>VWYH01000585.1:156548-447635 GCA_013399365.1 Pampusana beccarii
TTTAATTCAAGCCATTAGTTGCCACCAGATGACTTGAGGGGAAGGTATTATATGTGAGATTAAGAACAGGATTTGTGGGAGTGATTTGACCTTAGGTTCAGTTAATACTGTGGTCACTTCCCCCACTTAGATAATCTGGCCTGGCAGATTTCTTTGCTTCTTAGGACCGAAGGTACCATGAGCTTTCATACCTTGGAAGGCTCATGTAGTCTTCCTACTTCTGTAAGCGAGAAAGCAGGGATTACAAGCGTATGTCCTCAGCTGAGTATTCCTGGCCTTTTCAAGCCATGAGGAGCAGTGGTGGTTGTTCCCCTGTGTTCTGTATCCCATGGTACAGTTATTTTTTTACTAACTTCTTTTCTTCCTTCTAGAGACTCTTGCTGTTTGGGAAAAGAATATGACTAGTTGCGTTTTAGAACGACTCGTTACAGAAGGATCTTCCAGTTAATTCCTACCCCTTAATAAATCCTTTCTGGGATAGTTGCACTTTCTTTCACAAGCCTGTTTTTTACTGTTACCTTCTTTTACATATTGTTATTACAAAGTGGTAGTAGAGGCTTTACTGTTCCATTATACTGTTTTGTACTTTGCATTCCCTTCAGTTCCCAGAAGTTCCATCGTATTTATTGCTTAAAATGACTGCAGTCCAGACTACTTTAAAAAAAAAAAAAAAAAAATTGTTCTTAAATGCAGATTTAGGCTAGGCGATTTCTGAAATTGGTAAAAAATACGTGTAGGAAAACATTTTGTGATGGTTTATGTTAATAAAAGGTGTTTTTATAATTGCAAAAAAAAAGTATTCACAGTCAAATTTAAATAGGCAAAATTGACATTGTTCCTAGGTCATACAATAACCTTTTAAAGTCCTTTCAGCTGAAGATTCTCATGGACTTCAGCAGGCTCTGGATCAGCAGTTCTAATAAATGAGCTTTTGAAAAAAGTGTTTAATGTTGTGAAAACCAGTTGTGCCGATTTTATTACTGTTCTTTAGATAGAGCTGACTGCTTTTTCTGTTGTGTGCTAGGATATAAGTAAATAACTTGCATTGTATACTTCAAACCTTCTTTTGGAGGAGTCAGTGCCAGGTTTAAGCACAGATACCTCAAGCAACTAACTTTTTCTTCAAGTATTACAGTAAAAAGACTGCAAATAAAAGTTCTGTTTCTTCTTTTATAATGCAAAACTATACATAATATCTAAACCCTGACATGCTCTTATATATGAAGTCACAAAATGAAAATATGAAGAGGGTTGTAAAAATAATGGTATTTTGAAAGTAATCAAACACACAGTGGAAGTTAGATGTGTTTATTTCAGGAACAAAAAGTTGATACTTGTCTGTAACTCCTATTCTTACCCAAATATAGGGAGGAAAAAAAATCTCGTTTCTTTAAACGAAGTCTGTGAAGAATACAGAGTGCTTTTCTGAATGCCTACAATTTGGAAGAGGTGTAGATACTTCTCCAAAACCAGGCAGATGAAGACTGCTTACTGTAAACATAGTACAAACTGTGAGTTTATAAACTGTAAGTTTAATCTAAAAAAAAATAAATTCCTGAGCATCTTTCCATAGCAAGTCATGGACTGAAGTATAATTGTACTTTGTCTAGTGTCGCATTCCAGCATGAACAAAGTATGCCTGTTCTAAGAGAAATATCTCTTCCTGGGTTATTTTTTTGCAACTTCATGAAACCAAGATTCTAATCTTGGCGAAGTAAAGCTTATAGAAGCTTTGTGTGTGAAGGGCAGAGGTATCTCACCTAGAAATAACAGAGCTAAATGTACTGCCTAAGCATGGAGCTGGAAGAGTAACAAGAACATGCTTATGCTCTCTTCAGAAACGTTGCTCATTGCTTTTAAGGTTTTTTTATTGCAACTGAATTTATCTGTCCTTCTGCTATGTGATCTTTTTGCAGCCCTTCGTAGTTAGCTGTGAATATTTGAAGCTTTTTTTTTTTTTTCCTTGCCTCCTGTTGGGCTTTGGGTAATGAAGTGGATTACTGTGAAAATACACCTTACTAGAGAATATGGTTATAAATTTGGTAAGTAGAGTTTTGTATAGCCCAGACTTGAAGTGAGGGGTAGTCAGAAGACAGTGTCCACAGTGGCAAAATACAGAGATCAGCTGATATGTGAGAATGGGCTGTGGTTCGAAGAAAAGGCTTTTCTGTAGTATTTACAAGATTTCAAGTGGAGCCTGGAAACCACTGCTATACCTGCTACAGTTGGTATTTGGTGTTAGATCTTTTTATGACTCAAGAGTTTCTGGCTCTCTGAGATGAATATCAAGGTGAATTTGTTCTTCTGTTTCCTCTTCTCTTTGCCATACACATGTTGTTATACGTTGTAATTGTAGATCCCGTAAGTGATTGCTGAAGCCAGAAGTTTGAGAAAAGGATGACAGTTGTGTGAATGACATGGTTTCAGTCATATTAGGTGAGGATGGCAGAGAAGGAATGGATGCACCTTTACTCTTACTTTTAAAGGCTTATGAGCATGTTAGCAGAGAGTACTGCCAGGCTATATTGGACATGAACAGTCAGAGAATGTTAAGGATTGGAGGTAGAGTGTAATACTGTGCCAAAAAACATTCTGAACCCGATTTGTCTGCAGCTACTATTTGTGTAGCTGTTGCATAATGCATTCTCACCATTGAAAACAAGGCATGAAGTCAAACCCACTTTTCACAGAATCCATGAGTCGTTGGGGTTGGAACGTGGTTCTGGAGATCATCAGTTCAGCCCTCTTGCTCAAAGCAGTCAGCTGGAGCAAGCTGCCCAAGACTGTATCAAGGCTGGTTTTGGCTCCAAGGATGGAGACTCCATGTCTTCTCTGGGCAATCTATTCCAGTGTTTGATCATGCTTATAGTAAAAGGGTTGTTTTTTCTATGTTTAAATGGGATTTCCTCAATTTCAGTTTGTGCCGACTGCCTCTTGCTGTTTCATTTTTGGCACCGCTGAGTGAGTCTGGCACCTTATTCTTCACCTCTACCCCTGCTTCTGCCATCAGATATTAATACCTATGGATAAATTTCTGCTTCACCTCCCCAAGCCTCTCCAACCTAAAACAGTCCCAGCTCCCTCAGCTTTCCCTTTAGACACATGCTCCAGTCCTTTAATCATCTTTGTGGCCCCTCATTTGACTTGCCTCAGTATGTTGCCAGTGCTGAGTAGAAGGGAAGGGTCCCCTCCTCAGCCTGCGGGCTGTACTCTGTTTAGTGGAGTCCAGCAGGCTGTTTGCTTTCCTTGCCCTAGGGCCTTTTGTGCAAAGCTGCTTTCCCAATGGTTGGCCCAAGTTCTGGTGCTTGGGGTTATTCTTCTTCAGGTGCCGGACTTGACATTTCCCTTTGAATTTCATGAGGGTCTGGTTTGTCAATTTCTCCAGCCTGTCAACATCTGCCTGAATGGTAGCATGCCCATCTGGTGTGTCAGCCATTCCTTCCAGTTTTGTTTTGTTGTCGAACTTGCCATGGGTGTACTCTGTTGTACAGATGGTCAGTGAAGAGTTTGTTCTTGGCTCCAGTATTGACCTCTGGGGCAGACCACCATTGACTGGCCTCCAACTGCAGCTCTTGTTGTTGGTCACAACCTGTTCAGCTTGGCAATTTGGCCAGTTCTCAGTCAAGTTCACTGTCCGTTTATTTAGCCAATACTTCATTAGCTCGTCCATAACAATGTGATGAGAGACGTTGTCAAAAGCCCTCCTGACATCAAGATAAACAACATCTCTTTCATCTTCTTTCTTCTACCAAGCCAGTCACCTCCTTACAAATGACTATCAGGTTGGTTAAGCATGTTTTCCTCTTTTTAAATCACCTTCCTGTCCTCTGTGTGTCTGGAAGCCTTTCTTGTTGCCCTTCATGTCCCTTCCCAGATTGAAATCCAGGTGGGCTTTGGTTTTCTTAACCCCATTGCTGCATACTCAGTGTCTTTGTATTCCTGGATCCCCTGGGTCACGCTTGCAATCCTTGTACACTTCCTTTTTACATTTTAATTCAGTCAGAAGCTTCTTGTTCATCCATGCAGGCCTCCTGCCACCTTTGCTTGATTTTTTGCACATTGGTATGGGCCATTCTTGAGCTTGGAGGAGGAGATACATGAAAATAAACCAGTTTTTCTGGTTCCCTCTTCTCTCCAGGACAGTCTTAGGTGGGATTCTTCCAAGCTGATCTGTGAATAGTCCTGTTCTTCTCAAGTCCAAGGCTACTATTTGGCTTTTGTTCCCTTCTCTCAGGATTTTGAACTCTGCTGTTCATGGTCACTGCAGCCAAGGTTGCCCCTGACCTTCACACCCACGACAGTTCTTCCTTGGCTGTAAGTATGAGAACCAGCAGATTGATGGCCTCTTCCTTTTTGGATCCTCAGTCACGCGTGTTCAGGAAGCAACTGTCAGCACATTCCAGAAACCTACTGGAGGGCCTCTGTCCTGCTGTGACGTTAATAAAATTATTAAAAACAATAATATTTTTATTGCATTTTTTTGTGCATACTTTCTGAGTTGTTTTTGTGCAAGGTAAAATAAGAGCTGTTCTCATAGGCTGTTGACCAGGAACTTATACAGAGGGATTGAATCCTTTGAAACTTCCTCTTCTCTGTATTTATCTGTTTCATCATACAACAAAATTTAAATGCCAGGATATAGAATTGGTAAGAAAACCAGTGAAGAGTTTTGATAAAGGACTGTTAAATAAAACTGAAACAACAATTTGCACTCCTATTATTAAGTAACTTCCTAGTTATTGTTTTATGTCTCTTGCGTATTCAAAACCTGGGTGAAAATAATTCAGTAAATTTTGTTGTCTTTGTGTCTTGCTGCATGTTAGTGGTGTGCATGTCTCATATCATTGACATACAATATTTTTTGCGAACACCTCATGTTATTTTAGGTCTTGGAATGTCTGCCATTTGAAGTTGCTGTGTGGTGATTTTACAAAATCATTTCTCACTTGAAAGACACGGTTAGAAAATACATTGTCCTTTTACAGATGTAGTAAAAAATGAAAGCAAAACCCTCCAGAAGAGAGACACTTCTCTAGTACCAGATATTTTTGGGCAGTCCTATTACTGTCACTTATGTAATGAAGAACTTGGCATGTGCATAGTAGAGTTCCATGATTGATAGGTCACAGTGTGCATATTCACACTTGGGACAGGCCTGGTAAAAGACATTCCTGAGATATACTGTGAACTTCATGTGACACGAAGTGTCCGTTTGTTAAGGATCGAGACCTGCTGTTGGCTGAAAGAAGGTTGTGGTGATGCAAGGCAGACTTTCTGCTGAAATATAAGCAACTCTGAATTTAATTCACATGGGTTGTTAGTTATATAGTCAACCTCTAGCCTTCCACTAGTAAACCTCCTGCTTGTTTCTTGGTTTCTACTGGCATGATTTCCCCACCTCCCCTGTATTCCGCACATTCGGCTATGCTTGTTTTTCTTTAATTGTATTTTGGATGTTGGAGTTTGATAACTTGTTTTGTAGGATTTTTTTTGCTGTAATATTAGTACTCCCCTGAGCACTGACAGAAGTCCGATATCTGATGCATCATGATTGATTTGGAACTTGCTTGTTAAAATGGTACGTTTTATTGAAACTGTAATTTCATTAGGTTTCACTGACACGTTAATTTCAGGCTTTGAATATAGCTCTTGTAGACTGCCTAGAACTTTTTGATAACATTTTGCATGGTGTGTTCCTTCACACACAGAAAATTTGTTAGTGAGTGAACAGCTTTTTAGTTTGATGTATACTGGTTAAAGTGGTTTTATGTGCCGTTCCGTGGGTTTGTGCACCTGGATTTCTGGATTAGGTTGTTTGATTCAGTCTTTAATTACTAGGAATTCCTTTGAGATTTTAAGTGCTAACGTATTTATTTCATATTTTCCAGGAGCATTTAGGGGTGAATTTTTTTTTTTTTTTAATTTTGCATTGTAGCCCTGAACTTCTCAGTTAGAAAATAAAATAATAATAAAATCTTTGACCCGTAACTCTACCTAGCTTTTGCAGAAAAGGAGTCTGCTATTTGTGACATACTTTGTCTTTTGTATTCAGTACAGAGGGAGAGGTTTTAACCTGTGACAAATATTATAGATTTGATCATTCATGTTCTGTTAAGTTTTTGATTGCCTTTGTACGTTGTCGATCACTTGCACTGCGCAGCCTAAGAGCGAGTACCACTTAATGCCCTCTCTTGCCCTACCCATCCTGTCCTCTTCCTACTGAGACGTTACTTTCTCCACTGTTGGGGTTTCTTTCCATTTTTTAGTGTGTGGCAAAGACTTTAATGGGTAAAAGAATCAAGAAAGGCCATGTGATTATGTGCTGGTTTCACAGCTCTGGAGGGGATAGGTCAAACAATTCAATGAAGAAAAAAATATTTATTACTATAATGAGTAATGCTGGTGGTGTAATTGTTTTTGCCATAGCTGTATAGCATAGTTAAGTAGTCGGTCATATTTAGTGTTCACAACACTTGCACTCTGCCATCTTCAAAACATGTTGGTGTCCTTCCCCATCTGTTTGGTGCTATTGAGGTTCCTCCCAGAAGACCGAGCCCAGTTTTTGGCTCTCCCTGCAGGACAAGACAAACTGGAGAGAGTGGAGATGTTCAGGGGCTGGAGCGCTTGGCTGGAAGGGAGACCAGTGGCATGAGCTTTGCCCAGCCTGGAGCAGGGAGCGAACAGTTGCAGTAAGGAAAACTCCAGATGAATACAAGGAAAAAAAAAAATCATTGAGGTTAAGCAGTGGAACAGGTTGTGTGTGAGAGGTCTTGGAACCTTCCTTTTTGGAGGCTTTCAGGACTTGACTGGGCAAATACCTCAGCAGCCTTTTCATCAGTAGTATCCAGTGACAGTGATTAGAGCTGTGTCTTGGTCTTTCTCTAAATAACCTTCTGTTTTGTTGCATTGTAAAAACCATATTGGCATGTACTTTCTAATAAAAACAAGTGGTATTTCCTAATATATTTATGCCAGGAAAGGATACCTCTCTGAGCCTGTAGAGTCCTTTTAAAAAATTTGACTAATTTTTTTTTTTTTCTCTCCTCCTGAGGCCTATCTGTAGAGTACTTCATGAAGAAAAGGTTTTCCCTATAATCTAAAGCTCAGCAGATTTGTACTATTTTGGGCTACTGGGGGCAGCATCTGTTTTAGAGATGAAGGTGTTTTAGGGATAAGAAAAAAATAACAGATGATTCATCTTGATCTTAAGCCTGTCTGGAGAACTACTGTGTGATGACTGAAGAGGAGATGGCTTTTCATCATCCAGCATGAGTTTTGACTAGGGTGATGATTGTGTGAAATTCACAGTTCCTCTTTATCACCTAACTTTAGAGGAAGAAGTTTTGAAAGGAAAATTAGCAGAAAATCAGAATCAGGTTGACTTTGTCAGGACCTATGTTGTTTATATGGCTCCTCTGCTAACTACCTTTTTGCAAGATCGGCGCTCAAGTAAAGTGAAGGTACAAGTCTGCTTTCTAGGGGTCTTTCTTACTTTGTTGTTTTGTTGGGGAATTCCAGAAATTGTATTTTAAAAGAAGTTATTGGAAGCCCTTTGTGTTTCTCTTGTTGTGCTTTAACTTTTTAGTGTAACTCATTCTCTTCTGTCAAGACATCAGGAATAAGGAGTAGGAAAGATGGATCTGAGATCAGCATGCTTCTGAGAATAAGTCTTGATGGTAATGGTGGAGTTATGATGTAGGCCTTTGTACCACAGATTCCATGCTTGTCCTTCCTTTATTAGTGAGATAACTTCAATGAATGCTATTCCTAGTTTCAAAATAACATTAAAGCTATATGCATGTTTATGTGCAGGTTTGGGGATGGGCTTGTGAATAGCTCTCAACTTGATGGGGTAGGAACACTCTTGCCCAGAGTTTTGGTATGGCTCTTCTTATACCCTCTTATAATAGTGAGCACCCCAAAATATTCTTAAGCTAAAAAAGTGAGATTTTGCACAATATTCTCTTCTATAGGAAGCTGATAAGAAAACAAAATTACTCGATTGAGTTAGAAGTTCAGGAAATAGATCTCTCTTCCCTTTTGACTAGAACAGAGTAAATCCTTGCTTCTAGAATTAGTTTCAGATGAATCTTTTTATTTATTCATTTTTGTGAATTGAACGAAGATTGCTACCACCCGGAAATGACTTTCTTCTAGTCTCTAGGAGGTTTTTCTTCCATCTCCTTTAAGGCCCGGCTGTGTTTCTGGAGATGTTCTTAGCAGTCTCTAGCAGTGACTTGTGGGCTTCCTACCTTGTTGCTGCTATACTTTTTTCTAACCACACTGCAGTTGGCTTTCTCTGCCAGCATGCGCGTGGATGTTCCTTCCCAGAGAGCGCTGTCTTCTGAAGGGCTGAAGTGGCTCACTGAGGGGACAAGCAGCAAGCTGTCATGTTGGCCAAGCCCATCACTTCTAGGGATAAGTCATGTGGGCTTTTCATTTAGACTTGAGAAGAATTTGGAAAGTGAAACTTAGCATTAGAATTTTTTTTATGCTGATGGATTCTGTGTGTTTTACCTAACGTGCTAACACAGGCAAACTTCTGGTTTTTAAGATGCTGCCTATTTTGATGTTTCCCATATTGAGGAAAGCTGTAACATTCTGTTTGTGTTACCTTTCAGAGCTTGTGTTGACTTTTTAGAGTTTTGGAAGGATAAATTGTGCCACCAGCAAAGTGAGGTTTAAAAGTATAATTCTAAGTGACACATTATTAAGTTCTACTTAGATACTATCCCTGTGGAGCGAAGTGTGTTGAGTCTGTGGTTTTCTGTAATCAGTGCACTTCCTTTTAGTGGTAACCGCTAAAAATTACCCTAGGTTCACAGTGTAATTGAAATTTTGAGGCCAGAGGGTGAAGCTACTGATTTCCTCTTTGAATGTAATGGGGCAGTGGTTCTAGTTGAGGAAAAACAGGTCTTTGCCAGTGCTACAGCAGTATTTTGCATACTGTTTGTTGTAAAAAGTTTCTTTTATCCTGTTAATAAACAAAAGGGTTTTAAATTCCAGTATATGAAAGAATTAAGTATCACGTCAAGTCTCTTTCATGCCACAACTAATTGCCTGTTATGGACAAATTCGGACACCTGGCTCCTCCGCTTTTGATCGTTTAGACACACATTACAGTAATGCTTAATTTTACATAGTGCTTTTCACATTCTGCCTAAAAACATGCTCAGTTGTCTGAACTCTAGAAATAAGTGAGTTTTGAGATGTACTCCTTTCTTCAACATAATATATTGCTGCTTTTATTATCTATCTGGTCAGTACTTTGCTATTTTGAATTTCCTTACTAAATGTTTACATCTGTCCATTGCTGAGACAGGAACCTGAGCTCCTCGCATTGTAGATGCTGCTTCAGGAGCTACACCCCGTAAAGTGATGTGCAGCACCACCTGTGCTGTGTTTTGTGGATTTGAACGTTTGCTCTCTTGAAAAGCATGCTGCTTGTTTCCTTCCTTCAGCTCTTTTGTTGTTCTTCATTAGAGACATAGAGAAAACGGGGAAAGTAGAATTTAACCTGTTGGAAAATGAATGTTGGTCAGGAAAAAAAAAAATAATTCTTCCACCTCTACCCATATTGTTTTTTGATGAGTATATGGCTGTAGACCCTTTCTCACATAATCTTTTTTTGTTTCTGTGTTGTTTGTCTTTTTTTTCCCCTAAAGAATTCACATGAGCATTATAGGATTAAAATCTATTAAAAGCACTAGCCTATGGTTCTGCAAGTTTCTTTTTAATTTTGATGAGAAGATCGCGATCTCTGCATTTTTTTGTAGGACAATTTGAGAATGATAATACTATAGGATTGTGGAAAAAGTATGAATGGAGTAGAGAATGGTTTATTGTCCAAAAAAAAGCAGCTATGGAATATAGCTTGTGCAATAATAACTGCACGTTGAAGGAGTGGAAGGCAGTGTGGTTGAAAATGTAGGGCCCATGTTCTTCAGGCAAAAGATGCGGTAAGAAGCAAGTGATGTCATAGAGTGAAGAAGTAAAAAATCTTGAATCTGATTTCTTTGGTGCATGCCATCAGTCTGCCCGTCTGTTAGTTCCTCTACAGTTGCTCTGGAGCTCACTGGCTGATTTTGACCAAATGTCAAGGCAGGAGAAAGGTGTCGGAGATAGTGAAGTGCCTGGAGGTCTGCAGGAGCTCACTGACTAAATGGAAATAATAGCCTGGGTTAGTTCTTCACACTGGGGGTGAGGTGGGGGAGATGTGGTGGCCAGTCAGCATGTGTGACCGCTGCCTAGCCAAAAAACTCATTCTTTTCATAGGAGATCTGACAGGAGGAAAGGCAATGACGGGGCGGTAGAAGGTGTATGGGGTTAAAGTCAGTTGTTCTACTCCTGTAGCAACTTGATGTGTTTAATTTGTTTCTAAAATAAACCTTAAGCCTTCCTAGAATCCTGAAGCTCACTGGAAAATATGTTAACTTCTTTTAAAGTGTATTTTCTTCCAAGTCAATCCACCTTGGAATGAATGAAAGCTTTAGTGAAAGGGTGGAAACTTGCACAATGGCAGGGAAGAGCTTAGATCAAGTGCACATATTTCATACAACAAATAATACTGGAGGTGATGAAAATTAGTTTCAGAATTATTTAATTATCTCAGATGACTGATCTGATAACACTGTGCAAAACTGGGCTTGGTCTACATGGAAAAACTGATGGAGAAACTGAAGGAAAATTTGGATTTTTTAATTTCTTCCACTTGCCTAAGTTGCCCGGAGAGATTACTAGATAGAGTTTATAGAGCTTAATCTTGAGTTCTTTTTAAAAAGTAAAGACTAGTGTTTGAACCTTTGAAAACATAGCATATGGAAGCAAGGTTATAGGGTCAACTAAAATTTTAGTTGTAAGCTTTACTAAAATTTGGGGGCAGTCAGAAGAAGCTAGACAGATGTAACAGTCACCAAGCTGTATTAGGTATTAAGCTGGTTTTATTTAACTCTTCTTCACTCAGGAGTGACAAATGGTGATACTTGTTTCTTTACTGTGTTCTGTAGCTGGAGCGTGATAGTTCTCTGTGCTGCATTATGTTAACTGTAATCAATACAACAAACTGGCAGGTTTGAAAAATCTAACCTGTAGTAGCTTTACTTGGTAGCATATGTTAGCTACTATATTTACACTTTACCCCCCTGCTCCTGAGGCTGTTGCTCACTAGGAATCTAATGTCTTACAATCCATGTCCCCTTTTCATACATCTACAGCAGTGAAATGTGCTAACAGATGACTCTTGTTTCCTCCTCAGCAAGCCCCAAGTTTCCAGTCAATGGTGTTCTCTTACGGACCTTCTTTTTATATATTCCCCGTTTACAAAGAGCGATAATTTTTAAATGTCATGCTTTTAAAATTTGCTTGAAATTAAGGGTGCCGCTGTAATATTTAACAAGAATTAGTATTCAAACCTGCAGTGCTAATAATGCTTTTAAGTGGCACCTTTCTGTGTATCGTTTGTATAAGACTAAAATGTGTGAGTTCTACTCGAGCCTTTATGAGACCACAGGTGGGAAGAGGAGAAAGGCATTTGAAAGCGTTCTTGTAAAGAGAACTTGGAGGTCTCTTTTGGTGGGGTGGCGAAGTGGCCAAGGGGGCCCTGCTCACTGTGCCTGGGCACTGCTGGCTGGAGTGCGGCTGCCCCAGAGCTCTGGCTGCTGCGGCAAACCTCCAGTGAGGTGCGAAGGAACGTACCTGCACACTGCCTGTCATCTTCACCTACAGCTTTTTTCTCTAGGGTTTTTAGGATGTGTACCATGACTTCATTACCTGAGTTTCAAGAGAGTTATTTTAAACCGAACGTGAGTTTTCACTGAAATCTAACACCTGGAAGAACGAGTGCTCAGTGTGAAACGGTGCACTCGTGTTTTGAGTCTTTCTGACCCACGTGTTCTTCTTGCTGGAAAGGAAGCAGAATGGACATGTAATGTCTCTTTTTTTTCTGCCTTCTTTGTTTTTGTTTCTATGTGGCTACATTTGGAGCATCAAAGAATGCTATAAAGATACGGGGAAAGGTAAGCCCGTAGGTAAATAATGCAAAAATACGTTGTGAATTAAGAGAACATCGTTAAAAATAGTGCTCTGGTAGTATAGATCTGCAAGAGTAAGTTATCATTTCACATAAACCTGGTTTTGTTACTCCAGTACAGTCATGGAAAAATAACCCTGTATGTTTAGAATAAAAGATGTTCCATGAAAAATAAGATTTCATCATACTATGTAGTTCTTTTTCCAGCATGCCAAAACTGATTTTTGGGGTTTGTTTTTTTCACTTCAGTCAGTGATATTAGTTAAGTGAAAGAAATGTTGAGAAATTATTCATGGTGGTTAAGATTAGACTTTGGCTTTCTGTTGGCATTTACCTTTCTGACTGAGAGCTGCGTACCGTGCTTTTCTTGCTCCACCAGTTGATGGCCTTCCAGCTGGGGGAGCAGAGCAGGTGGTTATCTCCCCAGCTGGGAAACTTGAGTTGCTTCATGCATGCTCTGGTCATTTTATTTTCGTTAAGATTTTATTTCCTCATTTTAGCTGCCTTCAGGAGTTGTTCAGATAACCTACGCCTATTAAGTGAAGTTTTCTTAACTTCAAGATCTGTACTTTGTGTTGAAGGACAGTCTGCTATTATTATTATGTAGCTGGAGTTAGTAAAAACTAAATTGTTATTTGGAAACCTGAATGTTCTCAGAAACAAAGGAAGAAATCTTTAACTGAATATGTCAGATAAAGTGGAAGAGAAAATGCGTTTTGTATCACATCCTAAACAGAAGCTGGTTTGAGTAAGGAAAGACCAAACTAGTCCACTGAAAATGACTGAGTCAAATATCCAGGGAAGTGGGTAGTACTTCAGCTCAACTGGTGAACTGGTAGCTCAAGAGGAAAAGAGATTTCTATCTCTCGTGACTCAAGCTAGCTCTTGGCAGGTCAATATTGCTGTCCCATGTCCTTCTTGGAAGCGAACGGGGTGACAGTGAAGTCGTCTGAAAGTGGGTGCAAGAGGGTTTTTGAAGAGTTAGGGAGCCAGACTGCTGAGTACCTCACTCCGCATGAGCCTTTAAAACGTTACTAGAAAACCTCTATTTTAGGTATTGTGAATTTGTGGGGGGTGGAGTGTTTACAAAATTAATCACAAAAATACATTATTTGGTTCATCTAATGAGCTTATACATTGATTAAAAATACAAATTGCATTAATGCAGAAGAAAAATGGCAGTTATGTTAATCTCTGTTATTTTCTTTTGCCCTTAGTTTCTGGTGGAAGAGTAATAAGTCTTGTATACTTCCTTGCTTTTTTGGTCCTTGAACTACTAGGAGAGTTGCAGCAGATTGGTACAAATGTGTTAAATAGCCTGAAATTGTACTGTGCCAACTGTTCTAGAGCTGCATTTTTCCCCCTAAGGAGATCTGTTGTATTTCTAGTTCTATCAACTGTATTGTATCTTACAAAGAAATTGATATGGGGGAAGGAAACACTGCAGATTATTTTTTTTTTTTTTAATATGGAGAGAGATGTTTGTTTGATTTACTGTTTTTTCCTCTTTTAATATTCATAGCTTTTTGTAATAATTTCAATTATAGGAAAGAATTCAGAATGGAACTCATATTTCAATATCTTCCTGCTCTTGACTCAGTTTGTGGGAGCTTTTCTCATTCTCAGTTTTGTAAACTGAGCAGTGGAAATACTGTGGGTTTTGTTGTTGTTTTTGGTTTTGTTTTTGGTTTTTTTTTTTTAGACATGCCTTTCCTTTTTGTTCTTGTGCACTTCTCAATTTGATTTACTAAAGGGAGCCAGGTTTCATCTGGAGCTTCACTGTCATCATTATCAGTCTGCACCTTGCTGGTAACCTCTGAAATGTATTTCATTTGCTTTTGAAATTATTTTTAAATAATCACTGTGTACAGCTGTGGTTAATGGTAGCAAAGGGGATTGAAAGGTACTGTAAAAAGCTTCTACCTCTTCTGTATTTGGGACAACAAAGGTGAATAAAATCTTGTGTTTCCTAAGACCTTCTAATTTCTGGTGGAAAATAATTGCTTTGCAAATTTGAAAAACATCTTATCTGATATGCAAGAAGGGAAGAAGCAATGAAGATGCTATTTGTTGCTTGTGTGTGTGCATGCTTTGTTTTATTTTTAAGTCATTAAAATGTCAGTACAAGGAAGAAAATATTAGTTTGCTCAGTGTAGAGTGCAGCAAAGCCTTTGTTCCCATATCGGACAGTGGTGCCACTTGTTACTGGCTCCAGGTGTGCCAATTTCTTGGCTGGATAGATGGAGTAATAACAAAGTTTGCTTGTAATTGAACTTTCTCAGTTCACTTGTGTTCTCAGTCCAGTCATTGTTTACTGAAGTACATTTTCGATGCCTTACTCTTAAAATATGACCTTATAGAGTCACTTTTATGCATTGGCATATATGAAGATTCATGGTGCTCTCTTACATAGGTGTATTCTCTAATTATAGCTTGACTAGAATTAGCTTAATGGGGGTGGGGGGGAAGGTTTTCTTTAGTAAAGGATTTACCCTTTCAAAGAACTTGGTGCTCTGAGTTCTGAGCAGCATCTTTTTGGGACACGCTTGAGCATGTGCTGGTGATGTGATTGAGGCCTTTGTGTATGGCTTGCGTATTTGGTCATGTACAAAAAGTATCTGGAGTTGTTAGGAAATAGAAGCCCTTTCTGTGAGCATGAGCTTTTGTTTTCTGTTTCAGAAAGCTCACTGCAGTTTCTCGAGAGAAGTATAGATACTTTAGGGGCCTATCTTTCAGGAAAATCTCGCCTCTTTACTGTTCCTTTTTAGCCTTCCAGAGTTTGTGTACAGGACTGACAGACTGTGAGAAATGATGAGTTGAGGAAGTTGTTTCTGACCTGTTTTTAGCTTAGTTATCTCAAAATAAGAGATGTCAAACCTGCAGTTTTTAGCACCAGGAGAAAACATTAGACTTTGTGACAGGCAGGCAGTCTTTGAGAGGATGTGATCCTTTGGACAGGCTCATACTTTTTTTATTTAAGAAGTTGCATAGTTGAGCTTCAGCCTCATTGTGTTGGAATTCTAAGTGGCCTTTTCATTACTTTAGGGGGAGAAAAACTGGCTAGCAGTAGAACTTTAAAACCTGGATATTGTCATATTTTTTTCCATCGAAGCTCAGTGTATGACGAGGAACTATTAGGGCAATTGGACTTAGATCTTTGGAACCTCCTAACGTTGATGTGTGTCCTTTGTTGTTCTCTAGTTACGCAATGAGTGCATCTTTAAATGCTTTGTTGGCCTTTTTATACTCCAAATAGGAAATGCAGTGTGGAAGCCTTGCTTTTAAATTTTGGGCAAAACTTGATAAAATTTTAAAAAGTTTAAGATGTTTATAACACAAATTATTTTGGTTTTGCATTGAGCTTTCCTTTTAAGGCAGGCATTAGCAAATTGAGTGTTCAAGGCAAAGGGGAAGGCCCCTGTTTGTTGTATGCCCACTTTAAGGAGGCTCCATCAATTCTTGTGCACTTGCACGAGAATCTTGTAAGCAGAATCTCTTAAGCATAGTTAACCGTGATTAGGAGAAATGAAAAGGGTCTTCCAAACAACATGTTAACCATAAAGAAATGAAGGTTAGAACAGAGGAGTGCTAAACTAGTGAAATTTTATTTAACCTTTATTTAACCAAAGGTTGTCTCTTTGTAAATGAGCGAGCAGTTGTCAGGCTTAGCTGCAGGTTATCAGGAACAGTTTTCAGTAGTGACAGGTCGAATTTACAAGTACACAGACTGTTTTGGAGGAAAATTTTGAGAAGGAGTCAGTTTTAAGCAGTAACTGCGATTTCCTGCTGGAGGTGCTGCTCTTGCAGCAGTTTCTGACCTCCTCCTTCAGTAAAGACTCAAGCTTGTAAAAACTTTGGTCCACAGCTTGTTCTATGCCTGCTGGTCCTCACCTCATTCTATGCCTATTCTATACTTGCAAGCGTTTTGATACTGATTTTTGGTGGCAGCTGTCAAGCCAATACTGACTGTTTCTGAAAATGTTTTCCTACTGCTCTGTGTTATTGATGTTTTTATCTGCAGTATTTAGACACTTTTGCATGAATTGCAGTGGCACATAAGCATTGGCCAAACTGGAGGGGAAAAAAATTGTTTTAGAATTTCCTTAAAAGAGATTTGAAAATTAATGCCAGAAAGTAACAGGTTAATAGTGACTGCTGATTTTATGGGAGGCGTTGCACAAATCTGATTCTGAGGTTTAACTGACCTTTTTTTTTTTTTTAATACCATACTGTACAGTACAAGACTTTTAATGTACTATGTTGAATACTTTATTTGGAGTTTGAGTACTTCGTAAGGAATAAATACTGGATCTTAAAGCAGATAATTGAAACTGATCACTGCAGAATTGTACTAAAATACTGTTTAAGAAGAACCTTGTTGATGTTGGTTTTGGTACGGAACAGCCATCTTAATTTTCCAGATCTCCCTTCCCTTCTTCTCTCCACCTTATTTTGTTGCTGACAGTGTTTTTCTGCAGCCCAGCTCAGTGCAGAGGCTGCTTTCTCATCCTGTGTAGCTGCCCCATGTGCCCTTCCAGCATCCCGGCTCCTTCCAGCATCCCGGCTCCTTCCAGCATCCCGGCTCCTTCCAGCGTTGCTGTCCTGCAGACTTCTCTGCCTCTCTCTCCTCCAGCAGCTCTGCAGTGACCCCTTGCTCCATGAGACCTTCCCAAACATCCTCCCTCTCCAAGATTTCTCAAGCTTGGATAGTTATGATGTCTGTGTGAGGAAGTTTATCTGTTCCACCTAGTAATAGTTGCTAAGCAGGACGTTTCTTCTAGCCCCTTGTCAGCACAGCCTGCTTCAGTGCAGACCATTTAACTTGGATGAAGAGATCTTATTGCTTTAGTATCTTGAGGTCTTTAATCCCTTTAAGTGCATTTTGTGCCACGTTACATTGATACTACTGTTCTCCTTTCTTTGTAATTAAGTGCTGTAAGGATAGTAAGAATCTCTGTGTACACCTTAAAATGAACCAGAGTAGCTTTGTTGTACACAACTATGTCTTGAAAGTTTGCAGGCTGCTTGTGTTGGTGAGAAGGGAACAGGTTGGCTTGGACTCTGGCATTAATTCCCAAGGCCCTTGGGATGAGAAATTAGGAATAGATTTTTTTGGTTGGTCTGGCTAAAACAAACTAGGCCTTATTTCTATAACTATTTCAAAGTTAAAAGCTGCTATTTGGCCACACCATTTGTTTGACCCCTTGTGCAAGTTTGTTTTATTTCCCAGCTGTTTTTATAGCACAGATTTTATTTCATGTTTGAAGTACTTTGCCGTTACTGAACCAAAGGGTGGATTCGCCACCTGTTCCTGTAGCTGTTCCACTCTGCTTTCTCGAGATCTTTGCATCTTTGCATCTCACAGATGTTCTTCCTTGAGGCAGAACGTGAGTGCTGATGCAAACAGAAGGCTGCCCTTCTCACGTGTGTCCCATCTCCTGTGTTATCCTTCTCTTACTGAAGGACCAACTGACCCTGGGAATAGGGGGTCCCTCGGGCCTGTTTTATGCAGGGCTGTTTCTGCTTGTGTCTTGGCTTCAGGTCAGAAGGTTTGGGTTCCTTCTTCTGTCAGTAGAGAGATGCTTGGGATCTCAAGTATGTTTCCAAGTAATAACACGTTTTAGTTCTAAATTATTTTGAGCCACAACTGGTAGATAAAACATTGTCTGTTTCTGAAGCATTTGTTAGTTAATTGTGGTGTTTAAACAAAGTTTTTCTGTGACTAGTCTAATAGTTCATGTAATCGTCAAATAAAACGCATATGTTTCTGTGGAAACACATTTCCTGTATTTTGTGAATCTCACCTTTGAATGGGGGGGAATACAAAGCAGGCAGTCAGAACACAGGTGAGGTGCATGCTGAAATAGGGTGGTTGTTTGTAGATTGCAAAAAAGGGATACATATAGGAAGAAAAACTTTTCCAGTATTTCTGCAGTTTCTCTGGATCCCTCTGATGTTGCATTTTCCATTTCCCTATCGATAGGGCTGTTGTCCTTCATTACAAAATGTAATTTTTATGAAAGCTACGAGGTTCTCCTGACTTTGAAAATTTGCTGGTATTGTGCTGTACTTAAAATAGGAACCATAAGCTTTTGGATCTCATGAAAACACAGAAGCCATCATCACAACTGTGCCTAAGCAAGTTTAACATTCGTATTATATGAATTATTACACTAAATTGTTGATATTGAGACTGGTTTCAGCAGCAGCAGAAATTAAGGCGGGGAGAGAAGAACAAGGGCAGTTTGAGAGCACCTTTCTGTATTTGCTTTAGTGAGATTTCCTAGCAATTTTTTTTTTTTTTTCCCCCTCAAGAATGCATAATTTGGCAGCTTCGGAAGTATTATTCTGAAGAATGTCACGCAGTTGATCTTGTTGAATTGACATGTAGTTGGGATGGGAAGGGAGGCTGGGGAGGAAGGAAGGTCCTTGTTCCTGGCTGTCATTGCTGCAGAGCTCCCGTCTGCGGGCTGAGTCAGAGCGCAGCAGCAGCCTGCGCCAGAGCATGGCCCAGCTCAGGATCCTGGACTGCGTGATCAACCACAAATGGAGTTTCATATGTAACCTCTATTGTGCCTGGAGCGATCAGGTTTGTTGTTTGCTTGTCCTTACATATTTTAAAATGATTGTATAATTTAGTGTAAGGGGGGGCGTAAAAAAAGGCTCTGTATGATCTCTTCTCCACACCCCCAATCCTATTGAGGATGCAGTATTAGAAATGTTGCCATTTACTAAGGAGTTTTCTAGAGTTATTAAGCATACAAAGCATACTTTGACTATATAATTGCCTTTTTTTTTTTTTAACACTTTGAGTACTTCTGAATGTTCTCTTAGAGTCTTCAGCTTTGAAGGGTTTTACTTCATGAATTGCACAAAAAGATAAATATCACATACAGGAAGGGGGAGATACGCCAGTATAAACTGCATTGTTAGTAAATATAAAGCTGATTTGCTTTTCTGCTTTAAAAGGATTCAAACATCACGGATATTTCAAAATACTTGGTTATGAATATGAAAAAAATAGTGTGGGGGAGATTGTTACATGTTTTGTTTAACATACAGGATAAAATAAATTACCACAGGATGTTATTCAGTTCTTAATACGGACAGATTGAAATCTAATTGTGTGTCTGACTGCAGAACTGGAGGGGGGGGAGGGGAGGGGAACCTAAACCTGCCTGGGTTTTTAATGGAACTGTTTTAAAATAAAATTCCCTTACTAAAGTATTTAAAATAGTGCAATACAGTTGGAATGCCACTTTCAAGGTACTCTAGATATTACCTGTATTTCTCATATACCATTCAGTCAGTCACTGAAGAAAATTTATTCTTCTGTGGTGTAAGGGGAAGGTAAAGCACTTAGGAAGTTGCAGTTTCAGTGCAGTAACTAGAGGCAGGCAATTAAAAATATTGCAGCCATAAATAGAAGTCCTTTGAAACAAAATGTCATTTAAAATACAAGCAAGCCCTGTATGTCATGTCTGTACTGAAACTTGTTAATCAGTAAAATACATGCCATGTGTTGGTGTTTTGCTTGTGTTTGGTGGGTGTGGGGTTTTTTTGTTGTTGTTTTAATCGTGCAAAAGCTGATTCACGATGTCTGGGGTTGTTGAGTCACCTTCTTAATGTTATAGGTTAAAGAAGTCTCTTCTGCTGAATTTGAAAAATCAGAGGAGATGTGAGGCATTTTCTTAGAGTCTTAGTTTGCAGTGTTTGCTTATATACGTGTAAGAATTCACCTGTATAGGCAAATTCAGTATGACAGGTGCTTCCTATACTTCAGAAATCAAGAAGTAATAAAAGGCTTGGCTCATGATGTGGGCAATCCCATGAAGTTTCAAAATGAGTTTGATGTAACTATGGAGAACGAAAAGGGGAATTGTTTTTTGAGGAAAAAAAGAAGCCAAAAAACTCCAACCAACCAACAACACCCCCCCCGCCCCGATCTCTCCCCCCAAAAAAGCCCCACCAAAACCACCAAACCACAACAACAACAAAAAACGCCAAAAAAACCTCACCAAAAATGACCAAACTGGAAAGGAAATAAACCTTAGACCAATATACTTCAAATTACGTGCCTGCTTGTGGTAGAAATCTTACTGAATTGTTTGATTTTGCTAATTTTTATTATTCAAATAGAACATGCAATTGTTGTGGTTTTGTTTGGTGGTGGTTTTTTTCTTTTCTTTTTTTTTTTTTTTTTAACTGAAGTCTCCGTACACCACGCATTTTAAGGAGCTGCTGCTGCTATTTTTCTTAGAAATGAATCTGGAAGTTCACTTATGGGCCATTGCAGCGCAGCTCCCCTGGTCCTGCTGCACTGGAGTGCTGTGGCAGCAGCGGGCGCTGTCAGGCCTGGAGGGTGATGCCGGCTGATCTGTGCTGCTTCCCCGTTCTCCACCTGGCAGTGCCCAAGGAGGCTGCTGGTGAGAAAGCAGATGGGTGACCCGTGAAATCTGAGACCAACAGCTCCTTCTCAAGTGTAACCTCAAGGCCATGGTTTGGCTCATGGTATCCTTAATTTTTTGTTAGTCATGCAGCTTTTTTGGCAATTACCGTCTATCCTGACCCCAGTAAAACATCGGGGGATGAATTACTGCTTGTGATCTGAGAGCTGAGTTGAAGGTGTGCCTTATAGGAAAACAGGGTATCTTCTGAAGATTCATCAGAAATATATATTCAAGAAGAAAATACACACTTAATTTTCTGTATGTGTTCCTAATAATGTCTCAAATCAGGTTACAGAGTCATTCTAAGGATTTCTTTTGTTTTTGCTGACCGCCCCCTCACCTGGCACACGTTTCCCAAAGTTTGTTTTTTTAAACAGGAAGCGAACAGGTGTGAAAGAGGCAGGAATATTTTCACCTGCCCACCATGACAATTTAGGTTTTACAGAAAGTACTTCCACAGTGCAGCGTGAAAGTTGCGATGACTGGAGGCAGTTACACTTCTGCACTCTGATACAGCAAACTGTTATGTGTATTAGAATTTCGAAGGATATGCAGTGTTTTGTACTAAACCAGAAAATTCTAAAATAAAATCATGAGATGATGTAAATATGTGTGTTTCTGTTGGTATCAGTGAATTACAGTTTCTACTCCGAACCTTGAGTGGGATTGATGGCTATCGTGTGGTGATCTGTGAATAGTCACCCTGAAGCCTTCTGCTCTCACAGTAATCAAAGAGTACAAAATAAACCAAATTTGTTGTGATTTTTCTTCTTTCGCTCTTTGTTCATGGTACAACTTCATTATCTATCTTCTAATCTTTATTAAAATAAGTTACTGCAAAGTACAGAAGTGTCTTGCTTGTTTTTTTGTGTTGTCTGTGACTGTTGTCCCATGGGACATGGGGTAGATTCAAGTGTGGGAGTCTTACGGGCAATTTAGAACTTCAGCATGGTTGTAAATGTAGGATTAATGGAAAGTAGCAGGTAAAAAGTTTGTATACTGTGGGAGACCACTGTAAGCAGATTTATGTGCAGATTTGTGTCTTTAATTACATAGATTACCTGAACAGTATCAAAGATGATTAATGCTATTATTAATACAGTCTGGTCTTGGTAACCAAGGAATTTTTAGTGCTTCACTTAACAACAACAACAACAGAAAAAGGGAGGGGGGGGAAGAGAGAATGTCCCTTAGATAGTCTGCCGATTATGGAGTTGTAGTCTGAGAATCATAACTTAGCATACTAGCTCACATCCAAGTAAGAGTTCTTCTTCAACAAATGTGTGGAAGTGCAAAGTAATGTTTTTAGTCAGTAACATAACAACTAGACTCATCTTCAGTATGATGCAGAAGGAGTTACACGCTCTGTCCTTGTAAGGACATCGTTTATCAGCCTTCAGTGCACAGGTAAACTCTTGAGATGCTTGGGACATCTATTTATCTTGTGGCCAAGGTGGAATATGTTAGAGCAAGTAGGTCTAAAACAGTAAATACCACTTCTTCAGATGGTTGGAAGAATTACTGGTACGTAATACAAAGTAGATGATGGCTTTTGTATTTATTTATTTATTTCTCCTTGCATCACAAATACCTTGCTTTCAAGTATTAGGTAGGGAACAGCAGACAAGAAGTTGAATGCGGGTTGTCCTCGTATCAGCGGAGCGTAGGTCAGCACTGTGCTCCAGCCAGGCTTCGATCGGTCCGAGGAGAGCAGATCTTCTCATGCGCTGTTCTCGTTGGTTCTTTGCTGAACAACAGCTCCCTTCTGTTTTTTATCTTATTGCTGCATCCTAACTTCTAAGAGTAACAATAATGTTATTTCAGCTGTGTAAATACTTGAATCTTGGGTTTCTCAGCCAGAGACAGGTATTCTGCAAAGTTCTGTAAACTTTTAGTTGGTCAAATTTCATTGCACAGGAAGGGCTTGACCATTGAAGTTGTTGGGCTGGGAGGAACCTTCTCATGAAAGATTATAATGATGTACATGAAAGTAAGTTACTATGTTGTGACATTATAGCAGTTGAGATGTCTTCTGGTTTTCGTTGTTGTAGGTGGTTTGTTTTTGTTTGGGGTTTTTTTGTTTGTTTTTTGTTGTTGTTTTTTAATTTGAGTTTATTATTGCAGGCTGTGTTTTCTGTGAGGGACTGTGTGGGAATGAGCTGTTGCAGTGCAGGCCTCAGAGTGCAGCAGTACTGCAGCAGCTGCTGCACTGCAGCTATTCCTCTTCCTTCGACCAGTCTCCGATAACACTAAAAAAGCTTTTCGGTCTTCCAAATGTGTCACTTGGAGGATGAAATAACAAAGGTGGTTGCATTCCTTCTGAGATATTTGCAGCTGAGAACAGTTTTGAAATGTGACATTTATATTATCTTATCATGCTCTTATTTCTGTTTATCTGCTGCCTTGCAGAGGGAGAGAATACGATAAAGATCTTGTCTCATAGCACTGCAGGGTGTGATGTTTTCAGTTTTATTGAGTAAAAGGTGTAAAATCATTGCAGGAAATAGCTGGTGGCTTTACTCACTGTGGGAATTCACATTTCTGGAGAAACATCTTGTAATGTTCAGAAGTACAGTGAAGTAACTCCACAACAGTGAGCAAGTCCAGCCATAGTAACAGGCATGCAAAGACAAGTAGTTCTTAAATAGGCAAATAGATTTGTGTTAAAATAGATTTCCTCTCTTCCCCCACCCCAATCTCCAGACAGAGATACAAATGCAGATTTAGTCATCGGAATCAGTCATTCTTGCTGACATACTCAGTGCAAACTGTGAGGAAATACACAGATAATGTATGATCACTTCATAAGTCAGTGTTCAAAAGCTTCTGGATTTGCAGCTAAACTGAAAATCCTGTAGACAACTTTCTCCTCTTTATCCTCTTAGAGATATCTCATCTCTGGGCATAAAGATTTAAGATTTTTTTTTTTTTTTCAGGTTAATGACTTCACAGCCCTTTTTAAGCATCTTCCTGCGCATTCTATCTTTGTAGATGAAGTTCTTAACTGAAAAAGCTGCTTTTCTTTCTCTGTACATGCACAATAGATTATAAATTTAGGGTTTTGAAATAATTTAACTTACAGTGCATTAATTTGCACATTATATAGTATGTTCGGATTTAAGTATCTTAAAACATGGGTTATATTTAAGTGGTGAGTTTGTCTGCAGGAGTTTATTAATAGTCTCTGTATTAGAAAGCTTCAACACTGAGTAGCTCAAGCTGTATATTTAGAGGGTTTTTCTGAGGAGGGAAGCTATGTGTGGGGGTATGTAAAGAATCTTGACACATACCCATTTTGTGGTGTTCTGAGCCGTGTTCTCTCTGTTAAACTTCTTAAGAACTTTAGTCTTGAAATGCATAGTTCTTAAGTCAGTTGTTTTTAAAACTCTCCCCATGTGTTCAGGTAAATCCTTGGCAGAGTCAAGACTCTGGAATAACAACTCACTTGCAATAACAATGTTTTTAGGGTGATAGTTTGGATTTGGATGCTGAAGGTCAATTCAGTGCTCTTCAAAAGTCTTCCTTTTGGCTTTGGGCAGGTCAGAGAGAGACATTGCTGTTGTTCATTAAATAAAATATTAAGTAAAGCTGCAGTATTGCAGAACTGAATGATCTTAACAGCTTGAATTATCAGCAGGTAGGATGATGCGTTTATGCAGATGAAGTGCTGTGGCTAGTCTCTAAATGATTTTATTTTCTTGTTTGTAGAACAGGAATGAGCATATTCTGTTTACATTGAACAGTTCAGTAGCTTCAATAAGAGAACATCACCCTCATTCACATTGCACTTGCTCTCTATCGAATGTAGATACTTGTGTCCCACTGCTGAGCCCACAAAGTAAAGCCCCTACTCAGCATTGTAGCTACACCGTGGAGTATCCCAGTCCAAGCGTGGTTTTGCCGTAGGGACAAAGAGGCTGTGGAAAAGCAGGTGCTCTCTTGGGTGGTTTGGCCAACTTAAGCTATGTCACTTACAGAGTTGATAATGTTTTGAACCAAGACATAGCCTCTGGCTACAGAGGAGAGAAACAGTATGAGCTGAAGGAAATGAGTGGGTCATTTCAGAGCTGGCGTTAGTTTAAAACCATGGTTCATCTGGTTATTGAAATGGGGTCTGTGCAGGTCCAGCTTTACACCGTGTGGTGAGCTTGTTTTTCTTAATGGCTTCTGCAAAGCTATCTCGCATGTGTAAATAGGTATGTTATGATATAGTAGTCTGGTGAAAGTGTAGTAGAAGTTATCTGGTTTGTTGTGTGCTGGATAAAGTCCACATTATTCTAGAAAGCAAAAGAGCAGTTTCATTGAAAATCACTCCTATTTTTGCAGTAGTGGGACAGTGGGGGGACACTGGCTGTGTTTGTTATTGTTCTCTCCCTATTTGTAGGAAGCAGAGTGGGTCATGGAGTGGCTTCTATTCCTGGGCCTATCTAAAAGTTCCCACAGGCTGAAAGAAGCATTGTAAAGTAGCCCTTGACAGGCGGTCACTCTGTGCAAACCACTGTTTATCGCTTCTGTTAGACTGCTGAGAAGGTTCTTTTATCAAGCATGGGGTAACCTCAAACAGTGCTTCAATGCTGAGGGGCAGAAGTGTGATTTCTTGTCTCCTGTCTCCGATATTTCCAGATTAGACTGTAAGGTGAGCACAAAGCATTTCCTATTCTTAACAAGCAGCGACAGAACAAGCAGAGAAGGAAAAGCTTCAATTTAGCTAAATTAAGATCACATGACATTTTGCTGTTATGCTACCAGCCCTGCAGATGTTTCCTTTCTTTCCAGTTTAAGGATGTAGCTGTTAAGAGGGGAGGCTCTTGCTAATGAGCCTATAAGAAAACAAGGAAGCTCTTGATTTCTTTTTGTTTTTAATGTTTTTCTGACTAAATTTAATGCTATGAACTGTGTGGTTTTTATTGTAAATAGTAAATGCAAGATAAAAACAAAAACATATGGTGCAAATAATTTGCATCTCTGTCCTATGAAGCCCTTATACTTTTTACTCGTTCTTGGTGTTGTTGCTTGAAATTGCCTGTTGCTTTGTGGAAGTATACGGCATGATCTAAACTGAACTGCACTTAATTAGCTTTGAAAAGAATCTTGGTAAAGTAGTACAGTATTTGGATGTAGACAAGCTGCTACAAATAGATATGTATCTATGCACACACACACAAAATAGTATTCTTTTTCTATGTATGTATGTGTATAAAAATATAGATATTCATATGGTAGATTAGGATCATTGTAATGATTTGAAGTATGCTAAACTTGCTATTAGCTGGTATTTAAAGGGAGATCTGATAAGCTGGTTTATGTATACATCTGGATAATTTGGGGATTAGGTGCTCAGGCTGGAGAAGTCTGTTTGAGCTGTGGAGCACAGGCCTGATTATGCCAGACCTGATCTTGTTCTTGGTGAAGTTAAGAGAATAGTGCAAAAAGTCCAGGTATCAGAACTACCATATAAGAAAACCAGAACTGGCTCTGTGTAAAAGAAGCTGTTTCAAGTCCAACCAGACTTACTTAGTAGGTCAGGATTATCTTTGCTTCAAAGAAGAACAACTCTTTCTCATCTCCTCTGGCCTGAGAAGCTGCACGCTCCTTTCAGTCAAGCAAGTATGTCCAGCTAGGCTCTGTTTAGAGCCAATTGGTGTCGCTGTGTTTAATCCAGAGCCAGGGAAACTGAACAAATTTCAGTTGAACACACACACATGGAAGTGACATTTTTGAGAGAATCCTTTTTCAGACTGTCATGTCACCAAATCCTTGAGTGGTTTGCCGGTGTAAAGCTAGTTATTTGTGTTGTAATGGAGGAACTTGATTTCAAATCAAGAAGATGGAATTTTTCAAGTACAGGCTTCCTCTAACCCTTCTTGCTTTTCTGTATTTGAGTTCAGGGGGAAAAATGCAATATAAGTGTGCGAGTGTTTTAATGTGGGGAAGGAAAGTAAAAGTTGCTGTAGATATTGATCAGCTTTGCTTTTCGGGTTCTCTGGAGTAGTGATGAGGCTGACATGAGCATTAACAGCCGTGCTTTACAAAGCAGCCTTTCATGAACAGAGGAGCACAGTAAGGAAAGTTTAAGCTGTGCGATAAACTGCACGTGTGGAGGTTTTTATTGTTTATTTTCTTTGTGCACCTTGATGTTTTTGAGAACTGAAATCCTTTATCTTGAAAATAACATTTCTTCTTTTGAAAGATTGTGTTTACTATAATAGTGGTTATAAAAGTACACAGAAACACGTTTCTCTGTGTCCTTCTCCTTCCACCCCCAAGCCAGCTCTGCAGCCTGCCTGCTGCATGGCAGTGGTGCTCATCTCCTTCCCTCTGCCTGCAGCCATCTGCTGTGCTGGCACAGACACTCGGCTTTGGAAAGCTTGTGGATTTCCCACTTTGTACATTTGGAGTAGTCCTGTATCACTCCATTAAGCCTTTGTCCTTACCTGGGCTTGATTTGAGGGTATCGTTTATGTATTTTATTGAATTGGGTTATTCGGTTATGCGATGCGTTTCAAAGTCTGCGTTGGTGTCCTCGCTGATCTCTGCTGTGGGCAGACAGCTGCTGCCTTCGTAATTGAATAAAAATCATATTCCAGGCTTGTATTCCATCTGAGTGGGACTCAACGCTCCTAAAAGAAAGTGGTAGGTTTGCGGGCAGGACCATTTCCTAGCAAATACCTAAATTAACTTAGGTTAGTCCCCCCAAAAGGACATGTTGCTGTGGCCATGTGGCCTTAGTGCTGTAACAGTTCATTGAAATGATAAAAAGAGGTCTGCTGTGAGGGAAACACCAAGGTCTGTGGTCCCTCCATGGAATGACATTGACATCTTTATTGCCTCGCCCTTGCTCCCAAGTGTCTCGGCTGATTCTGGCCATCAGCAAGATCCATCAGGGAGCTGAGTGCGGGCGAGCTGCTCACAGAGCTCCTCACTGCTGCTGGTGGCTGCTTAGAGCCCTCCTGCACAACCCAGCTGAGCAGCAGTCGTGAGAAATGACATTGCCCATCCTTGCCCTAAGTCTTATGGCAATCACTAATGATTAATTTCTGTTTCCTTGTTGTTTGATATTGAAACCAGTCATTGTAGTAACTTTCTGTCTGGAGTCATAAAGGATTTGGATCTTGTTGTGGAGACCTAGTCGAGTTCTTCAGTTTGTTTACCTTTATTATCTTTTCCAGTTACTGAAAGCCCCTCTGCTGCAAATCAAGAGAAATGTTAGTGTTAAGGAGTCTCAGCAAATATCCTGCACTTCACATAGGCATACCCACCCCTTCAGAGGTGAATGGGAACCCTGGCAACTCTGAGAGCTGGCACTTTCCCCGAGTTTTGGAGTTAGAGAAGTCTTCCTTTGGAAACTGATCTTTCATTCACCCCCACCTTCATTAAGAGCTGCTGCATGGAAGAACTGCGCCTCCCCATTCAAAAAGCAAACTGTCTTCTGCTGTTAGCAATGGCCCCAGAGAGGGGCCCTTACTGGACCAGTGGTATCTGTCTCTGTGACTGCCATCTACTGATCGTTGTATGTGTGAGGACTCGTGCTTCATTTATCTCCACATCTCATCTTTCTCTTGTGGTGAGAGCGGTTCTGCAGCTGTTTGATCTTTTGAGCTTTGAGGGCTTGTTTACATCTTCATTTCCAGTTTCAGGTGCTTCATGACAAGGCAGCCTCCTCTTGATACCTGCTGAAAACAGGCTCAGCAGTTACTAGCATTGAGCAACCAAGGCCTTCCTGCAGATGTGTAGCACTGAAGTGGAGAGGAGATGGATAATTCCGTCTCGTGCTCTGAGGGTGTTCTGTCAGTCAGTAGGTCCAGCGTGGTCTGTTGGGTATGATCAGTGGCAAAAGAATGGAGGAATACTTAGGGCTGTTCTAGGGTAGGAAACACTTTCTCTTCTCTGCTTCAGTGCACCTCCGTGTCTCAAACTGCCCGAATTTTCTGTTCAGGGGGTGCTCTTGTAGTGGCACTCGGTAGACAGACTCATTCCTCCTGAACTACTTCCACTCCAAGCTGCTGCGTTACAGTCATGTCTAGTTTTAGAGAAGTGCTGTTAATACAAAGTACATGTTAGCACATAGTAAATGTCAGCGATTACATAAATATATTGTATATACCATTGTGTTGTATGTATTGTACTGTGAATTTGTATTGCATGTAAGCTGTATACTGAGAGTCAAACTCCTTATGAGAGAGGGGGAAATGTTTATTTTTACCATTAGAATGATTTATTTCTACTTAGTGAAGTTCAGTTTGACATGAACAGGAGGTGATTACACGTAGCCATGCCCAAGTAATGTTCGTATTTCTAAATGTAGACAGAAAAGACGATGTGCTTTCTGATTAAATTAGAAATTACAGGAATGCTTAATGGCAGGGTTTGAACATGATGAAAATTTAGTTTTAAAGGAGAATAGATAACAAGAGTCAAATTACAAGGGCAGACTCTGAAAGCAGAATTATTTTTTGAAAAAGCATTATTTAAGGCAAAGGCTTCGCATACAAATGTCTTTAAATTCTCGAGGCTGTATAATGTCTTGTTATGTGGAGGGAGAGAGAGCATGAGAGAGAAAAGTCCAGTGGAGTTGATAGAGCATGTATATAGATGCATTTAATTCATGTTTGTTGTATATCTGCCCTGAGCTTAAATCTGTACATAAATTAAACAGTGATTAGTAATTATATATATATATATTTTTCTTTTAACCTTGTTGTTTAGTGTGCAGGGCACTTTGCGGCAGCATGCAAAAATAAATGCTCCAGTTTGACACTCAAAATACTGAAATGTTTGGGATGATTTGTTAATAAACCATACAGGCTAACTTTGGAGATAGTAAAGAAGGGACAACTTCTTTGAGTGACTGGTATTATGCATGCACTGCTGCAAATACCTGATACCTTTGGAATTTTGCTTGAAGTTTCTTAGCAAGTCTAGTACATTTAGCTGTTAAATATTTAATTGATGTTTTTCTCAGTTTTGTTTTGTTTGTTTGTTTTTTTACCTTTGTTTTGGCAAATTCTAGGTGCCTTTTTTTATTGTGGGTTGGTTTTCTGTTTTGGTTTTTTGTTTGTTTGGTTTTTTGTTTTGTTGTTTGTGTTTTTTTTTTTTTAATAATGTCAACTAGCATCCATGGTGATACGTCTAGAATTTGTATAGGTTTCTATTTATCCCACCAATCTGGGAGACTGATTTCTGACCATCAGTGTGGGTTTGGTGCTGCCTTGTGAGGACAGAAAATGGTGTAGGAGTGCTCTGAGGGAAAGACTGCAGGTACATACACTGCCCTGTAATACTGCCTGCCTGAACTTCTGTCCTCCACAACATCCTTCCTGCCTGTTCACGGGAAGACCACAACATTTTGTTGTGTGTAAGTCAGTCAGAAGTTTGAACAAGTGGATATTTGACATGGAAGCCTAAAATTGTTAGGTAGGTGGTAGGTTTTCTGCATTCCAGTGTTCTTTCTTATCTCCTTGCAGGGATTTTTTCAGTAAGAGATGCATATGTTGCTGAGGCTGAAAGTGGTGGAACTCATTTAAATGTTTGCTTTGAGGATAAAGCTGTCTCCTGGATACCTGGAGGATGGATTTGCTTAAGGTGTCACCTTTGTGTTAGTAATTACTTTTCTTTGACTGGGAATAGCTTATTTCTGTGTAAGATGGTATTTGTACATTCCAGTCTGATTGAAAGACATTGAAAATGTCTTATCTGGCTTGAGAGTGTTTTGGTGTGTGATCACAGTATTTGTCTTTATAAATGTGATCTATCTCCCACAAAATCTTTGATTTGTGAGTTTGAGGAGAACTGAAAGGAAAAGACTCGTTTTGCACCTGATGTGCCTGATTCTACTTGTGATGTGCTACTAAGGTAAAACGTTGTCTGGCTTCATCTGGGTACTGGATATACCATCCTGTACTGCAAATGAGGATGGAGATAATACATCTCAAAGGCTGTATAACCTTTTCTCTGACTGTCTTAAAGTTCTTACCACCTGAGGTGTTTCAGAGGAAGTATTAAATGTTTTAAGAGCATGGCAGAGCAGCGTGTTTTGGAGGATTTGTTTGTTTTCTATCATGTTGGAGGACCAGGGAACCACGCGTTCCTCATCACATTGTATTTTACTCTCCCTGTGTTCACTTGTGTGCAGGCCTGTGACCACAGGAGGAAATTGCAAGGGTCAAGGGGATGTGTTCTCTTCTAGGCATGGTACGTTTCTTTGCTTCATCATTGCTGATCAGACAGACGGACCGAAAAAGGTAGAAGTATTTGTTAAGGGATATATTCGTTATTGTGTCATTTGACTTTTTGTCAGCTTCTAGCAAAGCGATTTGACGTTGATTTGAAGTATGGTTTTTTCAAAACGGGTCAGTGGCTTGTTATAACTTTATTTGAAAGCCATCTAATTATTAAAGAAACAAAGGCTGACTTGCAGTGAAACCTGCTGTTGTTCTGTAGATAACAGTGTTTTCTTGCCCGTATTGGCAGTTTATTTTTCTTCTGTTCTGTAGCCTTAGCAAGAAAGGACCTTTTCTTTTCACTGTTACCTTTTTGAAGGACCTTATACTTTGTCACACAAAATAACACAGTGTTAGCAAAGATTTTTTTAATTTTTTTTTTCAATCTGAAATTGCAAATTTATCAGGGCAGTTAGCTAAGTGATAGCTATTTGAGTTCAAACTAGGGAAAGAAATTATCTGAAATTATCTGGTTTTGTCTTTGTGTGTTGTGGTGGTGTAGTGGTTTGGTTGGTTNTACGAGAAGTATCACTTGTTTTCAAATGAACCTCACATTTATTATAGCGTTTGGAATATCTTGTTCCTGTCTTGGGGTGATTTGGGGGATTAATAACTATAGTCAAGATCCTTTTTGCCTCTGGCTTATGTCAGTAGTGACTTAAAAAAAAAATAAATTACATGATGGCTGTTGAATCAATAAAATAAGGTGACATCAGTCCCTTTTCTCTTCAGCATATATCCCTCTAGCAGAATTGCTATTTCAGGTATTGCATTTCTTGGTACATTAGTGCTAAGTGGGGCTGAAGCAGGCCCTAATTAGCACAGGTTGTCTTCGTGCTTGTGTTGACCTAGTTGGTCTGGTGGGGTTTTGTCTTTGTGTGTTGAGGTGGTGTAGTGGTTTGGTTGGTTTATTTGTTTTGTTTTTTCCTTCCTCTCTTTAATACAGATTTAGGCTCCAGAAAATGTATTTTGGGTAACACACAATGAGACTTCCACTTACATAATTTATTTCTGAAGTTTCTATATGGTAAAAAACCAAAAAGGTTTAAAAAACAGTGTAGTGTAAATCTGGATGCCAGTCTTAAGTGTCTCGAGAAGTAATTTTGAACTTGTGTACTAAACACAGAGATGGAATACAGATGAAAATCAATTACTTGCACTAACTTTTAAAAGTCTTTGATTATTTTTTTAGGGATTGATAGTGCGATATGTCACTTATGTCTTGTGTTCTCTATTATTCATCTATGAAAATAGTATTCAGAACTCAGAGTATACCCGTTTATATGTTTAGATAGTCGAGATGTCAATTGTTTATTGGTAGCTGGTATTGCAGTTACGTAAGGGTCACTTAAGGATTTTTAGCATCCTCTGTATAAGTCTCTCTGTAAATTGTTCAGAAGCTGAAAAATGNATTTATCAGGGCAGTTAGCTAAGTGATAGCTATTTGAGTTCAAACTAGGGAAAGAAATTATCTGAAATTATCTGGTTTTGTCTTTGTGTGTTGTGGTGGTGTAGTGGTTTGGTTGGTTTATTTGTTTTGTTTTTTCCTTCCTCTCTTTAATACAGATTTAGGCTCCAGAAAATGTATTTCAGGTAACACACAATGAGACTTCCACTTACATAATTTATTTCTGAAGTTTCTATATGGTAAAAAACCAAAAAGGTTTAAAAAACAGTGTAGTGTAAATCTGGATGCCAGTCTTAAGTGTCTCGAGAAGTAATTTTGAACTTGTGTACTAAACACAGAGATGGAATACAGATGAAAATCAATTACTTGCACTAACTTTTAAAAGTCTTTGATTATTTTTTTAGGGATTGATAGTGCGATATGTCACTTATGTCTTGTGTTCTCTATTATTCATCTATGAAAATAGTATTCAGAACTCAGAGTATACCCGTTTATATGTTTAGATAGTCGAGATGTCAATTGTTTATTGGTAGCTGGTATTGCAGTTACGTAAGGGTCACTTAAGGATTTTTAGCATCCTCTGTATAAGTCTCTCTGTAAATTGTTCAGAAGCTGAAAAATGAGAGGGGTGTTGCAGAGCATGTAAGTTGGGTGTTTTCACCTTTTTTTAGACTGATATAATGGGAAATTACTGATTTGAGATTTATTTGCAAATAGTATCATTTACAAACATCAGTGTTATTTACTGATTTTATGTGATTCTGTTACTGTGTGTTAAGCTCCCAGTGATTCATGTAGCTCTTTAAGGTGCCATCTGATTTTTCATGGATGCTTTAATGGCTCAGAAAAAAAGGTTAAATACAATAGTCAAACCAGTTTCCATTTTACAATACACTTAAGCATCTGTTATATGTCCTTGTAATTGCATGTAACAGGAAATGATGCTTTGAGATACTTTGTGCAGAAACCTCGTATGAAGAAATCCTGAGGGAGGTGATGCTTGAATCATTTTTAGTAGCCCGGGATTCTTCAGGCCTTGAACTCAATTGTATGCATTCTGACTTAGAGCATGGAATCTGTAGAGGAACAAACATGCAGATCTTCAGAAAGGAATATGGCATAATAATCTTCATTTTATTTGATTTTTAAATAAAATTTAGCATTCATTTTTCATCCTCTTGAAATTCAAATGAATTTACCCTAAAGATGAATCACCTTAGGACATGAGATATTTATGTATTCATAACATGATTACTATCACTGTTGGCTTGCAAGGAAAACCATGGGGGAACTCTGCCTTCAGTAACATACTCTTGCCTATGCTAAACATCATCTGTTTCTTGCTGTCTCGCATCCTTGTTTGTGTTTTTGAAAACTTTGCTTGTTCCTTTTTAAAGCCTTCTCTGGCAAGCGATATTCTGGTGGGTGTGCTGTGTTTGGAAATGTCACAGGGTGACTCAACAGATGTTGACTCTCTTCTTTATAATTCAGATTCTTTCTTGTTCATAGTGGTGGCTGAAAGTTTCCATTACTGAACATGGTTTACATTTATTATTAATATTGGCTTTTTCTGTTGCCCTGTTGGCAGACCTCACAGGGGTCCGAGTGTGGCATGAAGATAACCTTTCACTTCTGGCATGCTCGTTCCAGTAACGATGGTTTGACTTGGGAGTACTGTTGTTTATGAACAGCTGCTACTTCAGCCACTTCCATTAATGATAAAAGTTCACGTGAAATTACAAGGAAACTAGAAGTTTTTTCCTCGCTACAGTCAAGTGCTGCATCTTCCACTTCTCAGACCTGTTGAAGTTATCTATGGCTGGATTTTGAGCTGAGGTTACAGTATATAACTATATGTAAAATTCAACGATCAGTTATGCATACTAAAATTATGTTTTGGCTAATTAAGGAGGTTTTTGTCAGAAAAAAGATTCAAATATAGTGTAGGCTTCTGTTCAAGTATAGTATAGACTTCTGTTTTTCAGTGCTACATTTAAGCTTGCTGTTACATGTCCATAATGATAGGTATTTGCTTATTAAAATTTTTTGACCTTGTGTGACACGGTTGTTTATGGTCGTTCAAAACTTCTGTATCAAATGTTGCCTATAAAAAATTGAGAGGAGAAACAAAAGGCTGCAAGGGAATGTTAACTAGATGGATCTCTGCCTGTCACTTAATGGAGGAAATCACTGTCATTTTTCAGAGGCCAGTGATATTTTTTTGTTAGGAGCTATTTCTTTTGCCAGCTTACTAGGATCAAAATGTTCTTACTGGCTCTGGTTTCTGCTCATGTCACGAGATTGAAAGACTGAGCAGGAACATTTATTTGTGCAGAACTGAAAAAAATGCTGCCATGTTCGGAAGCTGAACAGATTGGTGGGGAGCACCTCAATAACAAACCCCATCCTTAGTCTAACCCGGGGTGTCAAACACACTTTCACCGGGGGCCACATCAGCCTTATGGTTGCCTTCAAAGGGCCAAATGTAACTACTCCTACATTTATACAGTCCCACAATTACGTTCGCCCTTTTGAAGGCAACCATGAGCCTGATGTGGCCCCCAGTGAAAGTGAGTTTGACACTCCTGGGCTAAAGGATTGTGTAACTTTAACCTTAATCTTTGCATTGTTTGAACTTTAGGTTAAAGCCATTAATCTTGGCAGTTCTACAGTTCCCACTAATTTTTCGTTCGTTAGTCATCTAATTGCACAGTGTTTTCAGTTTCATACTAACAATTTAAAACATGAATGAAGATCATAGATGAGGACAAACTAGGCTGAGATCAAGTCCTTTGTATTTATTGTTCTTTCTGAAATCTGCTGATAATCCTTCCAGGCTTTTCAGAGGAGCAGAGTCCTGTTGGGCTGTGCTGAGTTCTTCACATTTTCTGGTTCCAGAAGTGGTTCCATTTCCTGGCTTGGTTGTGGCACCAAGACCCTGCTCCATTTGTACGTTTTTCCTTGATGAACAAGAGGCTGTTGGAGGTGGGGCAGCTGGTCTTTGAAGCACTGGCTGGTATTTCCTTGTTCTCCCTGTTGCACGTATCAAGATGTGGATTTCTGAGGACAAATGTGTGTAGGAATGCATTGTGTTCTACATATCTGAATTCACGATGTTCTGGTGGGTTAACTATCTCGCTACGCAGCTGCAACATTTTCCTTATGATAATACGCGTTGCTGTCAGTGTGGTTAGAGTAGAAATGCTTTGTCTTCTCTATAGATACTGATTGGAGTTGACTGGGTCCACCTTGCTGTTAAGCACTGCAGCTTGAGATCCCAGCTACAAGGCTTGAAGTAAAAGGGGTTGTTTTGGAGCAGCCCAGGGACAAAACCAAGCAGTAAATTCTGACACGTATCAGCCAGTTGCTGAACCACAGCGGCAGAACTGCAGGACAAGAAGACTATTATTGCTATTTGAATACCCTTTGAATAGGCCATAGGCTCTGGTATCTAAATTTGCTTCATGCATCATTGAACTGGAATATTTAGAGGAGGGTCATGGGGTTTTGCCTGCTTTCTTTGTATGTCTTCTGCCTTTGATTTGAAAATCTATGTGTGGTGTGGCACTCACTTTGAAAATTGAAATGGCAGATTTCATATAAAGCTGAGAAGATATATATTTTGTAATAATATGATGCTTGAGTCCCAGGTATATAAAGTTACCCTTAAGAAAAAGACCAAGATGTTCTATTTCTGCATGAGATGAGGGATTGCAGTAGGACTGGAAAAGGAAATTAAATCTTTTTACTTGTGTATTTAGAATTTGCATACTGAAACATCAGACCATGTAGCTAAGAGCATAAAAAACAAAGATGAGGTCAAAGATATGACTAGAGGAAAAGTGTGTCTTGCTGAAGAAGCCAAACCCATTGCATACGTTCTTCACTTCTGTTGTGGTTGTTTTAAGTGAAGAGATGCTAGTTGAGAAAACCATGCCTGTATTATAAGTAAGGAAAAGAGGAGTTGGTTTTGTACTTTTGTGTGTGAGCTATGTGCAGCCGGAAATGGGGTCTCAGACGGCACAAAGCATCCTTGTGTTTGTATCAAAGTACAGTAGGAAGCAAATAAAACATGCAAGCTGTGTATGTTTCTTGTGGTTAATTTGAGCCTTTTACTGTTGTACGTTGACCTCCTTAATATCTAACTTCATTTAAATTTTAAGAATAATTCTGTGTCTGATATGACCAGAAGTGTAATGCTGTACAGGATGCTACTTTACAATACAAATTTATTTTGAAAATGTTAGTGATCATCAAGTTATCTTAGTTATTGGGGGGGGGGGGAGAAATTATATTTTCAAGTGCACGGGAATGGTGTGGAGGTGTTTTTTTGTGTGTGTGTGTTTTTTTATTTATTTATTTTTAAAAAATCTAAATTATATGTGTTTCTTTTATTTTAGGCATCGAAAAATAAAGATGGAAAAGAGCAGAGTGAAGTTATATCACCATCCGAGGAAGAAGAAACTTTCTCTTGGCCTGGTCCCAAAACTGTCAAACTAAGGAGGACATCTCAGGGTTTTGGCTTCACCTTAAGACACTTCATAGTTTACCCTCCAGAATCTGCAGTTCAGTTTTCTTTTAAAGTAAGTGAAATTGATGGTGAATCGCTTACATATAGCTGTATTATACTTTTTATGGTCAAAAATCCAGTTTGCTTGAAAGTAAATGTATGTATGTATGTCTTACACAGATGAATGATCCCACATGAGTGAGGTAGGTGGGCTCACTTCATTGCATCGTTTGATAGCCGTGCACTGGTCTGTTCCAAAACAAAGGAATTGACTGAGTAGAAGCCCACCTGAATTAAAAATATTTGTTGCTGTGGCTAAATCCAGTGGTTATTGCAGAATATGGAATTACTTCTCTGTAGAGAATTTTTTTTACCCAAAGCCAGTGCCATTAATCTGTAGAGCTTTTAAAAGTGTAGACTTTAAGGGTGAGAGGCTTGGGGTTTTCTTTTTTGTTGCGGTTGGTTGGTTGGTTTCACACCTACTCCCCCCCAGTGAAATCTGGTCATACCACTACGCTAAGACAATAGCCTAGAAAAACATTAGTTTACCATAGTTCCTAACTGGGTATTGTAAAATTAACTTGAGAAAGACAGGTTGTGTTTCTCTGTTATGTTCTTTCTGCTGAAAACAAGAACATTCTGCAATTCTCTGTTAGTCAAAAGACAAATATATATAGGCATATGTTAAAGGACAACTTTCTTAAATATAAAGTGTTAAAATATTGTACAGTTTTTTGTTTAAAACAAGTAGTTCTAAATGTCAGGTAGCCATTAATGATTGGTCTGCCTTGCTCAAAGGGTGTTAAGTATTCTCCTATGTGACCGAACCTTTGAAAGTTGCTGTAGTACCTGGTGTTGCAAAAAAGTCCATTTAATATTGATACTAATTTGAACCTCGAGAAAGTGTTTTTCCTAGTGAGTTCAAATAACATTTGCTCATTTTAAAGTAAGCAAGTGCGCAAATTCTCATAATCTAAGCCACCTCTCAGTTTTGCTTTTCCAGTTGGGCAAAATAAGAGATTCTTAATGAGGTGGGGAGTGGATATCGAAGCTTCCCACTCTTTCCAGATAGCTAATTGAGTCGTGTCTCTGCAGGAGTGTTTTGTTCAAGTTAGCTTTTTTGCGTGTCCTTGGTGGCTATAAGATTTATTTTGAAGTAGAAAAAGCATTGCACGAGAAAGTTGGCACATTTTCCCAGTTAACTTCAGCTATTCAGCCTGCACTTAAGTGCCCAAATTTTTTCCCCTTGAGGTGGAGTCACTGAAGCTCACTGTGAGACTATCAGCAGGATCAGGTGATCCCAGCATTTCTGTCCTTTAACACAGGTTATAGATAGTCAGCCAAGAGCAATCTCTGGTTGAATTCCAATGTGAAACAGAGGAAGGAGGGTGGGGAAGACTCAGCTGAGCAGAACAAATTATGTGCGCTTGTTAGCACCTCCCAACAACAACCCCTGTTCAGGTTGAGAGTGAAAATAAACAGCCTGAGCAGGGTGAATATCCTTAACTAAGAAGTGACAGGATAGTGTTTTTTTTCCTGAATAGATCACTAGATTTCTCTGAGGAGGACAATACCTTTTTTGCATACAGAAGGAGACAGGCACAGGGAAGGGCATAAATATAAAAAAGAAAAAGAGACATGTTTAGCCCATCCCCTCTCATTCACTTCAGATAGCTTTGGAGAGAGACCCAAGCAATGCGTGGTCAGCCTGATACCTGTAAATCTTGGAGTGTCTTGAAGTTCTACCTGCCTCTTTTTCTGCAAGCGGTCTCATCCTGTTTCATTCTCTGTTTCTTCTCTGATATGTCAGAATCTTGTTAATTTATTCGCATTCCTGTCTGGTTTTTGGAAAGGAAATAATGAGGTTATTGTGTACTTGTAATACTTTTCATTAAGGATTCAATTACCTCTAAGGGTGGTAAGGTTCATTTGATCACTACTTCTGTAAATTAATCTGAACTGTTCTATTCTCACTTATTCCTTTTAATGTCCATGAGACAGTAGGAAAAAAGAGATCTTCAAAATTATTACTCCTGGGTGTTCACAAAGTGGCTTTTAAAGAAGTCTGTGAACCCAAGTTATGCAAAGAATGAAATTCACATGTTGTCAGCCTGACTCTAATATGAGGCAAATGTGATTCTATGCTGTTCTTATCTGACCAAAGTTCATATTGGTTACCAGCTAACTGCAGCCTCTGTCATTGATTCTAAGCTCAAGTATCATTCTGCTGCCTTTCTTCATTGACCAAAATTGTAAGGGCCTTGGAAGGGGGGAGGTTTTTCCTTTTGCACACCCTAGGGTTAATATAATAGTGGTAATGAGGATTTGGTTTTCTGACTATACTGAATCTTGTAGTAGCCTTGTCCCTCCTTTACACCTGAAAACACAGGAAGTTATTTGCCTCTGGCATAAGGTGGAGGTTACAGCTGGAACTTAAAAGATGCCATTGACGTAACAGCCAGAGTTACTCAATCCAATACGAGTTTCTCATAGCCACTGTCCTTCTGCTATCGCAAATGTCAACCTGGTGTTGTCACAGAGGTCTTCTTTTACCCCAGGGAAGGATTTGCATTCTGGCTCATTTGATTGTTTTCAAGATCTCCAGATCTCTGGATTCAAGATCTCAGAATTATAATGCAAGTCAACATAAACTGGTAGAGGCAGTAAAGAGAAAAACATCTAAAAGAGCTTTCCTTCAATTAATCTTTCCACATTCTTTGTGAATTTTTTTTTGAATACCCATTCTTTGTTCTAATTCAGAAATACTTAGTGAAAATTTCGCCGTTATAAGTTCTGCTCCTGGTTGCTTGCAGTTTGTAGGTGTTTGAAAAGCTGTTGACAGGTCAGATGGAATTCTTTGGGGAGAACAAGACTCCTCCTATGGGCTGAACGCTGGGCATTGCTAGGACAGAGAACATAATGCTCATAGGCTACAGGGTAGGGTAAAGGTCTTTAATATATTAACACCTAATAGTATCTGCCTTGAGTTAACTTCAGTTGTTATTGGGTTGTTTGTTTGTGGTTTTGTTTTAGTTTTGTTTTGGGGGGTGCACCTTCTCTCAGTATTTCAGAGACCAGAGGCACACCTTACCCTTGCTGTTCAATAAGGGAGGAGCTGTGAGGCTTCTCCTCCTGTTACTCAGCAAGTGCAAAGCACCAGTTTAACAGAATGAGGGTCAGTTGTTCAGAAGCAAAGTCCAGTGTACCATCAAGCACATGAAGTTCTAGCGATCTGGTCCATCTCATGGATGTCTCTAAAATGTTGCAGAACTTCAGCAAAGGTTTCTTTTGTTTCAGTGCTAATTAGAAAAACTCAACAGTGCGAAACTTTTATTTTTAGTGATAATACTGATTTTTTTACTTGAAGAGAATGAACTGTTCAAAACCTGAGGGTTTGATGAACTCTAGCTGCAGGTATTTCTACCCTTACATGTACAAAGTTGACATCTGACTTCTGTAGACTTCCACTGTCGTCAGTGTGAAACTGCAGTTCCTGGTCAGATAAGCCCGACCAGTGCTCCAGCTGGCACGGTGGTTCACCTGCCTTACATGTGAATCGTGCTTGTGCAACATCTGAATAACCAGGGTGAGTTGCAAGAGTAAAACTTGATACCCTCGTGACAAGGTGACAGTTACCTGCATAACTGTGCATGAAGGGCATCCACAAAGCTTTGTTTTCTCCATTTACATCTGACTGGAAAATAGGCCTTTCTTGCTGTCCTTTAAGTCATTGAACATGTTTGATTATAATTAATTCAGGTAAGTATCTCTGCATATTTTAATACTGAATACTAGTATGTTATATTTAATGTATTTCTATTTTTGTTATATTTTTTATATTTTATTTTATGTAACTGTGTAAATAGTACTACAGGTGTAGGTCAAATTCAGGATATTGTGCTAAGTTCTGGTATCTTTACATGGTTCCTGCACAAAACAGCTAATTAACTACAAATCAAGGGAACCTTTCTCAGTGTAATTGCTATTAGTTTACTAATTTATAAACATGATGGGGAAGGGTTACAGAAGAAAGTGTTATTCGGTAGGTCTGTTGGGAGGGACTGTGTGAAGGACAGTGTGAAAGATGATCTTGGAACCTGAGATTGCAGTTTAATACATCTCATTTTGGCAAAAGTACTTGGCTGTGCTTGTTTGGGGCCACACACCAAACTAGGAATAGCTGCACATTCAGGAATAACCCATTGTGTATCCTCCTTGCTTCCCATGCTTCCTTTCACTTAAGAAAGTGAATAGCGAGTGTTTGGAAGATTCCTTAAGCTAGCATTGCAAAAAGCCTATGCTAAATTATGCTTTTAACAAAAGATGTTTATTAGGGCCTAGTTAGCAACATGCTTCTTTTTGCGTGTGAAGTTCATTCTCCAACTTCTGTCAGTCTAAAAAGCAAGTGAGTGATAGAAGAAAATCTTATCCTTAGGTATGGCAGCAACATATGATAACATCTCGCAACGTGTAAGAGGTAAATGTAGGAGGGAAAGCTAATTCCAAAACATTTGCGTTATAAAGCATTCTGTTTTTCAAGGCCTGAGCTCACTGGCTTGGTACCATGAAAAACTAATGTCTTGCAGCTGTCTTTTTAGAACAGAGCTCTGCATACTCAGTGACAAACTGACCAACCCACTGCGGTGTTTCATAAAAGGTGGCAATTCTATATTAGTTAACTTTTCACTTCCATATTTTTGTTTGTTTTATCATCTCAAACCAGGTAGTCTCCCCTACATGGGACCCACGTTTTCCAGACTATGAGCTCTAATATTCAGAGTCCTGAAGATGTTTTTTCAATTGACAGATTGGATGGAGACTATAGACGTGCAGATGTTAGCCTTGTCTAATTCTCTGCTGCTGCTCTTTTGGATGATCATAGTTCAAAACCAACTGGCTGTTACAGGACTTCCGGACATACAAAGATAAATTCTGACAGCACTTGTCTACTGGTGTGGTATTTTTGCTGCAGTATAGAGCAGACAGGGCCATCCTCATTACGGATATACTGTTTGCTGCTCCCAGAGTTTGGGTGGTAATGATAATTATCATGGCTTTGTAAAAGTAGAATGAGTTCCAGATCTCTTTTGACTCGGGGTTTGGGGGGGTTTCTTCTGTGTGGGGGGAGTGGTGTTTATTTTTGTTTGTTTGGGTTTTTGTTTTGGGTTGTTTTTTTTTTTTGGTGTGTGTTTGTTTTGTTGGTTTTGTTTGTTTGTTTTTACCTTTCTTAAAGTTATCTTTCTATAGTGTCTTACAAGATTCCAACAGAACTTTTGTGTGTCTCACAAGAAATGTATTTAACCTAGGAGAGACTTGTCTTATCCTTATAATTATATAGCGTTCATATGCAGGTCTTACTCCCTCTCTTTCTTCAAGTCTTCTTGTCTTGAATAGTTTGCTCAGATAAGTGTGCAATTGCTTTGAAAATATTTAATATGAAAAACATAGTGATTTGTCTTTAAATACAAAAGACCTAGAAATTTTGAATTAATCTGTTTAAAAGTAGAAGGGAATATACAGGCGAAATTTATTTCTGTTATCTCCTTGCTCCTCCTTTCCATCTGGATGAAGCTGTTTTAATTAGCCGAGGTGAATTGTTAGAAATACTTCCCAAATAGGACACATTAGACTCAGAAATTGCAATTAGGTTGGAAGTTTATTACTCTATAAAGTTGCAGTTCAGAAAGGAAGCACGTATTTCCGTATTTAAACAATTGTGCTTTTCAAATGGTAGAATTTTGTAGAAGAGATTAGCCATGATCTTTCAAAAGCCTTTAATTAATACTAAAATATTGACAAGGAAGTACCTTAAGTAATCATTTTCTATTTTTTTTTAGGACTGTCAGTGCTACCTGATAGTTATGATTGTGTACATATAGCGCAATGAGCACAAGGAGAATCTTTGAGGTTGTTACGGAATACTGTTTGGGGTAGATATTTTTCTGTAGGCAGTAGTACTGAAGGCAAAACAAATTTGATATTTCAGATTTTCTGAAGCATATTCAGAGCTTACTTACAAAATATTTTGTATCTCTTGCATATTATTCAGCTTTGAGTCCTTAGATGATTAAAGTACAACCTCTTCTGCCTGACTTCCAGCGTGGAAACACTTGCAACAACACCCAGTGCAGTATTAAGCTTTGTGGCAGTGTTTTGGTTATTTTCAGAAAATGCTGTGCATGTTGTTTCTGTGGGGATGTTTCACAGAACTGTGCTTAGTTGTTGTTGTTTTTTTTTTTAACAGGTATTACACTACGTTCTCAGAATGAAAGCCTTAATTCTGTAAAGTTGAATATTTGTGAGAGTATGAGATATCAGAATGCAGCCTTTAAATCTTACAAGTTCACTTCAAGTCCTTGTAGCTTGTAGATGCGTATGCATTTTTTTAAAATGTATTGAATTTTTAATATGCACTCTTTCTTTTTCCTTAGGATGAAGAGAATGGGAATAGACAAGGTATGTCTTTATTCTTTCCGAGATCCAATATGTTGAACATTTCTCTTCAGCTGTGTAACACGCTTTAATAGCTATCCGAGAGTTTGAAATGTAAAATCACTTCAGTGTGACCATCAAGCTCATTGAATTTCATGGCGTTGGAGCAGAATAAAGAAAATATCTGTCTTTTAGCTTCACTTATTTAGTGCAGGTGTTTGTGTGGCCACTAAGTTAATTAAAACACATGCTGGATCACTTCTGTGCTGTGTATATCATCTTTTCATGTACATGACAGGACAACAAGAAACCAGCTGTGTTACATTCTATGTGCCAGAGTTTCACACTCTCTTAATTTGATCTGCATATAAGACCCACAGTTATCTATGTAAAGTACTACTATAAGTGGTTTGAGTCTCATGGATGTATTTATGTATATGCATTTTTTAAAAAAGTGCTGTATAGTGTATCTAAGAGCAGCCTGTATTAAATTTGAATTTTGTTGCAACTTACTCTAGTAAAAGCAACATGTAAGTATATAAACCTAGTGTTGGTAGTGATGACAAAAATTATCCACAAAGGTGGTATGCAACCATTTTAAAAACAAGATTAAAAAGGTTATTCCTATTAGTTTATTGATACTCTCTTTAGTAATTAATAGTACTGATCTAACTTTTGACTACTTTTCATACTCTCTCGTGTACATTTTAAGAGATCCATGAAACGTTTCAGTGATGTCAGATAAGGTGTCTGAATAAAATTCTCACACTGGAGAATCACTTGGATAAACCACTTATTCCTAGGTTATGCCTGTCAGTTCTGCTCCGTTTTCATAGCTTTCTCCCTCTCACGTTGCCTGTGTCTTCTCTCTTTCTTAATTCACCAGTTAGCTTATTTTTATTAATTGGTGCTACACCTCAGTCCCACTTAATGTGAATTTCTCTTGGGCACTCTGTGCTGCATCTGGCAGTGCAGTGCAGCAGGACAGGCTCTCAGGACGTGGGTGCCTTTGCGATGTAGGGTGGATGCTGCTTTTAGTGGTGGGTTACAATTCGCTGTACGCCGTAGCAGAGAGCGGTACCTCGTTTCAATGTACTTACTAAAGTGTCATTTAGTAGTAAGACAGAGAACATGTCTGAACTTTTGTTTCCATTTTTTGGTGTAACTGTGATATTAGAAGCATTCTGGGAAATATGAATTTACTTGAACTTTCTTTTTTTCTTGGAAGCAGATGAATTCATCTGTTTTATCCTCCTAGTCTTACTCACCTGTTGTCACCTGCTTGTTAAACAGTGAAAAGTCAATGTCTTCCTATTCCTCATCACCTCCCATCCACCCCCCCTCCAAACTTGTGACCTCCTTTATCTGTTCTGAAGAGAACAGGCAAATTCCTTTAGGAAGGGAATGGAGTCAATCTACTGTGCCAAACCTGCATGGAAGATACCACTTGTGGTCTAGAGAAAGCAGTTCTGCAGTGTTCTTCTCACAGGGAGAACTGGATCAGCTGGAGATACAAGCACGGGGCTGTTTGTCTAAAATGGTATCCGAGATCTGTTTTTCAGTAGAGGAACAGCAGTAAATGAACATGTATTTGGTTCACTGAGACCTGTGCAGGTGGGGACAAGATTACTTTCTGGAATTCTTTGTGTAGCTACTTGAACTATGAATCATAGCTCAACTATTGCTTATTTATAGCAACGTAGTACATTGTATGCCTTGAAATACAGATCAAAGGGCACAAAGTGCTCTGGAAAGATAACGATATTCTCATTAGCAGGAGAGAAGGTTGGACTTGTGCTCCTTCTGGAAAGAGAAGAAGTGATGGCTGTGAGGTGGAGGTTGTAGGTGTCAGCCAGGTTCTTGTATTGTATCTTTCAAAATAACAAAGTGGGACAGAGTGTGCAAGACATTTTTCTCTATCATTTAGTGTGATCTTGGGAGGTGAGGGAGGAGATGAAAAGGTTTCTTATTTACATTGCTACAAGTTGTTCCTGTTGCCAAATGAGGTGAATAGGTGGCTTGTGAGGAGAAAATCAGCAGTCATATTTAATTGTTCATGTTCACAAACATCATGTTAATTTAGCAAAGGCAGATGTGCCAGAAGTCCTGTAAAGGATTATCACAAGGAATCTTAAAGTAATTAGCTTTGGAAAATGAAGCTGAGCTGCTGCGGAGCGGCAAGAAGCTGCGTGTGCGGCTGTGGGGTCCCGGGGTCCCTCAGCAGCTGGGGATGTTGCGGGCAGCGTGAGGTGCTGGTGGGTCGGGCAGAGGAGCCATCTAGTGGCAAGTGTCCTGTCTTGTCTTCAGACTTGCTTGGAAAACTTGCCTCTCCGAAGCTCTGTCTTAATTAACATTGAAAATATCTTAATGATAAACATTTTTCCTTTGAAGTCTGTAGATGATGATTCACTTAATTCACTTGAGCTTTCCTCTCTCCAAGACTAAGCAGAGGGGATTCAAGCTTTTCATTTTTGTGAAGCAGTGTGTGCCAGTGCAAAATTGTCTTTTTTTTTTTAATTGATCTTGAGTGAAGATTTCTAATTACCTGCACTTTCTGCTTTCCCCTTTTCACAGGTTAAACTTACTTTTAAAACTGAGGTTTTTGTCAGGTTCAGCATTTACAGATTTGAGTAGATGAGAGTAGAGAAAAGCATCTCTATTACTACTGCCTTTTATTGAAAGCACTTGAATATTTTTTTCAAAGGAGCTGAGTAGCTAATTAAGTCTAGAGGGCAGAAGATAAAAGCATGTACTAGTTTTGGTGTATTCTAACAGTGAAAGAAATCTTTTTGTATGGTTTTATGTTCTGATATAGAATTGTAGTGCAATTTCTTTTAGTGTGTATTTCGATCATGCTCCTGGCTTGCATTATTCTTGCTTTTGGTAAGCAGTAAAANATATTTTGATTAATGCAAGCCAGGAGCATGATCTTGCTTTTGGTAAGCAGTAAAATTTCAAAGCATTTAGAATAAAAGGTAATGCAAATTTGTCCAGGAGAGCTCTAAGCTAAGAACGATAGGGGAGGGAGATGATGGCCAAGAAGCAAGTGAGGAAAAGGTGGATTGGGTTGTCAAGCAAAGGGGTTGGGAAATACCTCATGGTCACAGCTGGGGCAGAAGGGAACCACCTCAAGTGTGTGTAGTGAGGGAATCCCTGCGGGACAGTATGGTGAGGAGAGCTCTCATGCCTTTTTCGAGGGCCTCTTGGAAGCCCTGTGCACTCGCACATGCAGCATGGAGAGTGAGCAGGAGGAACTGGAGGTCTGCGTGTGGTTGCAAGGCTGCAGTCTCATTGGGGTCACAGAGATGTGGTGGGGTTGCTCACAGGAGGGGGCCAGAGCGCTGCAGTGGGTGGGTGCAGGTACTTTGGGAAGGGCAGGCTGGGAAAGCACGGAGGTCGAGTTGCTGTAAGAGAGCAGCAGGGATGTGTGAAGCTCTGGCTTGGGATGGATTGGGAGCCAGTTTGGAGCTGATGGTCGGGATTTGCGGGCAGACTCATGTTTTGGTGGGTGTCCGCTGCAGACTGCCTGATCAGAAAGATGTAGGTGAGGCTTTCTTCAGACAACTACTGCAAGCCTCATGTGTGCAGGTCCCGGCCCTGTTCCTGCTGGAGGGGCATCACAGCAGATTTACCCTAAATATTTTGTAGTTATTATTTGAAAGATTTCTGTTCTTTCCTACTTCTACTGCTCCAGATTGTGACCTTAGGCTAAGCTATTAAAATGCTCTTCTAACAGCTGTACTTTATCAGAAGATGCACATCTTGTTGGATTCCTTGGTCAGTGACTGGAAACTTGTATCAGCTTCTGCTGTTTTCTTGAGTGTATCCGTTACACTGGCCAACCTGTATTAACTTGGAGTATTTGATTTGTCTTGAGGATGGCATACATCAGTATTCTTCCTATTTTCTGGATTTGCTGTATTTCAAAATTTTATTTAAGAGGTAGCTCACAGGCAGAAGTGTCCTGGAAGAGTATTGTGGACAAGCTGAAAAATACCTATACTGATTAAAAATGGTAATACTTTATACTAAAAGCTTGGACTATCAAGATGTGTTAAGTGGTGCTGGAAAAACTATCTGCGTTACCATGCTGTGTCCGTGTCCTTTCATTGTGCTTTTAATATGGTTAATATGTTGTTCTCCTTCAAAGACTCCTCAAAGCTTTAGTTGGCAAAAAAAGTTTAGTACATGTTAAAAGGGTTGGTCATTTCTTGTATCTTGTTGTAAAACATGTTTTTCTTCAGAAATACTGAGCTTGTGGATCATGATTAAAACAAGCAGTGATAAGCACATAGAAGTAGTCTGAAAGGAGTCTCTTCTTTAGTATGAGAACTAAGCTATTTTATGTTCAGTACAGTGCCTGGACATCTAGTATCATTATAATTCTGTGTCATAGTTTTCTAATATGATGTTCTTGCTTTTCCTGCTTTATCTTCTATGTAAAAGTATCTATAGCAACTAGCAGCTTATCTACCCATAAAAATGAAAGGTGAGTTAGGTATATTGCTCTGTGTCCTTTTCTGTAGAGACTGAGTGTGCACTTTAAATGAGACTTAAGACATCTGTTGCACTGAGATTTCTAGATAGTTGTGATCACCATGCTGTTTTTTTAATGTGCCTAGCTATGCATTAAAGTTTCTACCCTTCAGTTGTCAAATCTAAATAGTTCCAATTTATTACCTGAGCTCCTTCAGCTCTGCTCAATTCTGGTTTGACATGTAGAGCCTTTGGGGGAAGGGTGGAAAAAAATGCAGGGAAAGCTTTTTATTCCTTATTGCTGCTTATATAATGCTTCGGGGGTTTTTTGTGTGTGGTGGGGTTTTTGTTGTTGTTGTTTTGTTGTTTTGTTTTGGTTTTTTGTAGTTGTTTTGTTTGTTTTTCTTTAAACAGACTGTTGATTTCTGTGATGTGGTTTTGTGTTCTCCCAGGATTTAATTTAATGCCACATTTTCTATCATCATCATCTATCAGCTCAGTCTGTTATGAAATAAATTAATTGTACCTGTGATGATGGGAACAAGGTAGATAAGAAACAAGAGAATGAATGTGAAAGCAAATGTTTGTAAAGGTCGTAGATTGCTGGCATGATATGGTGTAAGGCATATGATAGTGGAATAGGGGTAAGAGACGAGGTATATAACACTAATGCTTTAGCATAACAAGTGTGATTTAGGGGAGAGTCTGTTTGCTACAGTCGATACAAATTGTATGGCTCTATGCTTATCTAAGAACTAAAGTAAATCCTCTGGACTGTTTAATCATAGGTTAAATTTTAGTCTTGAAAAGGTTTCATTTTAGATTTGAGAGACCTGGAAAAAAAAAAGTCATAACATTGGCAAATAATGAAATTGGAAAACACAGCTATTTTGGAGAGTTTATATTTAAGTTGAAACTGTGTTATATGTTTTCCATAACAGTGCCAGATTATTTGCTCTCCTCCTCCCTTTCCCCCCAAGACAGGGTTGAGGCTGTATTAGTCAAATGGTTTAAGAGACGGGTAAGCGAAGAAGAAATACCATCTTGGAGTTGCCTAATCAAAATGCCAGAGGTGCTTTGAGTAATAACATAGTGTATTTTTCTGTATCACAATACCTGGTGTTTCTCTGCTACATGACTCAACAATGCTGTTTTACTCACTATCATCCTCTCTTAGAGGCTCATCCTTGGCACTGTATTTTGCTTAGTGTCCTTTAGTTAATTTGTGCTTAACAGTGGGTTAAATAAGCTCTGCTGGGGCTGCGCTGGGACCTTTGGGCTCCTTTTCTGCAATGGATTGCCAGAGGACAAATGCTTACCATGTATGAAATTCAGTTTGCAGATTATAAAATCCAGAATTGTCTTTAGTTGGACTCTCTCAGTGAAATGTAATCCTGACAGGTTTGTGATTTATATTAAATTAAATCTGTGTTAGCAAATAAAAGTTCTGCTGTACTTTCAGCAGTCTCTTTTTGAGCAGCTTGGGAAATGGTTTGCAGGTTTTTGATTCGGTAATCATTTAGAAGCATTTGTCCCACGGTAGCTGTAGATTTCTCTTCCCTTTGCCTGAAAAGCATCCCAGGAGTCACTGCCACTTGGCGTTGTTGAACCAATGGAGTGCAAATGCCTTGAATATCCAAAAGCGCACTTGTAGATCTTTGTGTTCAAGAATGATGTTCCTCCCTCTTGAGTCAGAGAAAGATGTACAGAAGCCTGTCTTAATTTAATCATTTGAGAAATTTCATTTCACAAGGCTGCTGATTCTTTAGTACAAAAATGACCCTTGCTGCCTGCTGAGCATTGGGCCAAGAGTGAAAATATTCTGCGTAAGGTTAATAGAACTCTGTAGCCTTTGTTCAGTTCCTGTGTTATGAGGATTTCTAAACACGGTTCAGCTGCCCTGAACAGAAGATTTTTCTTTTTTTTTTTTTTTTCCTTTAGGAAGAGGAGAAATTACATGTTTTTAAGCAGCAGACTCTTAGGAGAGACTTTGTCAGAAAGTATGCATTATGCTTTGTGTCCCAAAACGCTTGCAGGTTTGTGCTCTGCAGGTCAAAAAGAAAGGAAAAGTGTGTGTCAGCGATAGTGCTTTGGTATGTTAGGGTGGTTTGTGTTGGTGTGTAGGGGTTTTTGTTGTTTATGTGTGTGTGAGTGTTTGTTTTGGGTTTGTGTGTGTGTTTTTTCCTCTCCTTCTTCAAAATGTAAAGGTTCTTTGTCAGAAAGGTTTCCTTTGTGTAGTTTTTATGACTCGGATATTTGTGTGTGACTGTGTTTTATATCAAAAGGTTAATGACTATAGAGAAGTGATGTGCTTGTTGCTATCTGGTAGTGTATTGGTGGATGTGATAATATAACTTCTGATGTGTCATTGTGTTTTCCAGATAAACCAGTGCAGTATAGTAATACTGTCCGGTCTGCAAAGAGGAGCTTAGAAACTAAGTCACGGTCACTGCATTTCATATACTACTAGTAATGTTCCTTGTAGCAGCTCTATCCCAAACTAGATTATTAGGGGATCAAGCTAGAATTGGCACCTGGGTAAAATTAATTTCTGTGTCAAGTTCAGAGGAGTTGGAATTTTGCTGTATTTGACCCTCCCAAGTGTAATTCAATTATAAATGTTAACAACTCTTAATTCTACTGTTGTGTTTAAAAGTACCGTTTTTTTAAATTATTCCCCCTTATCAAGGAGAAAGGGCAGCATCAGAATTTTATTACTTTGCACATCAGGTGGCTGTGCTGGTGCAACATATTCCCCTCTGCAACTTCTGGCATCTCAAATGTCTGTCAGGAAACGCTTCCGTGTCACTTTGCCATGGGAAGCTTGCTTTCCTCTGCTGGGCTGTGGTGGTGGTGTTGACTTGTCCTTGCAGCTAGTAGATTCAGGTAGTATAAAGATTATCATAAACGATGATAAATACGTGTATTATGAAGAAAGTCTTTAATTTTATTTGGCATTAATTTGAACAACAGTTGAAACAAGATACTACTGTCTTAATTCTGTAGATCCTACTTTGATCTCATTGGTTATTGAAGATAGCAATTAGTATTTTTTGGTTGGAAATTGCTGACTAATTAGAAGATTTGCATACAATTCTGAAAAATATATCTGTTGACTAGGAAGAGTCTTGTTGCAATAAACTGCTTTTCTGTATTTGTCTTGCATCTGATTTCAGGTGCTTATTCTTCTTCAAACTACTTAACTTTGGTGGTTTAAACTAAGGACCTAATTATAAAGGCTCTCCTTATTCCTTAGTATCCTTGCTTAAGCCATTGAATTTTTGCCTTCAGCCTTGTATATACTTGGTGATTCATTTTTATTTCCTTATTTCTGCTGATGCTGAATCTCTGAAGTAGAAGTTCAGACATTAGTTTGGCTTCTCTGAAGTTACATTCTCATTTGAATAGCATCACTTCAGGGAGTGGTTGCACTGCAAGGCATATTTTAATAGCTCTGTCAGTAAAACTACATTACTGCTTGGGCAATAACTTGAGTTTGATTCATCTTGACTGGTGAATATTTACTCATGCTGGAGATTTTGTGTGCTTACAAGTCTGGTAAAGGAAAGAGCAACTTTATGGACTGTTTTGCAGTTTCTGGTCAGCTAACTTGTGTGCTTAGCAACTTTATAGGCTTCTGTTTCTGTTATTACCCTTATATAAGACTTTGCCTCTGTTTATAGCTACACTCGGGGAGAAATGAAGTATATATTAAATTATTTTTCACGGAAGTTGTGCTTTTCATCTGCGCTGCTTCCTTGCACATGTGGTGTGTTCCTGGCAGCTCACAATTTCACTTTTCTTTTCTGTGTGTGCGATGTCTTGTTCTTCACTTGCAGTTGAAGATCTGGGAGAAATTGTATAATTTGCTGGTAACCTGCAACATAATGCTTAATTTTAAAGTTGTTTAAAAAAGTGTGGTGAAGGAGGGAGGAGGCAACATAGTATGCAGTAATGAGCACTGGAAAAGCACCAGCAAATGGAATAGATTATTTCAGCTGGTAGGAACCTACAATGATCATCTTGTCCAACTGTCTGACCGATTCAGGGCTGACCAAAAGTTGGACCCTGTTGCTGAGGGCCTTGTCCAAATGCCTCTTACACACTGTCAGGTGTGGGGTGTTGGCCACCTCTCTAAGGACCCTGTTCCAGTGTTTGAACACCCTCTCAGTAAATAAATGCTTCCTGATGTCCAGTCTGAACCTCCCCTGGCACAGCTTTGAACCATTCCCACATGTCCTGTTACTGGATCCTGGGGAGTTGAGCTCGGCACCTCCCTCCCCGCTTCCCCTCCTCAGGAAGCTGCAGAGAGCAAAGTTCACCCCTCAGCCTCCGTCTCTCCAGACTAGACAGACCCAGAGACCTCAGCCGCTCCTCACAGGACATTCCTTCCAGCCCTGTCACCAGCTTTGGTGCCCTCCTCTGCATGCCTCCTTGTTAAATTGCGGGGGCCAGAACTGCACACAGTGCTCGAGGTGAGGCCGTACCAACGCTAAATGCAGTGGGATAATCACCTGTTTTGACCAGGGGGTGATGCTATGTCTGTGTACCGCAGGATGCGGTTTGCCCCTGGCTACCAGGGCCACGCTGCTCACTTGGGTTGAGCTGCTGTCAACCAGGGCTGCTCTCCAGCCACTCCTCTCCCAATTTGTATTAATACTTGTGCCTGGCAAGGGTACAATAAGGCTACATGTCTGACAGAATAGTAATGTGAGCTGCTTTACTGTTCTTTGCTGTTCTTTGGCCTTGTAAGGAGTTGCTGGCATGCTCCAAAAAAATCAGGCTTTTCAATATTAGAAAGGAAAATTGTTAATCCAGTCTGACACTATGTAGTGCATAGCTGGAGAATTTAGTGTAAAAGTTCCATTGTGATAGCCTGCTCTAGATGGTGGACCTTGCAAGGAGGGAAGTTGAGGCTCGCATTTTAGACAGCATCTTGCTTTTGCCTCGTGATTGGGTGCAGACAGGACCTAATGGAGTTTTAGGCTTAATTAAATTGAAGCGTAGTCGTGGTTTAATTTTGAGACATGAGGTAAGTTACTAGATTATCCATTTTACGTGAAATTTATTTCTGTAATGGTTGAGTGCATATCTACGAGATTTATTGCCACTCAGTATCATTAGCTCCTACTGTCAGAAAATATTGTTTAGCTTTGCTTGAGTTTCAAACTCAAAATATAAACACACACTTTCAGGATGCATATTGAAGGAAGTTCATTCATACGTTACTGATGGAAAGAAGTTTTGGTTTGTATCCAAGTACGTAAAAGACAGAGTAGAAATGAAAAGCATGTATTCATCTACCAAACCTTGGGAGCCCTGGCTTTTCTTCTCATCTTTACTTGTATGTGGATATTACTGAGATGTAAAATGAACCTGGAAATGTAAACAATCTTTTAAACCTTTCATCCTAAATTGATCTTTAGGGTGGTGGTTCACCTTTTTAGAAAGAATGCCTGTTCAATATAGCCATCTTCAGCATGTAGGACAAAGAACCAAATTTAATTTGTAATTGGCTTTGTGAGTTGGTCCATAAATAGCTGTGAACACCTGAAGTGAGTGCCCATGGTTTTGAAGAACCTCAGTGTAGCCACAGGTTGGTCAGAAATCAGGTGTTCAGGGAAACCTTCAGTCTCTGGTCTCCGTACATTGGCACAGTTTTCCTCTCTAACTCCAATGTGGTGAGAGTATTAAAAGTATTCTGTGCTGGATGTTGAATGGGAGAAACCTTACCTGCTTGACCATTTGCTTTGTGTGTTCAGGTATGGACAAGGCATAAAGTGGCATTTGAGCGTTAAGCAAACTAGCAGTAGGCCACTGTTGTTTTTTGGGGAGCATTTTGTGAAAGAAGCAGAGGTAGCTGCTTGGTATTGGGTTATAAGTGTTACGTATTGTGTTACAAATTAAATGTGCCTATGGGAGCTCCATTATCTTTTATTTTCTTGTCACTTTTTGGATTCTGTATCTTCAGTAAAAGATTAAGTGGCAACACTGGGAAGCACATTTGATGGTCCTACAAAAGGTCATAGTTTAACTTTACTCTTGTAAGTGGTTGAAACAACCTTTTCTTCATGGCATCTGGGTAGATTATTCTTGGAATTTGTCTAAACTTGCTGAAACGTTACTGCCTCTTAAAGGACAAGACCCATCATGTGTTCAATGTCTATTTAAATCAGCAGATTAAAAATGACAGATATGAGCTGTGGTTCACAAAGAGCATTTTGTATGTCTTGTAGCTGTGTCCTGCTAATCAAATTTTAAAGTATTCGTGGACTGAGCTGCCAGCTGGCATTTCTTGATCTATAATTCAGTTACTTTGTATATAGTAGTTATCTGATTCTGTCACATCAACTTTTTGATTTTTCTCTACCAATCTGGAGTTATTTTGAGAAGGCCATTTAGAGCCGTATCAGTAAACCGTTTTGTGTGACTGTTTGTGGTAAAATGGCAGGACACTGAGGATCTGCAGAACAAAGGCATTAGGCTAAAACTCATATTTGAAAACAGCGAATCAAAGGGAAGTCTGGTTTTGTGCAATTTATTAAAATCTTTCAGATTATGAACTTTCCTCATACGGAAACAGAACCAAAGAATGGGTAAGGGAGGCACCTTATTTGTATTCAATAAATAGTGCTGTGGTTTAGTAAACACGGCCAGGTGGGACATCTAAAGCTGTAGCAGAAGTACTTCCAAAAGCAGTGCCGTTTGAGCCCAAGTCAGAGGTTAGTCACTGGAGAAGTGACTGAAACTAATACTCCCTTTTCAAGGAGGGTTTCTTTTATCAGCGGTGCCAATTTTAAGCAATTCCTTTATTCTGTTGTGCTGTTCATGCTTCTTCGTCAGTTTGTACCACCCGCTCTGCTGTGCCAGCGGTTCCTGGTAAACTGGAACCCAGGCTGAGCTTATTTTCAATCCATGTGGGGTGGTATTTCCCCAGCTGTGAGCATGGTTCAGCAGTGGTAGCTGGTGATAGGAACTGGGAGGCACTGGGGCTGTTAAAGCCAGCACTGGCACCCTCAAAGCGTCTGTGGCTGCCACCTTGGAGGTTCTGCCACCAGTTCTGTGAGTGCCCGTGTTTTGCACCATGTAGGACAGGGTGGTCTGGAGAGACCAATAACGCTGTGGAACAATTTAGAGTCTGCTGGCAGACTGGAAATAAAGTTTCAAATTCTACTTCTGGGTGCTGTTTTTGTTTGAGGTCACTGGCATAAAAATCACGCTAGTGAAGCTGTGTAAGAGCTAACGGCTTATTCCAGCTACATATAGATGTGGCTCAGGACAGCACCACTGCATTTTAGCCTGGAGTACAACTGTGGGGTTGTTTTGTCTTGTGGTTTTGTTTGTGTGGGGGTGTTTTGGTTTTTTTGTGGTGATTTTTTGGTAGTGTTTTGTTTTGTTTTTAATTGCCCACTCCCTGCCCCCAACATGTGGAAACAGTGGCTACTTTGACTAAGCATTACTTAGATTTGATGGCATGTGTGTAAAAAAGCGCAAGTTACCTGTGTTTCTGGAAGCACAGAAGTTAAGCGTATACTGAGAAGGCAAGATGATACAGGTGTTGCGGTTTCTAAGTACTGTGGGTTAACTTGTACATTGTGTAAATAAGGATATGTACTGCACGTGCAGACAGAATTTACTTCAAATTATACATTGCTTTTTGGGTGTTGATAAATCTTCAAGAAAATGTCAGACTCCACCTTGGAGCATCTGGAAAACACTGTTAGAAAATCAGTGTTACAGTTCCATGGGGACTATAAATCAACGTTATATTTCTTTTTTTTTCTTCTAAGGAAATATTCTTAAATTCTGTTTTGCAGTTTGCAGCCTAGTTCTTACTTGGTTTGTCTGGCTTTATATCTTATGCCAGATAGCAATCTAGAAGAGGAAGGGATAATTACTGAATAGCGTGGGCATCAGAATGAGAGTGATGGTAGCGATGAGATGATGAAATGAACCTGAGAAATACCACTTGCTGGGCATATTTGCCAGTTTAAGTTTGAGATACATCTCTCTCCTTGCCTTCCTCCCCTTTCTTTTTTTCCCTGGACATGTAAAAGATTTCTAGTGTAGGCAAATGAAATGGTGTTGTTAGGGCTCCTAGTGTCTCTTCCTTCCCTCGCCCCAAATTGAACTTGAGTATTTAATGTCAACATGAACATGGCAGGATTATGGGTCAAAATAATTCTTAAAGTGAAAGCATTGTAAAGTAGTATAATTAAATGCTTTTAAGAAATATTCTTTCTTCCTCAGGAAAACAAAGAAATAGGCTGGAGCCGATGGATACCATATTCGTTAAACAAGTTAAAGAGGGTGGACCTGCTTTTGAAGCTGGACTGTGCACAGGTACTGTTCTTCTGTAGTACCGATAGCATGTTTGTGTACATGGTGTAAAATGTATATGATTTCAGCTTTGACATATAGTTCTGTCTTCCATTTAAAGCTTGTTCTTCCCTTCACGAGTTTGAAACCTCTTTTTTAAATTGTCCTCCAGTGTTTTTCGCCTCAAAAGCACCATTGTGTTCTCTCAGGAAGTGCTGTATAAAATACATGAAGGCATTAAAGTCTTACGCTGATAAAATACGTGATAAGAGAGAAAAGGCAGGAAAATTACACCTGTAAGCTCCTATTTATTTTGCATTGTGACAAATTGATAACTTTAAAAAAAATCAGGTTTTTGTCCTTTAAATTATTCTATCTCCTTTACATTAAATGGGAACAATCCAAGTCTATCTCTTCTTACCCAGTTGTGTTCAATTATTTGATTAAATCAAACTGGAGAGCAGAAAACATGCCTTTTGCGAAGTGTCAGGTACTTTGTCACACCTTTACTCAAGTATTGAAGGAAAAACAAAGCTGTGTTAGAATGAGAAGTCTTACAAATGGTAAAACAATAAGTTTGATGGATACCACTACAAACGCAGGTTTCTGTTCTTGAAAATACATCAAAGCATCTGTGAAAGGATGTTTGCGTCGATAATGGGATGTTGATATTTTCTTTTGAAAACAGTTACCGACATGCATTTGGGTGGAATAGAATATTTTTTGTATGTTTTTTCCTGAAGAAATACCAAGATTCTAGGTTGATTGGCAATTTAAAACCAGCAATAGATCCTATTTGTACAGCATAAGGCATTCTTCTTTTTTGACTCCTCCCTGAGTAGTTATTCAGGGAAGGGCTACTTTGGCGTTATTTTAATGCTATTATATAAAGAAATGTTTTGGCTTCGTAAAGTGCAGCATATGTTGAAGTTGCACAGAGAAGCCATGTTAATTTCTACTCTGCTCACCATTTGCCAAATTGAAAGATGAAATCTGTAGAGAATAGTTTATTTTTAGGCAGAGGAGAGATTTTTTTAGGAGCCCAGAATAAAGAACAGAAACTAAATGAGAAAATACATTTTAACATTACCAGAATATTCCTCTTAAACACACTGCTGATAGCAGTTATATCTAATTAGGTCATGCCACTGTTTCTTGTTTAAAACTCTAGGGTAAAATATATTACTATATCTCTATCTTGAAATTATATTATAAAACACTCAGTGAATGATCAGTTCGGTAGATTGCTGAACCTCTGGTACAGACACTGTATACATTTCTTATTTTCTAGAATCTATCTGTATTTTTTTTTTTAATTGGCCTTGTTTCATGGTCACACTAATGGAACGGAAGTACTTGAAAATCTAATATGGGTTTAGGTAGTTATGTTTGTCAGTTCTTATTTCACTGCTGCAGGGTCCTTTGTAATACTGAAGTCCCAACACAAATTTCGTTGCCCAGAATCAATGAGCTCTGTTGCAGGATCTTACCTGGCTGCCACTCGCCAGAAAGCTTGGAATACTCTTGCAAATTTGAGGAATAGGTTACAATATCTTAAATGTAGGACTATTTATTCTGAGTATTTTTGAATTCTCCTGTAAAATTATCTTTGTTGGAGTTAGATCGTATTTCCCATTTTTAACCTCTGAGGCGTTTCATTAAGAAAAACCCCTTATATCTGTTGAGTTCCAGACATATTTTAGAAATATTGAAGTAGAGACACCCAAACCAGATCTGCATTTCCTATGTCTTGATCTTCATGCTGCCATTTACGTATGTGCAAGAATATAAAGAACTCAAATGTGGAAAGGGATATGGTTTAAGTACATTCAGATTAGTTTCTAGTTCAATCAAAGGTATGTAGTGAGATATCACATTGATAGCTGTAAGATAAAACCTTCATGCTTCTGTATCCTTTTTTGCAGTACAAGTACTGGCGTTCCTCTTTATGTGTACCTGAAACTGAGCAAAGTTGTGTTTTGCAGATTTGCCTATGTCCCCTTCCTTCGTGTCACCAGTTCTGCAGTGTGTCCCACCAGAGTTGTTTTGTGGGTTCGTTAGGTGGATGCTTCAAGTAGAACTTTGTCACACTTCTGTGTTAACCTGGTCTGTTTCTTTGACGAACAAAAACTGGTCAAGAGTAGATAAGAGGATATGACCTACTTTGCTCAGTATGCCCACTAAAATCTGTAATGAGAATATCTTTAAAGATCTACATCTGTGGGCAAGTTCTGAAACAGCCTGGAAAAAAGCCAGTTTTAAGTTCCAGAGAAGGATCTGGTGCGTTCTGAGGAAGTCTTGCCATGTGACATAGCAGGACAGGGTTCAGAGCTTGTGATTAAGAGTATTTTTGGCACAAATTACACATTACTTTTTCCTGAAATTTTTGAAAGAATTTATTTGTACGTAATACTGAGCATTTTGAAATAACTTAGTTTTCGTGAAAGTCCGGTTTCTCAGCCTAATTACTTAAGGCATCTGTGTATATGCAACAGTGGGGTAGGGTTTGCCATCTGTGGCAGACCCCTGTCAATCATGTGGATTGCTGGCAGCCCTTACGTGTTGGCACCAACCTTTCATTCATCGCTTAGGGAGCATGGGACAAAACTCGGAGTTCTTGAGGTGAGCAAAAGGGCAGTGACCAGCTGATGAAAGGGCATAGACAAAATTTATAAAGATGAATGTCTCCCACCAATGTATTTGCGTGATGTTTGTGTACAGGCTGAATTAAAAACAAGTCAGCAAATCCGTGTGGTTTGGTAAGTCTGGAAATCCCTGGGGCCTGTATAGGGAACCCTCACGGAGCAGGAGTGTTCAGAGCGTTGTTGTCACTGAGTCAGGCTGAGTTTTCAGAGTGAACAGGTTTTTCCTTGCTTTGATTTGATCGCACCAGAAACACAGAAAGGGCTTTCGATTTCTAAAGCAGTGTTGAAAAAGACATTCCCTTTGGCTCACTTTGCATGGGTCCTTTCTTTCAGTTCTTTTCTCCAGCAGCTTTCTTGTAATCCTCAGGCCATTTTCTCCTCATTAGTAAATTCAAGATACCTTTCTGCTCTTTTGATCAGAGATTACTTAAACATCATTTTTGGTAAGTAATGGGATAGGTTTTTTATCAAAAGTTGAAAATAGCTCTCCATGATATATTTGCCACTTAATTTATAAGGGTGCATGAAGCTCTTAATTGGGAAGTCTAACAAACTATTTGGAGAAATCTAGTAAAAGTGATGTTAGTTCTAAAGATATGTGCGTAAGAAATAACCCGTTATCCTGTCCAAGATGTACCAAAGAGATAGTAGTGCCTTGAAAACAACCCAGATTGTTCTGAGGAAGGAGGAAACTGGAGCCTTTCAAAATATTTGTTCTTTGTTTCTCAGAAAGAAAAGGCACAAAATTATGTTATTAAAGGAGATGTGTACCGCTACACCTGGCAGTGTTCCGAATTAAGGTTTTGTTTTGTTTCGAGGTTAAGTGCTGGGATGAGATGTCTGCTTGTAATTCACTTAAGAATTAGGCAGAGTTGTCAGTACGTGTCACCATACATCAAAAGCTTCATTTTGAAGGTGGGATACTTAAGTGAGCCTCTGGTATAGCTTACACCAGCTCGTGGTTTTCTTTGGATGAGTTTCTAGGTGATTCATTTGGAAGCTTAGAATAAGATACCACATCTGAAAAGGTTCTGAGAAAAGAGTAGAAACTTGGCACCTCGGTTGTAATTACATGTAGTTGTATTGTTTATCTTTTATTTTCCTCTTTTTTTCATTTTTAAAGAAGACTAACCTTGAATTTAACACATTGGTGATCTTGATTATTGTGAGGTATAGAAGTACAAAATAAAAATAATCACAAAAATGTCTAGACAAACTGATTTAAGGTATAACTTTTCCTTTTACAGGTGACAGAATTATAAAGGTCAATGGAGAAAGTGTTATTGGGAAGACATATTCTCAAGTCATTGCTTTAATACAGAACAGGTAAGATGCTAGTATTTAATTATGTGCCACACTTGTTTTTTATGCTAAGCAGGAAATGACCGCTTATGGTGATTCTGAAAGTGTCATAGTATTTTAAATTTTTTTAAAAATCAGTTTTATTGTTTCTGTTTTCGTTTATTTGATGAATGCTAAGAAGGGTTTGAGAATAAGTGTGCTTGAACTGTGCCACAATCCTTTTATGTCAGTCCTTGTCCCTTGGTAGCAAATCACAGTGATTGTTATAGAGGAAGGTTGTCTGAACTTAAAATGGGCAGATTAGTTGTAGAAACGTCAAACATACATGTGTCAATTTAAAAAGAAAATCGGAAAAATCTACCCTGCTTACGAGATCTGAGAGCTAGAAATCAGCATATGTGGTAAAGGAAAACCTTTATGCTAGTGCACACCTGCAAAACAGGTGCAGTACATCTTGGCTTTCCTCTGGTTTGCAGAAAGTTAAGAACCTTGCACAGAGTTGAGGAAATGGTGACACTTGCTGCTTCTGCAGCTCACAGGGGCTTGTGAAATCATGTCCATACATGAATCTGCATACTTGTTTTCATGTCTCATATCTGCCGCCATTTTTACGGTTTTCTTGGTGTCAGTTTCTGTTCTACAGCAACGCATTTCCAAGGTAATAACGAGTTACGTGGAAAAAACATGTATTATGATCAGCATGGAAGAACTTTTTCTAAATACATCTTACATGTCACAATCTCTTTTTAGTGAATGTTCGTGCATTAAGACTTAGTTATGCTTACAGTTAAAAATAGGGGGTCTTTTTCAAAATTTCATTCAAAATACATACATCCAAGGTACTTTTTGTTTAAATAACAAAGCTCCGTTTCAAAGGTACGACAGGCACGGTGGACTGAAATGTGGTTTGTGTCATTAGTACTTTCTATACAAGAGCTGGAAAGATGGAACCTGTCTTTTTTAATAACCTTTACTGGAGATGATACTAGCCATGTATTGTTTTTTCATTTTGTATTTGTATGGACGAATAGTGTACAATAGTTTATACCCAAGACACAGGACATTACTTAACATGCTCAACACATACACTGGTCAATTAAATCTCTTCTCTTAATCTAAAAAAGAGAGAGACCAATCACATCTTCCAGTGGCCTGTGCATTCAGAGATTCTTAACTATAGGTCTGCTTGTAAATAAAGCTTTATTTTCAGCCCTTTGAGTGCAGATAGCAAACCGTCCCAGCAGAACGCAACCCCTGCCCATTGCAGGTAAACCATGGACACCTGAACAAGCCCTTATCAGTGATAATGCAGTGCAGCCAGGCACGCTGTAGCGCCCTGCTGCATCTGTACCTGTGTTTCCGTAAGTGCAGAGATGATATGAGGTGCTGTTAGTTAGGAGAGGAGAACAAGTTGTTGTCTGGATCCAGGTGTGCGCATCGCAGGAGATTGTAACAAAAGGTCACGTGTATCCGTGAATGTTTTATACAGAAAGTATAACCATCAGGAAGTGTTCCACTGAACCTTTTAAGATAAACAGATAAATATTAGTTCTGATCTATAGAGCTCAGACTCCAGGTATTCTTTGCTTGAAAAGAGTATTTCTGAGCTCATCGCAGTTTGTTTGTGCTGCCATTTCGTGGCAAATAAAATAGCATTATGGTGTATGCTTCTTGTTCAGCATGCTGTTCTCGGATCAGCATAGCCATCCTGGGTCAGACTAGTCTGTTTATATCAGTGTCCTCTCCAATAATATCCAGTAATGGAGTCTTAGGAGAAGACTATGAAAACGATGAAATTATAGAGTGATATTTGGTCAGAAAATACTGGGCTACTTTTCAGAAATCCCTGGTTTAGGAACTTTGTGAATGAGAATTTTTATCTGCATCACTTGATTTAATAGTTTTTGATAGGTTGGTCTTGCATAATTTCACTTTTGAATGTACTGAAACTCTTGATGTTAAAAATGCCCAGTGACACAGTTCTTGCTCTGTTTAGTGTCTTAGCTAATCTTTCACCCAGCACACCTTCATTTCTTTAGTAGGCGTTGTGCAAGCAACGTGCTGAAAGGCCTTCTGAAAGGCTAAGTTGTCAGCTGAAATCTTCTTTATTCCTGACCTAAAGACAGTTTCATTTATTAGTATGCTGTGTGATCGTTTTCTAGACATTTTAATTACTCTATTTATTGTTTTTAATTACCTTGTAAATGCTTATTCTTTTGTAAATTTTCTGATCATCTTCTGAGCATTTTTTATGGATGCGACACATTATATCCTTTTATCTCTAGAGAGAGATCCCCCTCCCAACACTATTCCCCTGTTTTTGCAATGAAACCCAGTTTGGACTTACTGATTTTTTAAAATTAGATTACTTCTGTGGCTCGATTTCCATAACTGCTTATTATTTTTCTAGAAAGTTGTTCAGTTGTACCCATTTGTCCTCGTTATATAATGCTACAGTCATCAGGATTTAGCTGCCTTAAGTGAAGTGATGCCTATGAATTGCAGTGGGACCTATGGATGGGATATAATTAGCTGTGGTTTGTTTTCTCAGAAAAGTTGCAAGCTGTGTCTAGAACGTTACCTATTTTGCTCTGGTTGGAGATAGAAAAACTAAGCTTAAACTGATTATTTTCCCTAGAAGGTGAAAAGCACATCTCAGAAGAACTGCTAGAAATAACTACATCCTGTAAGATTAGTGATGAGATCACTTTTAAATCTAGGTTTCCTACTCTTTACCAATAGATGTCAGTTTGGTCCATTAAGAATTCTCATCTGTTTACATAATCAATTTGGAGATATGTTGATTACTAATATAAACTCCATAAATTATTTATGGTCCTAAATCAAACAAGAAATAGATTCTGATTCCCAACTATTTTTTCTTTAACTGTGGGAAATTTGAATGATTCAGTCTGTTTTGCTTTTTGCTCTTTGCGAGTTCTTGAAAGTGTTGGGATTACTCAGAAATGTACAGTTTAGCTACTGAATCCATATCACTAATACAAAACAATGCATCAAAATACAGTCTTTATAATTAATGCTTTAGTTTGATGATTGAGTCAATAAATTGAAACTTAAATCTCAAAATGTGTAACGGAATTCATTTGCATGATAGATATCTCTGAGAATTCACAATACTGTGTCTAATATTTCAGTGTAAACTGCCACTATGTCGTTTTTCTTTTTAACACTTTACAGTTCATAATTTGCATGTACATTATATAGTACAATACACCAAAAGTATTCCTTAACATTTTTTGTTTCTGATGAATTGAAAAATGTTCTGCAAGCACTTCATGAATTATGAAGTAGGAAGAACCAAATTGTCTCCAGAAGGTTCTGCAGGCAAACTGGAATAGAATAGCTGAGAAGTTATCAGAATGATACGTAAAAAAATTTTTCTTGAATGGACCCCATTCATCTTTTGGGTGGCTTCTAAAAAAGATGTTTGACTGTGTAAATGGATATAATCCCCCCCTTTTTTTAAGGCAGAAAATACTTGTATAAGAGAATGGTTTGTTCTGTGTCGAATTATATTACCTTATATAAAAAGTACTTGAAGAGGAGCAATGCTATTTATCATATTTTTGACTTCCAAAGTCTTCATCCTGCAAATAAGCATTGATTATTATCAAACTGTAAGTTGCCTAATAGAATTTACACCTACATGCTACCTGAACATAGAAATTAAATCTGAACACTTCATTGGAAATGCCTCACGATGTGTTATCTCTTTTGTATTCTCTTTTTGTTTTGCAAATGATAGTTTAATATCCCTACAAAGGAATTTAGGCAAAAGTCAGCTCCTCATGACACTGCTTTTGAAGAATCATTTTAAATAGTGTTGCTGTTTATTCACTCAGTCAAAATGGGAAATGCTGTTGTAAATGCACGTTTAAAAGTCAATACTTTTGTGTTTATTAGAATTCAATATTTTGGAAAAGTCTTTAAAAGGCTTTGAAGACTTATTTTTTCTTAGCTATGCATAGACTTAAAAGGAAAAACTTTAATCTATCACTGCTGATCTTTGGGTTTAGAACTAGAGTAGTTTATGCTGCTTAGAGAACACCTTTTTCCAAAATGAAGAATGGTTTAGGAAGATTGTGAAACTAAATACCCTTACTCTGCTATTTTGGAATGCAGCCTTATGTCTGTGGCCACTAACAAATGGAAAAGGAACCACAAAAAAAAAAAAAGAAAGCATAATAAATCACACATTACATGTTTAAGAAGATGGCTTTATGCAGAAATGAACAACTGGGGTCCTTCTCAGTGCTTTCTTGGACTGTTCTGTGTGCCCTGAAGTTGGTGACCAGTCTCTGTGCTGGTTTTGTCTTTTCCCAGCAAATACCTTGTACTGACCAGTACAGATAAGCTAATTTCTAGTCCGATATATCCAGTTAGGTTGTTTTTTTGTTTTGTTTTGTTTTCTTGTGCTGGTATTGGCCTATTTGTTTAAATATCCTTGCTTCTTGTGGCATGTAATGTGAGATTCTAAATAAGTCATAATACCTTCATTTTCTGTTTCTTTTGAGCCTAGTTAAAATAATCTGTACAAGCTATTTCTTTTGTAGCCCTTCTCTGAACCTGTTCCAGTTTAAATTTAATGGATGTGAACACAATATTCCTTTATGTTAGATGAGATGAATTCAGCTGTTCTGTATCCAGTGTTACAAGCATATGCTCTCTATTTGACTCTGGGTAACCAATACATTGTGCATTCGGTGTCCTGATTTTGCCTGCATTTAAATTATATTGCTTGAACTGTCTGAATTCCTGGATCTTTCCGCTGTTGCTACTTTTGGTTTCAGCGCTTCAGGCTGATAAACTCAGCACTTATGGTTTTTCATCTGTGTTTCACACGTCATCGAACTGGCTGTGTTTAAGTTGACTCTGTGAGGAGGGGGTTGGAGCAGAGGGGTGTCAGTGCCTACCTTGTTCTTGCCCCACTTTTCACGTGATGCGGTCGTAATGATAGCTTTCCAGCAATTTGAAAGAGTGCTAACAGACCACAGTTTTAAATTTAAGAAAGAGAGAAATTTTAACTTGTGTTCCCAGATTTGCCACCTTGTTTAGTCTGAGAAGCTCCAAACAACAAAGCTGACAGAGGCAGCGTGTTGGCTTAATACCCTGGTTTTGCTGAGCGTACAGATGGACTCTTCAGTCAGATTTCTGTTCTACTCTTATTTGCTAAAAACTGTAATGGAAATCAGTGTTTATTTCTGTTGTATGAAGTAAATTGACAGAATAGCTGAGTCTGAGAGTTTTTGAATGTTTTTGGTCTGTGAAAGTTAATAAACTGTCTCTGTAACAAGAATTGAAAATCTATTCCAAAAGTTCATGTGTGGTGTTTTCTTTTTCTATCTGTTTCAGTGACAGCATACTGGAACTTAGTGTTATGCCAAAAGATGAGGACATCCTTCAATTGGTATGTTTACGAAGTTTATATTCAGACAGTATGTTGACTAAAGAAAAATGTCTTGCTGTTGGTTACGAAGTCTTTGAACTGTGCTACCAGCAAGTAATTAGAGTTAACATTTCTCTATCACACCTTGGATATTTTCCTACTTGCTTACCATCCCTGCAATTTTAGAGGAATCGAAATATAGGGGAGACTACCTTCTTCACATGATATTCTAGGATCTTGTTAAAAAAAAAAATATCTTAGAGTAGTGTTTGTATTTATATTATATTTTTGCTTAGTTTCCTTATGTTAGAATTTATGAATTGGATTGCGTTCCTTAACTAGGTCGTCTAATTCCAAAGAACTCTGAATTATTATAGCCTAGCATATGGTGCTTAAAATTAGCCTGTGTTTGATAACTCACTAGTTATCAGTCGATTTCCAGGAAAGAAGCAAAATGATGAATATGTGTAAGGTTATTACCAAAATTTTTAATTGTAACTGGTGTAAATATTTTGTTACACTAGTGCCTGTGTGTTCTCAATTTGAATGGTGATCCTGCATATATAGTGAGATAATTAATCTCCCTCTTACAAAGTCCAAAAAAGCTGTGAATAAAATCTGATGTGTAAATGTGTATTGTGAAGAATTAGGAAAACACCTAATGTATTGATACACTGTAGTTTATTTTTAATTAGAGGAAATGAGAAGATTACAAGCATGGTAGCCTTTCTAGTTAGTAGTTGGAAAATTGTATTTTCTAAACTCTACAGAAATAGTGAGAAATAACAGTTAAGAAAAACCTGTGGGTTTCAGTAGCTGTTTTCCAGTATTAAAGGACAAATTTTGGGTGAAGAAAAAACCCAGGAAACTCTGTTTTGAGCTGGAGATGAGGATAGAGGCTAGCATAGGAACTCAGCCAGTTAGGCCAACAAGCCAAGATTATTAGAATAGATGTGATATTTTGAGAACATTTGATAAAGAAATATTTCAGTAATCCAGTACAGCTAATGTTGGCAGCAGGGGGTGAGTTTTGATTGCATGAATAAGTCGGAGGGAAAAGCTGGGGGTTTTGTCTGTCTGGTGGTTTTTTGGTTTGCTTTTTGATGGTGGTTGTTTTTGTTTCTCCAAACTGGAACTCTGGATGTGTAGAAATGCATGATTAGTTTTAATGTTCAAATGATCTGAATGGCCACGTGCATCTAATGCAGTCATTTAGCTGTAGCAGCCTAAGGATGTGGGCAATGCAAAATCCGTAGGTTTAAAGTTAAACCTTTGTATTTGGCTGGGTGCGGAGCTCTTGGGCACATCTTCCCTATGCAGATGAAACACAAAGTGCAAACTTCAGGTAAAGTATAGATGAAAAATGATTGGAATTTAATTTTTGTTATATTGATGAGTGAGATAGTGGGGGCAGAAAAAGAAAGGAAGAAAGAAAGAAAGAAATGGTTGTTGCTTTGGGGCTAGAGAAGGATATTAGTAAAAAGAAAATGAGGTAATTCTCCTGGAGGAGATTGAAGGCTGAAGGAAAGAAAAAGTATCTGCCTGTGGGAGTTCTAGAAGAAAACTGGAGATACATGTGGGAATAATTTCCAGGTGTAATTCTGAAAGTTTGTTTTGAGTTGTAAGAAGTGGTAGAGTTGTGAATTTTGTATGCCAGGCTCCTCTTTGGAAGATAGGATTAAGTTTGAGAAGTGGAGTCATCAATGTGAAAAAAATGCTTTGCATTGCCCCTATAGCTTCTATGAGTTCCTTCTGACAGTTGTTTGCGATGGGTTAGTATGTGGTTATGATACCGTATAGAGGAGTTTCTGCTCCTTTTTGCTATGATGCGTTTGTTTGGGTCGAAGTGGGCTCGTCTTGAGGACCGTCGGTTCTACACAGCATCTGCCAGGGGAAAGCCGTGAGGAGACGGGTGTTTCGAGGTCTGCGGGTCTGCACGTCGTGTGTATCGGGGCTGCTGGAAGAGATTCTGATGGCTGCAGCTTGTTCGTGCTGTGCTGCCGTGGTCTGTATTTCACCGTATGTGTCTTCAGGTGTCGATACTTGGCAGAGATGCAACATGTGAAGATAGAGATGGTAAAAATGACTTGCATCCTACAACAGAAGTTGTTAGTTATGGCCAGTGGTTCTCCCCTTTTTAGACCACCGCAGAGGAGGAAAAATCTTCTAAAATAACAATTAGCAGTCCTTTGGGACACACTGCACCGCTGTAATGTCAGTCAAATGAAAAATCTATGCAATTCCTCTGAAGATGTTGATTTTTAGTCTTCAGCCTTTACATGTTAGGATCTGCTGTTCTCATGACCAGATTTGGTGGAGAACTTTGCTCTACTCAAAGCTGAACACTTATGTTTAAAATATTTTCAGTAATAGCATAGAATGTTATTCCTTTCACTCTCTGTGAAAAGACAGTAAATTTTTGAATTTTTGTTTTCAGCTGAGAAACTGCCTTTAAAAAAATTTTTTTCTCTCTCTCTCTATATATATAAAAATTCCCCCACCCCTTCCTATTTTTGTGTTTGTGATTAAGGCTGTACTAGCTTTTCTGGAAATCTTATGTCTAAATAAAATATAAACCTCAGAGTAAATTCATATCCCTGAAGGTACAGCTTGCATAAGTAATTGATAACAATTTCTGTAGTGGTAGTGTCAGTGTCAGTACAAAGTGAACAATAAATTGTAAAGTACGGTGCCCTTATTAATAGAGGAAAAACTTATACTTTTCTTACTGAAGTTTTCTAAGTTATTATATGATGTTGTTTTCTTTTGTAGTTTAGTTGTTTTCTTTGACATATGTCGTAACTTTCACTGTAAATATATTCAGATGATATGGCTCAGTGGAAAATGTTTGTTAACTGGTATTCTTTAAAACCAGAAGAACTCAACTACTGGATATTGTAGTAGGAGCAAATGAGAGGTTTATCGTGTGTGGGGGTGTCAAACTCATTTTCACCGGGGGCCACATCAGCCTCATAGTTGCCTTTAAAGGGCCAAATGTTTGCAATGCTGATGTGGCCCCCGGTGAAAATGAGTTTGAAACCCCTGATAGTGCAATCAGGATGAAATAGTTTCGTTATATTCAGGAATGATGCTGGTTGGCGGTTTGGTCCATGTGATGGTGACTGATAGCTAATTAACTACATGAGGAACACAGTTGCTTGTTTCTGTCCTTAGTTCACTATTTATAAACCTTGAGTTTAGTCTTAAGAAATACTCGTATATGTCTGCGAAGTTTTTGGTATACTGGATTTCCTGCAAACAGGGCTTTAAACACGTTGATCAGCACTAACAATGAAGTGGTCCAGTCCACAGGTGGTTGCCCTCTGTGGGACATGCACACTCCTGCCTTAGGAGGGAATTAGGAGTGAAATCTTGCCATTAGAGAAATCGGCGTCAGTTGTGTTTGTTCACTGGCGTGGTTTTGGAAATGTCACTTTGGCGGCGGGGGAAGGATGTTTAAAACATCTCTGTCTGTGACAGAAACTTGAACTCTTGACAACTATAAATGTGTTGCGTTTTTTCATGCCCCTCCTCAAGTTTGAGATTGGTTTACTTAAAACAATCCTTTGTGATGATTTTGAAAGGTTTGTAGGTATGTAAACATTTTGAGACCACGAGGAGGAAGATGATTGTATTATACTCTCCTCAGTGCTTCACATTTGTTGTATCTATATAAAATTTCTGGAGCATTCTCAACCTTTTTTGACAGAATCTTGGCATCTTGTAGGTTTTAGTACCACTAACTTTGTACAAATGGGAAGACATATTTAGGTTGACTACAAATAGTTCCTTTTGTCAAGTGTATTTAATGGAATTCTTACTGGTTTGTAACCTTCGGATAACAAATTTAATACTAAAAAGTTGTTCAAATTGTGACACTGTTCAGTCATTCAAAAGCTTTTTGTGCTACACAGAAAATAATGGATATAAATATGCTTCCTAGAGAGAGAAAATTAAAATCTCTAGGCCCACATCCAGGTCAGCCTTATGCCTCTTGTCAATGGAGTTGGTAGTGTCTAACCTGGATGTGTCAGGGTGCCCTCAGTGTGCAGGATTTTCGGACCATTTTTTCGAGGTATGTTCATGGTGGAATTTACCTGTTTGCTAATCATGCCTTGCACATGCAAAGGAGAATATAGCTTTCAAGTCACTTGAAAATATCACTCTCTTAAAAATTGCAATTTTAATATGATCTACATTGAAGCTATTTATTTGGAACGTTATTTGTAATCTAGCGTGTTAATGATTATATATAGGGTTTATTATATGTAAACATACAGATGTTAATTTGTAAATATGTGTATCTACTTTCTTTATATGTATATAAATACAAATGCTATAGATAAGTTATCCAGAAGTCCATCTTCCTCAACTTTTATCCTACCTAGAACAGTTTCAGTTCTAATAAGTTTTAAACAATAATTTCCTCATAGGAATAGCTGCAAAATGTAGCAGATTACTTCTAGTCCTAGGTGTCATCACCATTAAATTTTAGTAGCGTCCAAATCTGTCGAAACATACCGTAGTGTTCCAGAAAGATCTCTGTAGTTTAATTACAAAAAGATTTTATGGAGCATTATGTGAATAAATGTGGAAATGAAAGGGGGCTATTTACTATTGTATGGTTTCGATATGTTTAGTTCCCTCTTGCATATCTTTTAATTTACATGTTAATCTTTCCTGAAAATTACAGACCATCGAAACTGTGTATTGACAGCTGAAAGTTGACCATGTTTGAACAGAAATGTTTCTTTTGCCATAGATAGTAGGGAACAAAAAAGTCCTGGATGAGAATGACCAGGAAAGTGAGTGAAAGTCAATTGTAGCATATGTTTTCATTTTGTTCCTCTTTCTAGTCGGGCAATTTGGGAGTTTTCAGTATATTGGGAGATCTGGGCAGCAGAGCCTTCTGCTTTGTCGTTTCTGATACTCACCATTTTTGTGGAACTTGCCTGCTCTCAAGGCCTTGGAGTGTCCTGAAAGTGCCCATGATGCACCTGCATTGAAAAATAAGAAAAAAAAAAAAGAAAAAAAACTTACCTAAGGAAACTAGCATTCTAGAGTTTTATATGCCCTGGTAACCTTAATGCCTGTGACTATAGATTTGCCCACTTTTAATTTTGTCTTTTTGCCCTTTTTTTTTTTTTTTTTTCCTTTCTTTTTCTTCCTGAGTCCATCCAGTTGCATCAGACCTACTGGAGCAACGTGGCTGTTTCGTTGGCAAACTGTGACATATTTTCACTTGCTTTGCTTTTAATAAATAGAGATGTTTCCATAAGTAGCTGTATTTAGTCCAGAGTCTTGGAGCATTTGTTTACTTTCGGATTTTGTACTGACGCAGTTACTAATGTGTGCAGAGGTTAATATTAAAGTTCTGGCAGCGAGTACAATGGAAGGAGGGGTGTGGTTTGAAGATGTAGTGACCTAGAAGAAGAGACTTAAGCTTTGTTATCTAACATGGCAAATGTTAGAAAATACCGTTTACATCAACCCCCCGCACCGTGATTTAGACTAATATTTACAAGAAAGTCTCTTACACACCTTGTATTTAGAAATTAAATTTCTTGGGCTTAAGGTTTTAAATTTTATATATTGAAAATTCACGTCCATTGGGAAGAAAGGGGGTGTGTGTGTTTTCTCAAATATTGTTATCTGACCGTAGTGTTTGCTGGGTGTCTCAGAGTAAAATGAAAGCACTTGAGCTGTGTTGCTAACATTCTTGCCAGAGCAAACTAGAAGTGGAAAATGTTTCCTTTTGAGACAGCTGAAAACCTGTCTGGTGTGCAGTTCTCATGCTAAATGTGAGAATAAGTTAGGACTGAGGAAGAAAAGAATTCAGTAGGAAAGAAACACAATCTGAAGCCAAACTGGTTGGAGAAGGAAGGAAGAATTGCCTCAAGCTCAGTCTTGCAAGGTGCAGGGCACATTGGCTTCTGATTCATCAAAATGCTTATCTCCAGTTTTGCAAGTAGTTCGGTTGAAATCAGTGTTGTTGTTCATCCTTTGATGAAGTAAACTCATCCTCAGTGAAGCGTATGCCTGTGTGCTTTTATGGGCTTGGAGTAAGGGCTGTAGGACATGGTTGGATCGAGCTCTTGAAAGTACAGAGTTTCAGTGATTCTTACGGAGTCCTTGTACGTTGGCTATCACTTTTCTAACATCAAATTGCATAAAATTGAGTGGGGAAAAAAGGCGAGCAAAATGCTTCAGCTGAATTTGGGGGTTAATAAAATACCTTGTAGAATGCTTTATTTGCTCAAAATTTATTTTGCGTATTTTGCGGCATGAGTGTATTCCCTTACCAGTTAAACCCTTAATGTGCTAATGGTTATATAGATTCACAGTACGGAATTAATTCTTTGCCATAGGAGTTTGCAAACTTGGTACAAACAAAACCAGATTGCAAGGTGGGGAAGAAATTGTACCCATAACTGGAAACATGCTGAGGTCTTACTGTAAGCGCAGCAGTTCTCTTCTAGTAATTGTTGCAGAGCTGTTATCCATCAAAGCTGTTAATGTCACTCTAAATTGTTGTATTTGTATGGTAAGCTTTCCCTAACTGCCGTTGTTGTGAGAAGGTGGGAAAGAGCTTATAAAACATCAAGATTGTGGGCTTTTTTTGTTGGTTTGGGGTTGTGGTTTGGTGGTGTGTTGTGGTTTTTGTTGTTATCGTTTTTAAGTATTTTTCAGTCATGTTGGAACTTCTGAGTAACTGTTGAGTACCCGGCTCCTGTAGGAATTCGAGCGGCTTGGCTGGTGTCTCTGAATCAGGAACATCACTGATCTGGATTTTTTTATTTTACACTTTTTTTTAGATGGAATGCTTTTTTAATTTTTAAGGCTTTTTAAAGGCTTAAGTCATACCCTACTGGCTTCCGTTGTAATCACTTAGAGACTAAGATAGTGCTTCTACATACTGTATCATTTGAGGAACTAAGGGGACAGAGAGCAATATTCAAACTGTGTTTTATATATAATTATGAAATAAGTATCAAAGTAGTGTATGAATGCTAATAAATATATTGGTGTACTTCACATTTTTTAATCTCTAAAACTCTTCTAAAATTTTCAGCATCACCTTCTAGTTAAAGCAATGAAAATATTTCGTAGTAAAAAGGCTGATAATGCATCATTCAGTGTGACATTATTCAGAATGGATCCATGCATTTTTTGTAAGTTGCAATATTTTTCTGTAGGCCCTTAATCAGAATTATGAAACTAAGATACTTAATATTCCTTGTGGAAATGTCACAGCCCCTATTTATAAACTTTTTTCCTGGGAGAAAGTCTAGCTTTGTTTCAGTGATTTCTCGAGAGGTAGGTGGAATGGGGTTGAAAGAAGAACTACACTTCCCGTCATCAAAAGCATTTTTCCAGTTACTCTGTCTGACTGAGAACTGGCAGTCTGTCTGTCTGGATATACCTGCAGTCATGTAATCGTACTCTTCATTGGGGAAGGAGGGGAGAAGCCTCGCTGATCTCATTTTGGACCCTGTGAGAATGCTGTCTTTTGAAGGAGGTGTTTTAACATCTGTGATAAATTTTTTTTAAAGGACTGATTTTTATACTCATTTGTAGTCTTCAGCTATGATCAGATCACACCTGTTTTGGAATTTAGCCCTTCTGCTGTCAAAGTCAGTGAAGCATTGTTTGTTATGGGCATGTTTTACTAAAACATAAACGTGGTGTATTTTATATTAGTGTAACATGTACATGTCCCGGGTTTTGAACTTGTTTATCAGCTGTATAAAGTAGTCATTATTTTCTGATTGGGGGGGATTATTGGGTTTGTTTGTCTTGCAAGCCAGTAGTCTCTTGCTCTGTTTTCTGGGTCTTCAGCATCCAGTATTTTTGTTTGTTTCTAAATTCTTACAGCCTATCAAGATCTGAAATAGCCATTTATTTAAAGATTTTGAAATATTTATCTTTGTATGTTCCTTCCTTCCATTAAATATGCCAGTGGAAACCTGGCTTGATTTTTACTATGAGTGAAGAAAAAAAAATCACAAATCACATGAGTGGAGTGTTTCTGCAGCATCATTCCTCTAATTTCAGATGTAGAGCATGAAAGCAGCTGCAGTCAGCTGACAGCTTGTGGTCGTGTTCAGATGGATGTGGGGAAGGGGCGTGCTGTTTGAAATGCATAATAAAGCCCTTGTTTCGTCACCAGGAAGCAGGGTCGGGAGCAGCCCAGGGGAAATGAGAGACAGGAACGTTGCTGTAGTGCAAGGCAAGTCGCGTTGCATAGAGCCAGAGCTCTCTGCAGGCAGCTGTAGCGATGCACCAAGGCAAAATGGCACAAATGTATTTCGCTTTCTGTAAGGGGAGAGGATAAATGCGAGGAGCAGAAAAAAGCCCGAGATGGACATGCTCACAAGGAGGGTGAAGTTATTTTTTATGCTCTACTGCCCTTTACCTCTGTTGGTACCTTCCAGTGAAATCAGTGTAGCTGTTTTTTTAGCTTGCTGTATCCAACATCGATATGACAACGTAATTCTGTCTTTGCATCTGTAAGCAGCTTTTACTATGTTTTCCTGTTTTCTGCCAGCTGCAGTTTACAAAGGATGTCACAGCACTGGTAAGACATGTACAGTAGCCATTTCTCTGATGGTTTTGTAAGGCATGTTTTTCCTAATAATTTATGCAAAGCAAAAATATGAAACAGCAAGTTGGTTGGAAATGAGCTAGATAGTCTGAGCTGAATTTTCTTCGTAATGCTAATCTCTTAATTTATGATTTGTGCCTGTATTATTTGGTCGGTTTTCTCTCAGTATGCTTTAATATTTTGCACTTCACTAATGCTCGGTGTAACATTTATTGCAGCAGTATTGTAAATGCCTCGCCCTCCTCTGTACTTTGCTCTGTATTAATTTTATGGCTGCACTTGGGCTTTTATAACCTGTCTAGTTTAAAGACGGGACACATTGATATTCTGCGATTGAGCATGTTGTGATTTGGACAGGAAATGCTGTGATATGATACCTCGCCTAAGCGTGTAAAAGCCCTGAGAAATCATTTGAATCTTCTGTTGCATCGGCAGGCTCTGTGTTGGCTCTTTATTTCATTATGTTTAAACTGATCGAAGTCATGCTAAAGTTTGTCAATAATATGACATTGTTTAAGTATGCTCTGTGCTTCTCATTTATTTATTATTTTGAATGTTCTGTTAATTTCACAATGATAAATGCTGCTTTTTTTAAAAGGCTACAGAAAAATACTAATATAACCATATTTTCTCAGGAGTCAGGATCTTAAACATAAAGGTGCAAATAAATGCACTAAGGAAATTAATTTTAGATTTCAGTCTGTGTTTTAATAGTGTGTGGACAGTAGTGGATAAGTATGAGTTTTCATACTGTTTGTACCTTTAAGTTAAAAGTATTATTAATATTTTTACACTAAGATTTGTGTGCCATGTACTGACTGTCTTCCTGAAAAATGTAAGATGACTTATAGGGTGTTGGCTCACAACAAACATGTTACTGCTTCAATTCATTAATTTTATGTTTAGGAACAGTAGCTTTTATATAGAAGACATCTTAGAGGAGTGTGTATGTGTGTATTTGTGTGTATGTTTCACATGTACTACATTAAGAGAACAGAGTTCTTTTATACATTAAGTGCCTAGAGAATTTTCTAGTGCTAGTTGAATTTATTATGCAGCGTTTTAACCTGTCAATTGCTGTGAAACTGTGGTTTTCAGCAATGTGAAGCTTAAATGGGAAGGATGTGTGGAAGCATCATGACAGAAAGCAAAATTAAGGGGGAGAAAAATACTATGTTTTGTGTTAATGGATTTTGGAAAAACCTGCCTCGGTGCCCTATCTACAATATTTCCTAGAACTGGTCATCAGTTTTTCAGTTGCTGAGGGAATGTATGTAATGATTCTGCTTGTTCTGTTTCTGCTCACTAAGGGGATGGAATGCTGTTTTTATCTTTTTAACTAACATTTTATCTAAAATTATAGTGTGAATTTTTACTTGTGTTCCCTCTCTTGAAGCTTGATCATACAAATGCTATAGATGGTGAACTTTTCCAGCTCCCTCACTACTGAATACTCACTTAATCTTCTCTCCGCAGGCATATTCCCAAGATGCCTACCTGAAAGGCAACGAAGCCTATAGTGGTAATGCCCACAACATACCTGAACCACCGCCAATATGTTATCCGCGCCTGACATCCACAGCTTCTGTGAAGGCACAAGCTGGTGACAAGCTATCTTCTGACTTCTCACTGGGGAAACAGCAAGTCAGCAGACCAGTACGGGCATTGACACAGCCAGAGAGGGCCTACAGAATGGAAATACAAGTGCCTCCATCACCAACAGACATTGCAAAATCAAATACTGCTGTGTGCGTTTGCAATGAAACTGTACGGACTGTTATTGTGCCTTCTGAGAAGGCTGTAGATTTGCCATCTTGTAGAAATAACCATGCTGGTCCATCACACAGGACAGAGGAAGTAAGATACGGCTTAAAAGATCAAGCCAGTCTAAAAGCACGGACCACGTCACCACCTTCTTCAGTGTCCACTGCCATTGTACTTCCCCAGACTCCAATAACAAGACCAGTTGATCCCACTGGAACACTAAGTAAAGCTTCGAATTATGTAGTATGTCCAGAAGGAATCCCAAGCACTAGACCTCCTGCTCAAGCCACAGACTCGCCCTCAATCTCTACTAATCATTACAGTTCTCCAACATCCCACCAGCATATAGACTGGAAGACCTACAAAACTTACAAAGAGTACATTGATAATAGGCGCATGCACATGTATGGCTCCCGGACCATACAGGAAAGATTGGATAGTTTAAGAGCAGCTTCTCAGAATACAACTGATTATAATCAAGTGGTGCCAAATCGCACTGCTTCCCAGGTACGGCGCAGGAGCACCTCTCACGACAGGGTTCCGCAGTCTGTTCAGATCCGGCAGAGAAGTGTATCCCAGGAAAGACTCGAAGACCCCGTGTTGATGAAGGAGTGGCCACGAAGTGCTTCGCAGGATACTCTAACTTCACCTTCCGTTAATGCTAGGAATCACAGGGCTCGGTCATGGGATTATCTCAGCAAACAGGGCGAAGTGCTAGAAAACTTTCATTCTGAGACTCTGATTGCGGATACTAATGGAGATAGAAGAAAGACTTACAAGTGGACAGGGTTTACCGAACAAGATGATCGGCGAGGTATTTATGAGAGATCTAGACAGCATGCGTTTCATATGTCCCTTCGAGGTCAAAATTTTCCTATGACTCCGAGCGCTTATATTTCAGACAACAGGAGAACAGGTAGTAGAGCTTCTCTGCCTGGTTCTCATTTCCAGAAAGGTCCACCAGATATAAAAATGCTGCAGTCTTCTCGAGATCTACAAACTGCTGGGGGAGTTTCAAAACCTACAGCTGTTTCACAAGAGAGATTGTCTCTCACACCAACCAGAAGTTCTAAAAGTAGCTCTTTGAAGAGCTCCGCTCCCTATGCAGCAAAACCATCATTTCCCCATAACCAGGGCCTGGATGCTATTGCCAGCAAAGACCAAAGAACAGTAAATCACTTGCATCAGAGTGGTCTGTTAAACCAACAGTCAAGGATCCGAGCAGAAGGTGCCCCAGATCACAAAACAGAAACTGGCAAAACCATCCAACCCTCCTCTCTGTCTCCAGCTTCTGCCAAACTTGTTCAGCCAACGAGTGAGAGTTCAACTACCTCTGACAACGTAGATGGTTCCATCAGACAAAAAATTCGTGATTTCAAAAGGGAAGATGTCCACGAGCCTGAAAGTCTGCAAACAGGTGTTCAGGAAAATGACAAAGATACAGTGGTCATGCGGGACAAGTCACCTTCTGGCCACCAAACTCCACAGCCTTTGAGGCATCAGTCCTACATTCTTGCTGTAAATGACCAGGAGGCAGCTTCGGACACTACGTGTTGGTTACCGAATGATGCTCGAAGAGAAGTCCACATAAAAAGAATAGAAGAAAGGAAAGCATCAGGTTCCAGCCCACCTGGTGACTCCCTGGCTTCTATTCCGTTTATTGGTGAGTTAAACTACTCCAGTGCACATCAAAAGCTTTTTTTCTGCTAGAGGTGACGGAGTGCCCCACACCAGGTAGCTGACGGCTGTTCCTGCAAACCCTGAGGTTGAGGGGCATGAGGGCTCTTTTCTCATCTAGAGTAGTATTACATTGGTAGAACAAAAATAGTGTTCAGTGGAGGAAAAAAATGTTTAGTTTTGTTTGAAGTCCTGGAGGATCAACGTAAAAAAAAAAAAAAGAGTACAGTGATTTGATGTTTTTCCTTAACCTCATGGAGACATCCACATTATATAACTGCATCTGGCTATCATTCCATGTAATACTCTGATGTTATGTATGTTGACAGCTAGCATTTGCTGCACCTTTCAAAGTATTTTTATTTCTCTAGTGCAGTCCAGTAAACTGAGAATATGGATGCAAATCCGTATAAGGTGATTTGTGAAAAAAAAGTTGGTCAGCTGAATAGGTAAGGTGAAAGCTTTCTGAGATAGATATGGGATAGAGGAAGGCCATTCCAGGTGGAAGAATATCAATAAAATGAAATTAATTTTAAAGTAAAGATGCTAATGTGGATGTGAAGTAAAGGGTTTGTGGAAGCAGAATGTGAGACCCTGCCAAGATTCATCTGTGGGTTGTGACACAAACAGGATTAGAATTATAGTGAGTTTCCAGGAAGGGGGCTGAGCAGTTTTGAGATCACTTGGAAGAGAGGAGGAACCCATGGAAGGATTGTAAGTAATAGAAGAAAAAAATCCAGTGTTGGATATGTCAGGAATTTAAGTCATTTGCTGAGGAGTGTCAGTGTGAGAGAGCATTTCTGTTTTGCTCGGGTAATCAATGCCTGTATCATCTTTGCCCCACTCTTGTTGAGTTTTCTTTTTTGTTATGGCTGGTTTAATTCTTTGGAGTCTAGATGTCTATGGACCGTTTTCCACATGGGTTGATATATACCTGTGTGTTCTTGAATGTTGTGTAAGACCTATTTAGAAAATACTGAATTTTTGTTGTCAAATTCATATATGTGAAAAACAACTCTTAAGACTTTTCATGTTTTTTGCAGATTAGGTTAAGGGAGTCACAGATACATTGTCTTAGCACAATTTTCTTCTATTGTGGATCTACAGCAGTGATTTTTATTTTTTTTTTCCCCTAGAATTATCTATAATATCTACTACTAAAGTAAATAACAAAAAATAGTGAAGAAGCTTTGTGTGCGTTGAAGAATGTAAATCATACAAAAGATATAATGATGTTCTTCTGACAGAATTTTGTAAGATGTAACAAAAATGCTTTCTTAGCTAGCAGGTTTTTTTTTTATGTTGTGTTTTCCTTTTTGAATAGGAGTCGTATAGATTTTTTTTTTTTGATTACTCTATGCATCAGTATCTAGTGTAGTTTTGGATTCTTCTTTAGACTGTCAACCTTTCTTTAAAGATTAGTACAAGTTTGTGCGGCATGTAACTGGTTTTTGTGCAGGGTTTTTTAATACTGTGCCTAAAATCAGTGTTGGGTACTTGATTTAAGTTATGTGCGTTGATTGTATTTGCTTAGGAGTGCTTGCTGGGAGTTTTCTAATTTCATACAATTGTGAAAAATCAGATCAGGACTGTCAGAATCAAGCCCAACCTTTTCTACACGATCTGCTGTCTTGATTATGACAAAGATTTGCCATGAACTCTTAGTCATGTGACTTGCTTTCAGATTTTAGCGAAATCTGGTTATTAAAATTCAAAGAAGCCTTAAACATGTCAATTGTATCGCATTCTGGTAGGAGCTGAGCAGTTCAGAAGAAATGAAGTTGTGGCTCTCCGTTGCAGCCTCTTGGCATGACACCACAGGGGATTATGTGAATTCTTATGAGCTCCTTAGCCTCTTGGTCTGGAACCTCCTGAATACTCCAGAAATATTAAAAAGTGGTGCTGCTCGAGCGTGGGCACGGTCTGAGCCAGCCCAGCTTGTGGCTGCCTTCCTAGCAAGACATTGATGTGCCTGTACGGGTGCTGGGGAAAATTTCCACCGCAACGCCAGTACACTGAAGAGGAAATAGCCCTCTCTAAATAGGAAGAGCATCAAATGCCATTAAGAATGGGCATCTTCCTTAAGTTCGAATTAATACGCATGATTCTTACTTTGCTTGTTCCACTATCATTATGCCTAATTACAGCTTCGCTTGTTAAAAGCCTTACTTAATCAGGCAGATAAAACCTTAGATCTACTTTGAAATGCAGTTAAAGGCTATTTAACTCTTCTGAAGGAAAGTCACTTGGATTTTGGTGCTTTATGTGCCTTTTTTTTTTTCTGCTGTCTGATTGAGAAAGATGTGACTTTTGAGTAGGGATGTCTGTTGGTCTTGGCAACCTGTCTGCTTCCCTTACATTACATCAACCTAATTGTTTCTTGCAGTATTAGGTCTTGTTAAATATGGTTCATTTCATAAATGCATGTACTGGATTTATTTTTGCAGTAGATCTTTGGAATAGTAAGAATGTAAATTTGAGGGGGATAAGTATCTTCCAAGGTTACATATTACTTCCATTTAAAATACTTTGTGGTGTGTTTACTTTTGTTATCACTTTCTGCTTGTTAAAAGTAGTGAATTTGGCCGTATCTTAATTTGTGAATAACTGAGAAAAGATTACGCATATTTTGGTAGAAAGTCAGCCAGGAACATTTGCCTTCCGCGGCAGTATTTTGTGACCAACCTGCTCTTGAAAACAGCACAACATCAGGATGATTGCAGAGTATCTCTTTGTAAGTAGCACATTGCCTTGCAGCAGAAACAGGGATCCGAGCAGAGTTTCCATCGAGCTTGCTCAGGGCACATCCTTGCGGGGGTTGTGGTGGGTTGCCTTTTGACACTAGTCCTTTCACAAACTGCAATTCTAAGCAGGGAGATCACATTTTGGTTTGCATTTGGGAATAGAAATGAGAGATCTGTTCAGACCAAAGCTAGTGCAGGTAGAGGTAATATCTTTTATAGGAGAAATTTATTTATTTTTAAAAAATAGGTGAGGTATAGCGTGCTCAAACTCTTCTTCAGGTAAAGAGATGTTCTTGGAGGATGAGAAAGCTACCAGTTTTACAGAAAAACGTACCCTGGTGCTGCAGGCTTCAGTACTTTCTGTGCACTGCTAAATGTAGGGTATCATGGTTAGCTTGAAAAGCTGCTGCTGCTATTTCAGGTCCAAAGAAAGGCTCTCTTCTTGAAATGCTCTCCATTGTTTCAAACTGTAGCAGTTAGTCTAATGACAGGTTATTCTTTTTACCCAGAAATGGTCTCACCTGTTCTCTAGACTAGTAAAAATACAATTATCTCTGTCAGTGACTATATTAGCAATTGTGGTGTTTACTGTGTGTTTTTTCAAACTTGTAATTTTTACACCATTTTTCTGTTAGAGAACAACAAATAATAAATTTCTGACCTACTGGGTAATTTTGGATGTGTTAACCTGCACTGGGATGAAAATTAGAATGCTACTTAACATTTTTCTAACTGTCGAGAAAAGGTTCATTCAGAATAGTTATTTTAATACATTTCTTCGACATAGATGTCTAGTGGGCATGTCTAAGATTTGCAGCTAGCTTCAAACTATTTTTTTCCTTCCTACACCATTTATTTTAGAGTAAAAAGTAATTTTAAATAAAAGATAATGTAACTCCCTGACTGAGTTGAATGAACTACCCATGGGAGTGAAATGGAGAAGCTGCTTCAGTACTAAAGCTGGTTGCAGAGTGTCTGGCTGCCGGTGAGCCCAGGGCTTGGGTGATGACTAATGGGTGAATGTTCTTTTTGACTTCACAGAGCGTTGTGACATTAAAATTAATTTTAAATGGATATTTAAAAAAAAATATTCAGCTTGAATAAACATCGTCTTGAAGTTTATTTATTTGGGTTTTTTTTTCCCAAATCAAACACATTTGTAGTCATCCTATTACAGAGCTTTTCTTTTAGGCATGCAGTAGCATCAGATAAGTCTGAAGACTTTTCCTCAGAGGTGTGATCCCATTTTTGAAAATGTCTAGTACATCCTTACCCTAGAAAAATTTTAGGTCGCTTCATTCCACTCTTAATTTTTGAATAACTGAGAGAAAATTAGCCAGACAAAAATATTTGAACAGACTTCGGTGTTATCCAAGTGGTGTAAAAATTACATGAGTGTCCTTTCTCTGGCTGAAATTGATACCTAAAGAAAGATGTAAGAATAGGACAATGATATATGATATTTAATGGTGGTACTTTCTATTCTCCAACCATTTGCACTTTACAACATTCCTGAGCCAAATGTGATTTTAAGTGCTCTATAAATTTCTCCATTCTCTTTGGCACTACAGTAAAATTTTGCTATCCAATACCCTGTATTGATTTAAATAAAGATTTGCCAGGAGTTTCACAGCTTTAACTACGTGGTATTTATTCCTTTTTTGTGTCTGTGGTTTTTTAAAACCTGTCTCTTGGTGGCTGAATTTCTGATACAAATGTAAGAGTGACCAGCAGACTGCTAATCTTGATTCGCGCTTTCCATCCCGCTTTTTCTCTCTCGATTCCTTCTACCCTTATGCAAACAAACCCCCACAGTGATTTCTGTGCTAATGATCAGGCAGAGTCTGCTTGACACCTTGCCTTAAGAGCTGATCTTCATGCTAGTTTTCAAAAACAAAGTATTTTTTTATTGTCTTCCAATATCTATTTTTCTACAAGATTCTGGCATAATAAGAATATTTGAGTACTTCTTGGTTACTAGATAAGATAAATTTAGATGGCTTCTGCTGAATTCTGTTCAAACTTTGTTTTGTTTTGTTACCAAGTGCAGGGTTTTTTCAGAGTAAATTAACTAAGGAGTTAGGAGATTAAACATTCTAAAACACCCAGCATTAGTTAAAATTTTCAGACATCTTTATTGTACATATGATGACATCCTTCTGTAATGCTGGCAGTAGAGATGTATAGGGTTTACTTTTCTCCATACCTACATTTAATGGTAAGCCATGTACATAACTCCAATTACGTTTTTTGAAAGTGTAATGAGTTTATTGGCTCTTTTTAGTGAGATACGTGCCATACCTTTCCTGTCTTCCACCTACGTCTTTATGCCGCTCTCTGCCGGCCGCTTAGGCTCTGGAACAGAAGGCAATAATGTAAATACACACATATTGAATGCAGTTACAGTGTTGAAACTAGAAAATATAAACCAATACACTTGCACAACACATTATGGAAAGGGTAATGGTGATAGGAGTAGAGGAGGGTTAAGGGAAATGATTAGTAATATTCTCACGTGCAATAAAGAAATGATTGAAAGACTGTACTTACTCTGTTTTTTCCATGTGAGAGATAACCATCAGGCAGAGAGAAGTTCAGAACCTCAAACCTCTGCAGCAGAGATCGTGGCTTGTCGACCCAAAATATGTGGATGCCTTAAGGGCAGGTGGTGGCTGAAATACGTGCATTTGATATGGGATGTTTTAAGGAAGCTTTATTTTTAGCAAAAACTGTTCACAGCCAAGATGAATACAAAAATACAAAAATCTTCACCCGTTGTGATTTTTTTCCTCCTGAAAGTTACTGCCTAGCTATTCCAAACTATGAAAACATAAATGTAACTGCAGGAGAAATTAGAGCTGACAGATGTTCATTTTTGAGAGACTATTGCTTCCATTATTTTAGTGATAGCACTGGCACAGCTTTTAACATGTCATCAGTGTTTCTAAGATAAGCATCAGTCTTCTGGGGTTTTTTTCAGGGTTTTCACAGTATAGCCTGCCAAATCGCTATTGCTCCAGGCTGAAAATTTTAGTGTTTTTCATCCAAAGAACAATTTTTAAATCATTGTGGTGTTCCCAAGTATAGCAGCCAAAACACAATATTACAAATAAGCATTTTAAATAGCATTCATATGCTTCTGTAACTGAATTTTAATTAAAACTTAAAATTTGAAGTCAATAATTCATAACATCTAGAAGAGTTCTAATTCATCTGAAGCATCAGATTTGGTGGTAATGGGTAATGTTTTCAAAGTGTAAATCATCCTTAGCATATCTTTATAATAATTACAGGTAATAAAGGAATATTATCAGGGTCCTTTTACAGATACAAGTGTATTGAGTATTGTACTTTTTTATGTGGCAGGGTAATACTGTGAACAGGAATCTTTAGAATTGCTTTGTATTATTTTGCAGAGAAAGGTGTACATTTGTTTGTTTAACACCAAAATAAGCAACAGACTACCATACGTAAGGTTTTCCGAGTAGTCTCACTTGAAGAATGACTTTGGGAACCCTTTATCTGTTTGTGTGAAACTCAGTATAATAATAAACGTATTATTTACATGAGCTCATGAGCAGAGGGCTGGATTTGGTGATTCAGGAGGCTTGTTCCAGTCTGTGTTTCTGTGGCTTACAGAAATGGGTGTGTTCAGCATGCAGACCTGTTCTATTGTCTTCTTTTGCCTACAGGAGGATAACTATGTAAAGTAGACATATGAAGAGGTTCTTTGTAAAGACAATCAGTGCTGGAAGTACTTAAAAATTAACCAAAGGAACCCAAAACTTTTTAAAGGTTTTGTTTTGAAAAATGAGGTAACCAAGTCATCACGTATCTTCTTTCCAAATCATGGCTTTTAGGCTTGGAAGTCTTTAAATTTTGGACCTTTACCCCTGCAGGTTGGAGTATAAGATGCAGCAGCTTGTACTGTAAGATCTGTAACAAAAAGTCACTGTTGTTGGGGTATTTATTAGTCCTTTGTGCTGTTGTGTGTGGTAGTGGGGTTGGTTCCATGTAGTTTATTTTTGATTGAACAATTCGTTTTTGTTTCATTGGTTGTTTCTGTCCTTCTCACTACGCAGGTGAAATTGCATACATGGCCACCTTATTTGATTGTCTTCCTGACAGGCTTTTAAGAAAAATGGTCTCTATTAGTATGTCTGCGTTTACCTTAAATTCAGCTTCTTTTGGGGTTTCTTGGAGATGAGAAGCTTCTGAGGTAGACGCGTTTTTACGTCCCTGTCTGTGTGTGGATGCAGATCCTCTTCCTATCTCTGCTGTCCCATCTGTCCTCTCCCCTTTCTGTGTGTGTTCTTTTCACTGGTGCCTCTTCCTTGCAGCCTCCGGCCCCCTCCTCTGCTCGCTCGTGCCTGTTCCTCAGCAGCCTCTGCCGGCCCCCCCGTGTCCTACTGCCCCCCCCCCATGTCCTGCTGCCCCCCCCGTGTCCTGCTGCGCCCCCCCATGTCCTCCTGCGCCCCCCCCATGTCCTGCTGCGCCCCCCCCATGTCCTGCTGCGCCCCCCCCATGTCCTGCTGCCACCGAGGTGAAGGGAGGGAGATCGGGTCCATGTGGCTCTACCATGAGAGAAGTGCCACCTGTAGCAAGCTGGAACAAAACTAAACAGAGAGGCACAGAGGAGGGATTAGACATAGGACAAGATTTTAAAGCTTTCATCTACTGTATTTACGGCAAATACTTTGGAGCAAGGTAGTGTTGTATGTTCTGATGGTGCAGAGCCTGTTGTGGTGGTGTGGACTATGGAGTGTTTGATAGGCCAAGGTTGCACCATGAAAAATGGGTGTTGACCAAGGGCTGGAAGTAAGGGAGTCCCTCTAAAACCAGTCTTGCTGCGGGGTCTGGTCATGGCATGGACATGTCCTGTCTGTCCTTCAGTAAAGAACAGATTTTATTTATTTATTTATTTATTTTAATTAGTTCTTCTAACTTGATAGCATTGTGTCTTCTTTTCTGCCATAAGCAAATGAACTTGCCATCTAAGATTCATTCTCATAATAAATTACACCCCAAAAGCCATAACCTGTTTTTTGAGAGAATTACTTAAGAAATAGACCATTTGAATCTTTAAATCAGATAGTCTTTGATAAAGTACATGCTTATTGAATTAAGGTTTTTAGTCCTGTGTTCACATTGCCTGTTTAAACTGAAATGCCTAACTGGTGTTCTAAATGGCGATGCAGTCTACAGTACAGTTACTAAATAATTCCTTCTTACAGTCTTTTGAAGTTGAGATACTGCTTGCAAGACTGTCATGTCCGTAAGGGGAATAAATGTGAAGAAGTACTTTAGCCTTGGGAAGCTATTCTTTTTTTTCCAGTCACTTTCTATTACCAGTGAAGAAAGATTGGGCAATCTGATTCCCCAGGAGTTGGTGGGAGAAATCACCTTTCACTGTTAATGGTAGCCCAAGCATCCCTGATGCTTCGTCTCTCTGGACTAAAGTTAATATGTGAATTTGCTCTCCATGTTTGTATGTTATGATTCAGTTAACCAAACTGTTTCTTTGGAAGACAAACACCACCACCACCTCTCCCCAACAGACAAAACCCACAGTCAGAACCAACGTGGCTGAACAGGGAGCTCTTGAGGCAGCTCCAGTGCAGCTCAACCCGTACAGGTCCATCTCAGCCGGTAAAATGCATCTGAAGGTGCTGAGAGGGTTGGTTGGTGTTATTGCAGAGATACTACCTATCATCTCCAAAGGTTCGTGAGGACTGGGGGAGGTCCCCATTAACTGGAAAAGAGCAAGTTGTGCACCCATCTTGAAAAAGGACAAGAAGGACGATCCAGGGAAGGCCGTCAATCAGCATTATCTCAGTCCTTAGGGAAATCATGGAGTTGGCCCTTCTGAAACTTATTTCTGGGCACATGAAGGAGGAGGTGATTGGGGTTTGCTTGTGTCTATTTACCGAGGGTAAATAGTACTTGACCAGCATGAATCCCCTTTATAATGAGATGACTAGATCTGTGAATGAGAGGAGAACATAAGGGTATCACCAGCTGTGAGTTTAGCAAGGCTTTTGACCTCTTCTGCAATATCATCCTTGTGCCGTAGTCTACATAGGTGTAAAGATATGCAGGAAAACTGCATTGTCAGGTATAATGGGTAGTGGCTAAGGGTTCGTATTCTACCTGGAGCCTGGTTACAAGTGGCATTCTTCAGGGGTCCGCCTTGTTTAATATCTTTAGCGGTGACGTAGGGAGGAGATGGAATACGCTCATCAAGTTTGCAGACACCACCAAACTGCAAGGTGCAGTCAGTATGTGCGAAGGTGTATTCAGAAGAACATAGCCTAGAGGGATGTTCTGATAGGAACCTCTCGAATTTCCAGGACAAATGTTAAGTCCTGCTTCAGGAACAGGCTGATCTCCAGCAGTGGTACCGGCACCGAGACAGTGATGATAACTAACACTGCACTGGTCTGTGTCAGTAAGAGCACAGCCAGGGTATTGAGGGAAGAGATCATTCCTCTCTGTTTGACGCTTGTTGGACAAAAGCCCTGAGCAACGTGGTCTAAATTCAGCGCTACCCTTGCTCAGAGGAGGAGGAGGAGGTTGGGCTAGAGGACCTTCTGAGGTTCTCTCCCACCTGAGTAATTCTGTGATTCATTTAAATTATATTTAAGGTTCTCAGATTGTGCCCTCTTGTGTGTTCAAGTGTTCTGGTGGTTAATTTCAAACCTTCATGTGTTATCCTGGAGGACTCTTCCAGCAGATTCAGGTATAAACAAAACCATTAAATACTATATTAATCAAGATAAAATTGTATTGTAACAGCATAATAGGATGTGATACAGATCTGTGCTTTTTTCAGTGATTTTTGGTTTTTTTCTGTTCATTCCTTTAAATATTTAGAAAGTGGGTTAATACTTATTCCTTAGTTCCTCATCCACAGAGTGGGGTTAGTACATCCTCTTCGTCACACTTTATACCCGTGTGATCCTCAGTTTGGAAATCTCTACTTCTGCCTCAAAGCCCATTCAGTGTAAATTTGTGTCTTTGTGGAGTCAGACAGTTCATATTTCATAGTATCATAGAATGTCCTGAGTTGGATGGCACCCACGGGGATCATCGAGTCCAACTCCTGATTCTTCCAGATCACTTACATTTTGTACAGATGCTCCATCTCTTTGTAGATCCCTGATCTCCAGCCACACTGCAATACAAATGTACTTTGATCGTGGATTTCTCTCTGCTTTAGCTAGCAGATCACTAAATGCAAGTTAACTGTAGTTGGAGCTGCATTGCCTGTTTGTTACGAGTTTTCGGTGTCTTGCCCTCTATAAATGTTTTTGCATGGAAAGGCTTTCCCTGAAAATCACTAGTTGCAGCCATTGACCTGCATGCTCGTGTTCAAACAGAGGTGACAAGCGGCATCTTTGCCAGAGGTGTCACCGTGCTTGCTCCTTTTCCGATGGCCGGTCTCTTGGGTCGCTTCATATATAATAGTGCAGAACAAACTATATTTGTATCCTTTTCTTAAATGAAAAGTAAAACTTCAAGTAGTCCTGGAGTCTTTGAGCTTTTTGTTACAAGTATTTAAAGGGACACCAGTAATCCATGAGATGACAACCTGAAAGAGAACTATTTTTTTGTGCCTTCTCCTCTGGCTTGTTTGTTCTGTACATGTACTTCACGGCATTTTGGGCACAGTCGTTCTCATTGACTGGTGAGCTGAGCCCATTTTTTCACATGTTGCGTGAGGAGTTTTGGGATGCAAATGCACCGATTAATCAAGGAAACTGAAAAGGGAGACAAATACTGCAAGCACTAAAGAGAAAAGTCAAAATACAAGGGGTATGTGCAGTTGTTTGGGTTTTGGTTTTCTGTTGGACAGCAGCAGTGGAGATCGGCAGTGCATTAAATTAGTAGGCAGTCACTCGTGTATGTCGTGGTTTGCCCTGTGATCAATTTAGAGTATGTAAAAGCTTGCCATTAGCTGACCTTCAGCCTCCTCAGGGATTGAAAAAGTTATTCCCCTCCCACTGTCATTTGTAGTTTCTTTAAAGCTTGCCTATTTCTAAAACCACTTTAATTTTGATTCATCAGGGGATTAGATCCACTATGAAATAATAATAATTTGAATAATTATTGTTGCTTTCAAGGACTTAGAAACTCCTTTTCCGTAGCTGAATTCTTCGATTTAGTTGTGGGAAGTTGTGCAGTGGTGCCTAACACTTCTGTATTCACAGCTTGTGCAGGCAGATTTGTTTCAAGCACTAGGATTTTCCTAACTTTGGGGAGTAGTGACTGACATTTTGAGATAAGTCTGTAACATAAGTCACTTAAAGCTGGGCACTTCCGGTTTGCATGCTGTAAACTAATTACTTGTTCAGGGAGTGGTTATATTCCTTGGAAATGTAACTGAGTTTCTTCTTATCTCCTGCTTGCTGCAGAGGTCTGTAAATGCTTCTAATTTATCACTGTGGATGCAAGTAAAACTTAGAATTTTTAAAAATCGTCGTATCACAGATTCTCTGTGAATTCTTTTGATTTCCCTTTTTATTGTTTCTAGTTTGCAGGGTTTTTTTTTTTTGAGGGGGTATGCATTTTTAACATATAACTTCAAAAATTATATTTTCCAATCCAAACAATTTAGAGGGCTGTTATTGCTAAACCTTCCTGTACTTTGTTTATTGCCTTGTTTTAAATTTACATTGCCAAATTTTGATGGTGCAAGTGCTGCCTTAACAGAACTGTTAGTGACTGTTGGAAAAGCACAATGCAGCACATGCAGTTGTGTTTGCACAAAGAAAAGAATAAACCTCTGTCTGTGAGTGTTCATTGATTTCAATAGGCTTTTCAGTAGCTCTGCGTATTACAATTCTTAGCACCTAGAATACATTCATATTCATTATGCAGTACAGTTCAGCCCCTGCTTGTGACTTGATTTTTTTTTTTGTTTTTTTTTTTCCCCAATCCTCTCTTCTACCAGAGCGTGAAGTAGAATTATTTTTCTAGTTTTAGTAATGTGTTCTAGAAGATGGTACGGCTCTTTTCTCAGAATGATTGAAACTGCATCTTTCAGCTTCTGCGATCTTGTAAGAAACATGTTAAATACTAGAGATGCTTAAAGCTTTCTGGAGTCTTTCATGATGACCCTTGTGGCTATTGAGACTGTGAGGTGCTGGGCATGTATGGCATGCAATCGTTTGTATGAACAATTAGTGGAAGAGCTAATTGGTATGTAGTAGTGCCATCTTTTAAAATATGCATGCTTGCTTCTTTATTTCAGTGTATGGAGGATGGGGGATATTGGTTATTTGGATGCTGAAAAATTGTTTAAAGTGTTCTTTTCTTTGCTTGTAACTTGGCTTTATTATTTGAATGCTTGTTTAAACGAAATGATTTTCAGTAGTCTGAATGCCCAAATTGTAGTGTAGGAAATTGTTCTTAAGCTGTCTCTTGAGTTTAGACTTACTGATGTAATGTGTGTTTTTCACTTATGCACATTTTTTAAAAAAAGCCTACTTGAAAATAATATTACAAGAGTTTAGCAAATAGTTCCCATTCTATTCACTCACAGCAATATCTATCATCAGGTATGATGTTCTTTGCTCTTATCTCTAATGTACAATTAACATTCTTAGGAAATGAAACAGGCTCTTCGTTCTTCAAAACAGAAGAAAAAAGTACACTTGACAGTGTGAATTAGACTCATGTGTTTGTTTGAAAGACGTCATGTTTTAAGATACTTAATCTGATATCCCAGTAACGAGAAGTTCAGACAGCTATTTAGTTGGTGCATTTGCTTGATGCATCTAGTATGTTAATATATGACATATCACCTTTGTAGATGAACCGACTAGTCCTAGTATTGACCATGATATTGCACACATTCCTGCTTCTGCTGTTATTTCTGCATCTGCTTCTCAAGCACCAGCTGCAACAACTGTTCCTCCCAGTCCCACATCTCCAATCCCTTTAATTCGGCGACAGCTTTCACATGATCATGGTGAGTGTTGATTTCGGGTTTTTTTTCTTTTTCTTTTTTTTTTTCCTCATGCAACTTTTTTCTTTTACACTCTAGAGAACGGGACTGAAAATTGTAAACTCTTTGTTGCTTGAAATAAATTGGAAAAATGTGAGTCAGGTTCTTACATACTCAAAAATTTCTTTGTTTGTAGAATCTATCCGGCCTAGTGTCCTGGATAGCCAGCCTGCTGCAAAAGCTGAGAGATCGAAGTCATATGATGAAGGACTGGATGACTACAGAGAAGAGGGAAAATCGTAAGTTCATGAAAAATATCACTTAGTTTGGAGATCTGGTTCTTAAAGTGTGTAAGGTCTCATTTTAACACTTGTTTTTTTCCCAACAGATCCATTAAGCATGTATCTAGTTTAAAGGGGATTAAGGTAGGTATATACCTATACAGTTACTACTGTGACGAGTTGTATGAATTACACAAATGAATTATACAAAGTGATGCATTAAACACAGACATGATGTTTATTTGAATTGCTACTCATCCCATTGTTCTTAATTTTGATCTTTGATATTTAAATTGATTGTAATGTTTTTCCCCAATTGGTGCTGTATGCATCGCCTCAGTAAACATGGTCTCTTTTTTTTTTCCTAGGCTCACCAAATGGTCCTTGATTTTATTTTTTTTTTTCGTTTTCCTCAGTCTTTGTAAACAAAGCGTATCTATGATCTGCTTTGTAAAAACTTACTAATGAGAGTCTAAGACTCCTGCAGCTTCTCAAAGTATTTTTGAGATGTATAAGGTTACTACTGTTGTATGGAAACTATAGAGATGATATTTTCCCAGGAGATATTCATAGGGGCTTTTTGTGCTGCAGGAGGTGTCAGCTTTTAAAGAGAGAAACATCTTGAATGTAGGGATTGCAGAGAAATATGTTCAGAAGTACACTGCGGAGTTCTTTCTGTGATGTTTTCTTTAGGTCCCAGACAGCCAGAAATCTTCAGAAGACTCTGGTTCCCGAAAAGATTCTTCTTCAGAGGTCTTTGGCGATGCATCCAAGGAAGGATGGCTCCATTTTCGTCAGCTTGTTACAGACAAGGGGAAGGTACCTGTCTTTTCTCCCCACCCCACCCCCCCAAGTACAGATATTCAGCTGCTGGAAACCTCAGAAAAGAAACTTAAATGCTTCCTGGTTTGCTTTTTTTATTATAATTTTTGGGATGTGAGCATCAGTAAGGCTGACAAAATTGTAGACCTGTTAGAATTGACATTAATGAATTCCTCAGCTTCTTTTACAGACTACTCTCTGAACTGATAGGATTAGAGGAAATGTCCTCAAGTTGTGCCAGGGGAGGTTTAGATTGGATATTAGGAAAAAAATTCTTTATGGAAAGGATTGTCAGGAACTGGAATGGGCTGCCCACGGAGGTGGTGGAGTCACCATCCCCAGAGGTGTTTAAAAGACTTACAGATGAGGCTCTTAGGGACATGGATTAGGGGTGGAGTTGACAGTTAGGTTGGCTGTTTGAATTGGTGGTCTTAAAGGTATTTTCCAACCTAAATGATTCTCTGATTGTAATTTTACATTTCAAAGCATCAAAGTAAACTAATTTCTAATGATTGATTTAAAGTAGTAAGAATCAGTCCCTTGATAATTTTCATGAATGTCATGGAGCTGAGTTCAGATTAACCGTCTGCACAAGCACAGACTAGCACTTAAGGAAAACTGGGAGTCTGGAGTTGCAGTGGTGTGTAAACGTGAGTCTGACTCGAATGAAGTTTACAAGGCACGGGCAAGAGTCCACTGGGTATTTTTGACGGTATTTGTATTAATGCCACTGTGAAATTTTAGTCGCATTTTGTTTCTTGCTGCTGTCACATGTGGACACCCACTCAATGAGTGATAAGGGAGAGGACAGGAGCAATTCACTCCTAATGCTCTCCATTAGTGTACTTCTGTGTAGTCTTTCCACAGGGTGTTCTTAAGAACGGTATGGGTAGGTGGTTGGTCTTTCTGGAGGTAGGTTGTTTTTTTTTTTTAATCCAGAAACAGTTATTGTAACGAATAAGCAAATTAACATACCAGTTGATGTTTTTCAGCGAGTTGGTGGGAGCATTCGGCCATGGAAGCAATTGTATGTTGTTCTTCGAGGTCATTCACTTTATTTGTACAAGGATAAAAAGGAACAAGTGACCCCATCTGAAGAAGAACAACCTATAAGCATCAATGCTTGTTTGATAGACATCTCATACTGTGAAACCAAGAGGAAAAACGTATTTAGACTCACCACATCAGACTGCGAGTATCTGTTCCAAGCTGAGGACAGAGATAATATGTTAGCATGGATTAAAGCAATACAAGACAACAGCAACTTAAATGACGAGGTAATCGTATAATATATGCAGGAGCCATAGTTCTTTTAATTAAAAATTGATTGTATTTTCCCGTAATTAATACTTGAACAGAATAAATCATTTGCTGTTGAACAGTAGATGAAAATGTGTACAGGAACATAAAAGAAAATGAGGTGAAAGACAAGGTAACTGAGTAAATAAATTGGGTTTTAAAAGCCTCACATACTCATAATGACAGAGTAGACTTTTGAAATAAATTAATTAGTGTCATTGATTTGACTAAAGATACACTTTATATTAAACTTACCTGTCAAAAATCCCTAACCTTTTTAAAAACATAATTGCAGTATTAGAAGCAGCGTGTTCTGTCTTCAGACTTGCATTGCCAAGTGTCGTGTGCAGTAGTTAAAAAGTGGGATATGTTCATGTCTGTGGTCATGCGCATCTGCTCAGATTCGAAATAATTATCCAAAGGAGGATGGATTAATAAACATTATTAGATGGATAAAAGCATATTTGAATGCATGGCTGTTTCAGCTGTTTGTGTAGTAGTATTTAGTTGTATAAGTACTGTGTGCACATAGGATTGGATTTTTCAGAGTAGTGGGATGTGTTGAGTTGCATATTTTCTATTTAAACTTGCTTTCAGTTTAACAGGATTTAATCAGACTGTGTTGCTTTTGGGAAAAGTCTAAATAGCAGCATTTAATTTGCAATTACTTCAGTTTTCTTCTTAGTTTTTAAATGTCCTTATTCTCAAGGACTGCCTATTAGCATTTAAAAAAAAAAAACCTACTGAAATGTTAATTTTTTTGTATGTGGACTGTCGATGAGAAGAGTTAGTTGTATTCTGAGAGTAAAAAAGTTTGTTATATAAGATTGTAAAGTAAATCTCAATTCATTTTATAGGACACTGGTGTCACTAGTAGAGATCTAATTAGTCGAAGGATTAAAGAATACAGTACAATGATGAGGTAGGTGAATTATATGCTGTCAGTAGTTTTTGTAGTCTGCTTACCTAGCTTCTTTTTACTGAAGTGATATATCTTGTTTCAGTTCTTCAAGCAGCAAAACAGAGCCATCTCCCAAAACACCTCGCCAGAGTCTGAGTATCAGGCAGACTCTGCTTGGAACTAAAGCCGAACAGAGGACCCAGAGTCCCCATTCTCCTAAGGATGAGTCTGAGAGGAAGCTTCTCACTAAAGGTCTGGATGTTGTGTGTGTTTCTTTAGTTCCTTACAGCTCCAGTGTGAGGCCATTGAGGTGCCTTTCTCAGGTTTTTCGAGCTCATGAGTGTACAGATTCAAACCAAGTATTAACCAGGTTTCTTTTTGTAAATCGCAGCTGTAATCACTCATTGCTTGTGGCTACTTCATTTCGGTGTTGTCTTAGATATATTTCAGGTCCTCTCAGATTCCCTAAGCTTTTTATTCAAGTCTTCTCTCAAAAGGCTTCTGTTGTGTTTGTTTTGTTTGGGGTTTTTTGTTTGTTTTTGCTACAGCTCCATGTAGTATTAAGAGTAGTAAAATACAGGTGTTGTGCTTCTTGTGACCAGAATTTTGCCAAGCTTTGGAAATATTGTGTGTAATTCATACTTTTGTCTCCAACTGACTTGGAAATAACAATGTAAATTCATATTTTAAATATGCTGTTAAGAAACCAGAGCTTTTCACTGAAGTAGAGAACATTTTTTTGTCTTAATCTTTAAAACACAGGAGTGAAACTGTATTATTTTTTCCAGAACACAGTAACTGCCTGCTGAGTTCCAAAGGAGTCTCATAAGCTGACACTGCAAACTTTAATCACTAACTGAACTCCCTCAAATAATGTCACAAGCTGTTTGGTTTGGGTTGGGTTTTTTTGTTTTTCTGTTGTTTTTTTGTTTGGTTTGTTTTGTTTTCGAAAGAATGTGTGGATGTGTGTGGTATTTCTGATCAGCCTGTGCTTGTAAGGATGTTGAATACAGATTCAGACAACTGCCTGAGCAGTCGCTTTTGATCAAACACTTCAGAACAATTCAGTCTTGAATTTAAGCTGTGAGAGAATTCTGGTTTGTGTTACCAACAAATGTCCCTTTGCTCCCTCTGTGCTACAGGTTATGTAACTAAACTGCAGATGTTAGGTAAACATCAAATCCACTGGAAGAATATTTCCAGAAATACTTGAATAAGAAGCAAGTACTGTTGTATTAGGTGACTTGCAGTACAGGATAAATGGGAATTGTAACTTGCTGCATGAATTGCTATAGGAGCGGGAAACAGACCAGCTGAACTCTTAATCTGATTTTTGGATAGATAATACTTTTTTAAGTGGTTGAATCCTGTTTGGAACGATTAAGGAGTGACTAAAATCTGGTAATTTTTGAAAAAGATAATAGGTCTACGCAAGTGTGAGCGTGGCTGTATAATTTCATAGGTATTTTGTGCAGCACTCTGATTCAGTAGACTTAATCTTGCTTTACCAAATGTAGATTTTAATTTTTTAAATGTAATTTATGTACCTCCAGTCTTAGCATGGTAAAATTCCACAGTACCATCCAGCTACTTGCTTTTCTAAATCTGAGGTATATGTTCAAGTGTATCTTTTCAATCCATGCAAGAAGGTATGTTTTAAGTCAGACTACTGTTTAGTGAGTTATCGTGGGAAGCCGAGCCAGTAAAACAGGTAAAAATGCAGTAGCTGTCACTTGATCTTTGCAAATCTGTTACCTGTATTCACAGCAGCTTTGTGACTTTAAATGCTCTATTTTTCTTCTTTGTGTCATTGTTTGCATTATACTTAACAACAAAAAGATGAGACAAGTCCACCAAAAGACAAGGGGACGTGGAGAAAAGGCATTCCAAGCATTATGAGGAAGACATTTGAAAAGAAGCCATCTGCTGTAGGAACATTTGGTGTTAGACTAGATGACTGCCCCCCAGCTCATTCCAACAAGGTATGGAAGGACAATTTTTCTTTCCATTGTGTTTTTAAAATACTTTTCTTATTCATTACTTTAAAATGCATATATAACTTTTTTTTTTTCAGTATATTCCACTGATTGTTGATATATGCTGCAAACTGGTTGAAGAAAGAGGTCTTGAGTATACAGGTATTTACAGAGTTCCTGGAAATAATGCTGCCATCTCAAGTATGCAAGAAGAGCTCAACAAAGGAATGACTGACATTGATGTTCACGATGATGTAAGTCTTTGATCATGCTATTTCCAGGTTGAACTCCCAAAAACTTCGGTTGTGTTGTGATTATAGAAATATAAAGTATGTCTGTCCTTTTCTTCTAAATGTGTAGAAATGGCGAGACTTGAATGTAATAAGCAGTTTGCTGAAATCCTTCTTCAGAAAGCTCCCAGAACCCCTTTTTACCAATGGTAAGTTGTTTATGTTACAATTTTGTCTTCAGGAATTACTGTCCAGCAGTTGTCTTGCATCTTTCAGATGGTCTGAGAGAAAAATCCAGTGGCATCATCCAATCTCTGTAATAAATGCCCTCTTTTTTCCTTAAAGAGCAGGGAGTCTTAGTGATCATAGAGCTTAAGAACAAGAGCTGTAAATAGAATTTCTCTGTGAAGGGATTATGAATTTGCAAAAGAACGGAGTAAAATTTGAAATTTTGCTGCTCAGTATTCTATTAAAGCTGTTTCTTTCCCACTGCCATCTTACTACATTCAATGTAATGGGCTAATTTATGATTTCCCGAGGTCGTTTACATATAGATAGATAGATATACACACCTGTATTCACAAGAGGGTGGGACTGGGGAGGCTGTGTATACATAGTATAAATATAAATATGCATATATATACACTCATGTATATGATTAATTTCTGCCTTTTTTAACAGATAAATATGCAGATTTTATAGATGCTAATAGAAAAGAAGATCCTGTTGAACGTCTGAAAACACTGAAGAGACTGGTAAGCTGAGATCAGGTGTGCTGTAGGTGCACTACAAAATTAGCGTTAAATATTTAATGTTCTGAATAGTGATTGTTTGTTTCAGATTCATGATTTGCCTGAACATCATTATGAGACTCTCAAGTTTCTTTCTGCACACTTGAAGACAGTAGCAGAGAATTCAGAGAAGAACAAGGTATTGGAAACAAAAATATGATGGTTTTTTGTTTGTTTCATTCATGAAGTACAGGATTATTTCAATTAAGGTGGTAATGTATTATTGTACATAAAATTAAGACCTTTGCTGTGTTAAAAAGATTTTTGGATTAGACTAAGGACTCCTGCAAGACATGTACTTGTTTAGTGTGAATTAAGTTTATTCAAACTTATTAATTAAACTTATTATTATTAATCAAACTTAAGTTTATTTAAACTTATTAATTCTTGTGGGAATAACACCTTGCGTCTTAACTTTATCCCAAGCCCGTAGTTGAGAGTCTCAGGGACTACAAGGTCTCAGTCCACCACTAAGAATAGCTTTTGTCATTTTCATGGGGTGGGGAAGAGTTGGTTTGCATTAAGTGCTTCTGTGCATGCAGTAATCCTACAGTAGATGCAAATAATAGTATCCCCTTTTTTATCTCTCAGGGAGGGGTAGCTGAATGCAAAGCTGTGCACAATGTGGGTGTGCTTATGGATGCTTACCTCAGGGCAGGTAACATGGTGGCTCGTCACTTGGCTACCGGTGTGCAGGGTACAAGAAAAAAATTAGGTGGTTGCTGCATATAGGAACCTGTGGCCAATCTTAAATCATTTAAAAAAATCGGAAAATGCCTCAGTTCAAATGAATATGGTAGCTTCAAACATCAGTTCTGCAAGTAATACCTTCTAGTTGAATATGATATAGAACTATCTGTGTGTATATATATCTAAAAAAATATTTAACCAGTTACAACCTTTAGTGGAATTATAGCTGACATTATAAGGAAATTATAGTAAATGCCATTTTTAAGCGCAATGCCTCAAGCAAACCTTTATCTGTTAATTTTATAGAATATAAGGCTAGATAAGTGAGGTGATATAATTGCATGACTTGTCGAAGGCCGCACAGTTCAAGCCAGAGTGAGCATTAGGGACTTGTGTCACTGTTTGCAGCTTCCTTCTGGTGAGCACAAGGACGTTGCCTCCTGTGGCTTATTGGTCTGTCCTATATCACAACAGTAAACTATAAGTGAGACAAGTAAGCAAGAATAGAAGGTAGATATTCTGCTGCTTTGTTGGAATTCTTTGTCAGAAATGTAACATTAGAAGTAAATGATGTGAATGATTAATGTTGTGACATGATCGGATAACTCTGAGCGTGTCTCATGAATAGATGTGTTGGGTCTATGATGTCGGCTGCTGCCGCCTCCTCCAGAGTAGCTGCAAAATGAATAAGCTTTTTGTCAGTAGGCATAATGCAGTATTTGATTACCAGCTTAATTTTTTGTGTGTTATGTAAACATCTTCAGGAAAAAAAACAACAGCAGACTACCAATGCTTTTTTATTAAAAATAAATTCTTAGAACATCAGTGTTTCTAAACAAAACAAATAGTTTTTACAGGAAGAAAAAAAAAATCCCCCAGACAGTGTAAAGAATATATCCGAGTTATTGAGTTTTCTGTGCTTGTGGTGCTATTTACTTGTGATGGGTTAAGGAGGGTTGAATTGTGAATTGCAGAAATGTTAATGCGTTTATTGCAGCTGTGTATAAGGAGAGTTTTAGTGTAGTGTAACATCCTACCCGAGTCAATACTGTTTTTTTAAAAACCTTTTCTTTGTCCTTATTTAAAGTGGTTCTTGGATATTAATAGTGTTGCATTAATGTACTTAGCCCATATTATTGTATTTATCATTAAAAATGTATTATGTGGAAATATTTCATTTCTTAGATGGAACCGAGAAACCTGGCAATAGTATTTGGTCCAACACTTGTGAGGACATCTGATGATAATATGACACACATGGTTACGCACATGCCAGACCAATATAAAATTGTAGAAACACTCATCCAAAAAGTAAGTGGATGCATTTCATTATTTTAAAAAAAAAAAAAAAATCCTGCAAAGATCGTCCAGCTTTTCTCTTATTGGGCCACTTTGGGTCTGGTATTTATCCTTCAAACTCCAGGATATCATTTTTAGTAATGTCTACGTTTGATTGTTCCACATTTGGGTTTTGTGTTTCCTGTGGGGTTTTCACCTTTTTTATTTTGAATTGTAGCATGACTGGTTTTTCACAGAAGATGATGCTGAAGAACCTCTTGTAAGTATTGTGTCATAAATATTTGTGTTCTAATTATCTTAGTTTAGAATCTGTTTCTGCTGCCTCTAGAATGTCTATATATTTCTTATTGCATTGCTGTATGGTTTGCTTCTTCTGAAGCACCTTTTTAGCTTTCATGTCCTTGCAGTAATGAAATTTAACAAAAAAAAAAGTAAGCCGTGCATTTGTTTTAAAAGTATAAAACGAAGTGGGAAAATAAGCACACGTGAGGGAAGTGTGTCCTCAGGTGAATAATGCCGTTTTCTAAATGCTGTTGAATCATAATGAACTATTTGTGAAACGATGATGAAGAGATCTTTGTTTATTAACTATAGACAGCAGTTCAGGAGGAAAACACTGTAGAATCTCAGCCAGTGCCAAACATAGATCATTTACTCACCAACATTGGAAGAACGGGAGTATCTCCTGGAGACGTATCAGGTAACTTGCCCGGACAGTGTCAGTCCATAGGCTAGAATAACCTACTCTGTTAACTCACTGTAACTCTCTCTTCCTATTTTCTTTTGCTAATAAACTGTTTTTCTCTTTTCCAAGATATCATTAACACTTCTTAAAGACTTGAATTGTTGATAATCATGCATGATGTAATTTGGAAAACTTTGTTGTCTACAGGAATATAATCATTAAAAGATGAGGCTTGCACATACTATTTTATTTATTCACAGTAACCCATGCAATCATCATCGTGAGGTGAAACAGATATGCTACTGTAAAGTGGTTTGTTGTGATGGCAGAAAGACTGATCTTCAGTGTGTTGTAATATTGCTCCTTCCCAACGTTAGGAATGCAAAAAAAATTGAGTTATGTTTTCTTGTCAATGATGGACACCTTAATAAGTATGTTGCAGTATGTCTATACTAAAGCTGGTTTTCTTCTGTTTATAAATGCCATCCCCTTGTGTCGCTAAGGACAAGCATTGCAGGCTCTTTTTTGGTGACTTTTTCCCTCCCTCCCTTCACTATACTATTGCACTAACCCAGCATGTTGTATCCCACGAATGTTATCCCTTCGTCTCTAGCTTTTGTTTCAGTTTTCAAAGGGTTGTTCAGCACTTACTGAAACAGTCACTTTATACTAATGTTGTAACAGGCGAAGTGGGAGGAGTCTATCACACGGTGATGTCACTAGTGGATTCTGTGATGTCACTGATGGACAGCTGGAACTGTAGGAAGAAGGAGGACTGTTGCCCACACTGTAGCTGCCTTGTCTGCAGAAACCCCCGTTTCTTGTAAATGGAAAAAAAAAAAAAAAGTTGATCTGTGCTGTAAATTTTCTTTTAAGAGTATTTTAAACAGATCAATATGCTACTTTTTAAAAGTTTTTCTGCTGTTTCTTGTTATCTCTGAAGCAGACCCTGAGGAGAAATAGCATGGTATGGTCTACCAGTCTTTCTAGTCATAAAGCATTAGCCATGTGTCCAAAGGGGTGTGGCAGGGGGCTCAGCTCTTTCTTCCTAGGGAGAAAGTCCCTAAAGCTGTAACACATCCAAGTTCATGGGTTTTAGTCCTTGTGCTAGCCCCTTCCTGCCCCCTTTATAAATGTATAATCTTGGGTTTTGCGAGACAGTAAAACTATGGTGTCCATTTTTCATTTCATAATTGCGCTTGTTGTAAAGAAGTACAAAACTGATAGCTGCTGAAATCTAGCTGATTTTAAAATTATACCTATATGTAGTCGGAGGTGGAGAGATGTGTAATTGGGGTTTTACACACAAAATATTACTTCATTTAAAAACTCACAAAAATAATATGACTACATGATCCATGATTTGTACATAGGGCAGCCAACAGTACTAAGACATTGAATTTTGCTTTGTGTATATTGAATCTCAGGAGAGTACATGGTACAATCCTGAAAAGGTCTCAGCTGCTGTTTTGCAGGGGCTATATATTTAAAACATCGAATAAACATTAGTATTTCTGTTTTCTATTTAGAGGAACAGGGCTCCTTTGCCATTCCTATCATTGAGCTGGTTCTGCCTACAATTCACAGCATCCTTTCATGGCGGTGGCTTTCTGTGGTGCAGCTTGCATCTTTGTGAGCTCTGACTATTCACTCTGTTCTGGTTTTTATTTGCTTCACATTTTGTTCTGTGCTTGTCTTTTTCCATAAGTCCAGCATTGTCTGTAGCAACAGCAAAAAAATTGCACAGAACTGAACAGAATTTTTTTTTCTTATTTTCCACAGATTCAGCTACTAGTGACTCAGCAAAATCTAAGGTAAATCATTTTATGAAATGATGTAGTTATAAGCTTCTGAAATGTTAGGTGTTTGCTTGCTTTATTAAATTGCTTATGTGCAGATGTACTATAGAGCTTGTGTAGAATTTTTTGAAAAAGTGGTAATAATGTTTTCTCATCAAATAGTTTTCAGGTGCCACATTGGAAAAGTATCACTCGTTTGCAGTTAGCTGCCTCCGCCAAAGCAGTCACCTGTACACATAAAGGGCTTTGTTCAAACTCTTGCAATTTTGAGCACTTACCTCCTTTTTGCATCTTATTTAGTAGCAGTAAATGTATATAGTGTGTTCCCTGTCATTATGGCATACTACTTACTCACAGATAGTATTGGTGTTTCCCTGTTTCACTGAGAAAAGTGTTGCAGAATTTAACCTTTTCTTCCTCAGAGGGTAATAGTTCCTCCTCTTACAGGAAACCAGAGGTTGTGGTTCGAGGTTGTTGTGCAAAGCCTCCTTAGGCAGTATGGCTGTGCTTGGGAGGGGGCAGCCTGGTAGATGGGAGGAATAAGACTAGAACATGGGCAATAGTTCAGTCCTCATTTTAAGAACTGAGTTCTCATCTGACCCATGGACACAGCTCTCAGTCTCTTGGGCTGTTCAGTAGCTGCTGACGCTGGATGTCTGTGCCAGCGTGTAGCTGACCTCAGTCAGCTGTGAGCGTATGGTGCCGCGTTCTGCTGGCAGCCACTCCAGGTCTGTCACTGGTGCCCCCTTTGAGCTGAGAACAAGACTCCTAGACGTGAGGAAGAAATTTTTTACAATGAGGGTGGCGAAACACTGGCCCAGGTTGCCCAGAGAGGTGGTAGATGCCCCATCCCTGGAAACGTTCAAGGCCGGGCCAGACGGGGCTCTGAGCAACCTGATCTAGTCGATGATGCCCCTGCTCATTGCAGGGGGTTGGACTGAATGACATTGGCAGGTCCCTTCCAACCCAAACTATTAATATAATTAATGCATCCTTGTGGTTCACTGTTGATGTGTTAGCTCTGTGAGGATGCCAGGCGGCTCAGCCGCTGCCTCAAAAAAGCCCAACTCCAGGCCACCACGTCCCCCGCCTGTGCTGGGATGCTGCTCTGTTTGCAGGCTGCCTCTCACTGACCAGCACCTGTGAGCGGTGCAGAGCAGCAGCATCGGTCAGGCCGTGGTCATGGGCCTGCGGGCAGCGGTGAGGATGTGCAGATCACCTGGGCCAGGAGCTGCTTCTGCTCCACCCGCCCTGCTCGCAGCCAGGCGTGGTCCAGGCGGAGCTCCGGCTGGCTGCATTGCTTGATGTCCTTCTTGATGAGGAGGACATGCACCTGTTCCCAACCCATGGAAAAAAGTGCGCAGAGCTCACCCATCCATAATGGGGACAGTGACTAATACAGGAGTAGGCTCTGCATCAAGAGGATGGGATGGTCCCTGTCATGTAGCAGGACATTCTGGGTACCCATTAATACTTTTGTTACTGTTGGTTGAATAGAAGTTTCTCCCAACTCTTCCCTGTCCATGCTCATGTAAACAAGTAAGTGCACCTTCACTGAGACTGTCATGGTCAATGACCTTGGCTTGTCAAGTCACATAGCGGCAGTTTTCAACATTTCCAGCACCTCTTTAACTTCTAAGGAGATAGTGAACAGGAATGAAATTCACCCTAAGAAAAGGTCATTTGAGCAAAAATATTAATGGTCAGGACCTTTATGCTACAGCAGTGGCCACCCTGCGGCAGAGTTCCCTGTCGCGTCAGGCCTGTGATCCTGTGCTTGTGGAGCAGAGGAGCACCGTGTTGGACAAGAGCTGAGTAGTTAGATGATGCCTAGCGTACATTAGTTTTACCTTTGTCTGTAAGCTTACCGTCTTAACTAGAATCTGGAATCACTAGGTGTGCTTTTCAGTAATGATGTCCCAGCTTTTTTCTTATAACTGTTACCATGATGGTGGCTTTTTCTCCCGCCTTTCCTCCCCCTCTCTGTAGTGCTGCATAGTAACAAATGGTTGGGATTTCAAAGACTTTTTGAGCACAGCTCATCACTGCTGGTCTGTCTTCCTTCCCTCAGGTCAGAGAGAGGCTAGATACCTGAACATGGACTTGGCTTCAGGTGGCTGGCGCCTGAGCTGCTGTTGTTGAGCCCTAGACAGATGTCGAATCTCAGTCCCACTATGGCGAAGGCCTCCGATGTGAGCAGCTGCTCTTTTCAGTAGATGCCATTGCTGTGTTCATTTTTCAAATGTCTTTGGTGTGCAAACCGCACTGGTCAGCAAAGGCAAGGTGCTACCTGCCCTGAACCTCCTACTTCTTTTAAAGGTAGCAGTGGGGCAGTAAGTAGGAACGGTACCTGGCTTGGAAGTGGCCAGGTGGCAATGTTGTCAGTGCAGTGAAAATAGCTGTTCTTTAATTTTATGAAATTGAATAATTGAGCTTGTCCCTTTATTGCCTCTGTGCAATTCCAAAGGTAGATTCCTCAAAAATCAGGAAGAAATTTATTTCTGTCAATTTTCTATGCTTGTGCCTGTAATAGGGTTTTGTGTAGCTTTTATTTTATTGGAGCTAATGAATTGATACAATTTTAAAAGTCAGCCTAAAAGGTGAAAGGTCAACTCAAAAATAATTTGAGAAATTAGCCTTTTCACATCCGTAAGACTTGGAAAGGAGGGATTGAAGCCACACTCTTGGGACCTCATCCGTGAAGCAGGTTCTATTGCAAACCAGTCTTGAAAAGGGTGTCTTGCTGTAGTGGGGCTTGCTTCATTAGTCAATCAAAAACTAAACAGATATGTATGTATACAAACTAGTCTTCGGTGAAGGGGTTCAGATAACAAGTGGAATTCTCAGGATAAAAATTGCCTTATTGGGAAATGTCATGTAGACTACAGAGAAAGCGTGGAAATGTTTCCTGAATGAAGACAGACTGTTTGCTGTGAAGCTCAAGATGTGTTTGTAAAAAGTCTCAGGCTAACTAATGTTTCCTTGTGATTTCTAATCATGCCCTTTCCCCCCCCTTTTTTTTTTTAACAGGGTTCTTGGGGTTCTGGAAAGGATCAGTATAGCAAGGAACTGCTTGTGTCCTCCATTTTTGCAGCAGCTAGTCGCAAGCGGAAAAAAACTAAAGAGAAACCACAACCAAGCAGCTCAGAGGATGAGTTGGATAATGTGTTTTTCAAGAAGGAGCTTGCAGAACAATCTCGTGGTGACACAACAAAAGAGGACATAGTTAAAGGGGAATATGAAAGGGAGAGGGATATAGGGAGAAAACAGAGGATGTTTGTCCTGAAGGAAAAAGAGAACAGCAGCAAAAAAGATGGGAATGTTGTAAAGGATGAAAAGAAGTCATTAAAGAAAGAAAGTGTCCCGTCAGAAGAACCTTCACTGCCTTACCATGAAAAGTGTACAAAATCACCGAATCTCAGCTGTCTGCAAACCACGCAGAAGAATAACCCAAAAATGCCTATTTCACAATCTTCCCAGGCTGAGGAGACCGTGTCTGACTCCGGCACTATTCTCAGCACTTCCTCCCAGGCTTCTCAGCACAGATACTCAGGCAAAAATGTAACCAGCCCTGAAATTAAACACAATGAGTTTTTAGCAGCTGATGTTAGTTCCATCACCTCAGATTATTCAACTACTTCATCTACTATGTATCTAACTGGTTTAGACGCCAGCATGCTGAGCCCTGAGGTGCAGTCGGTGACAGAAAGCAAAGGGGAAGATGCTGATGACGAAAGAAGCGAGTTGATCAGCGAAGGGCGTCCTATGGAGACGGACAGTGAAAGTGACTTCCCTGTGTTTGCCACCAGCGCCGCTGCGGAGAGGCTGTCCAAGGGGAAAGCTGCGGAAGTGGTGAAGACCAGTCGGAGGAACTCCGAAGAAAGCGAAGTAAGTTGCACTGAGGGAAGTTCAACACCAAAGTTAGAGAGTCGCAGACTTTTTAGCTCACACAAACTTATTGAATGTGATACGCTGTCTAGGAGAAAGTCTGCACGGCACAAAACAGACAGTGAGGGTTCAGGGGATGCAAAGAGCGAGAAGGACTTGCCTACCGTGACCAAAATGTTTGACATCATGAAAAAAGGAAGATCAACAAGCAGTTTAGCTACATCGGCCAGAAGTGAGGCTGATAAACAAGAGCCTACCTGGAGACTTAAAATTACAGATAGGTTAAAGCTGCGACTCAAATCATCTGCAGATGACATGTTTGGAGTTGGGAATCAAAAAGCTAACTCTGCAGAGACTACAAAGAGAAAAAATATCAGGCGAAGGCATACGCTTGGAGGACAGAGGGATTTTGCTGAAATAAGTGTCCTGAATGCTTGGAAAGCTCAAGAGCCAAGTCAAAGTAGAGAGAAAGAATCTGAGCTCTCAGCTGTGAACCGGCTGAAGCCCAAGTGTCCAGCGCAGGACCTCTCCATCTCAGACTGGCTTGCACGAGAACGTTTACGCACTAGCACAACTGACCTTAATACGGGTGAAACTGGAAAGCCCAGACTTGAGAACACTAGCTTAGCAGATGCATCAAAGGTGGATCTGCCTCCCTCTGCAGAGATGCAGGCAGATGAAGGCAGTTCTTCCAGCAGTTTGACTTTAATTAATCGAGCACCCCCTTCGGGACCATTTCAGCCACCAGACCAGGTAAATGGTGAAAATTATCAGAATATGAACAAAAACAACTTCAGCCCAGCAGTTGATGCCCATCCTCATAAACTGTCTGGGACCCAAGTGGTTAGATCTCGGTTCTATCAGTATCTTTGAAATGGGGAGGTATGTCCACTACAGCAATTCATTAACTTACTGTTACACTTCCCAGTAATGTATGTGTGTGTGTGTGTGTGTGTACATATATATATATTTTTTCCTGTACTGTTGTTGTTATGCAGCCTTCATTTGGGCTGGTTTCATCAATATGCTCTGTGGAACGTCTTCACAGTGCATTACCACAGCCAGAAGAACACTAAAGTTAAAGTATATATATATATTTTAAGAAAAAGTATATTTGATGGCTGCATACAAATGTTGAACAAAGCATCTGATGCAATGTGCTGTGTAGGGTATACATGGTTTTCTGACTGAGAGTTGGCCTGGCATTAGTATGCAGAAAAATTGTTCTTTTGGTTTAGTCACTAACAAGTGCCTCATCATAAATTCATTTGGTTTGTTAGGGTGCCATATTGTTAAATTAGAGAAACTTATTACAAACAAATGAATGCGTTTTACTGTTAACGAGTTTCATTACATTTTACAAATGTTAACACAGGTGGCTACAGAGCTTCCATTCCTTAGGCATTCCAGTAAATATTGGAGTTTTATATTTCCAATTTTAATACAGATTTTGAGTTTTATGTGACTTGAATTTTTAATCTTTCTGTAAAATACGTAACTTAAATGTACATATTACATGTGTATCTTTTCTTCAGATACCAGATTTGATATAAATGTTGTAACATAGGCGTGTAGATAGTGGATACTGGATGGAACTGGTTTCTTTTATTGAGAATATAATTCTGCATGAAGACCTAATGAATCCAAACCTGTATCATGCCTGTGTGCATACCCACTTAAACACTGGAAATAAAATTGTTTTGGTGACTCTTTGCGTGATAGGAATTCATTCTAAGGATCAGTTCTAAAAGGCGGCATTCAGGGGCTGCAGTGGGCAGCTGCCCCCAGGGCCGCAGGAGTGGCGCTTGCTCCTGGGTGACGGGCGCTTCTCCTGGGAGTCTTGCTTGGGGAAAAGACGGTGGCAGTTCAGAGGTGAGAGGGGGTGCGGTTGGTTCAATGTCTTCATCGTCATGCAGAATCTGATCCCAAGGTGTGTAGCAAGTTGGCTTGTTTAATAAGCTGGTTTTGTCGCACTGCAGAAAACACATCCACAAGCGTCCGCAAGTCGTAGAGAGTGAATACCAGTATCTGCCGGTCAAAACAATACTGTACAATACTGTAGTGTGAGCCTTGGAATTTTTATGGTTTTGACTATGAAGATGAGTTTGTACCCTAAAAACCCCTCTGGGTGTGAACTCTACCAGTTATATTTTATTCTTCTCTTTTCTTCCATACCTACTTGAAAACAAAGCAGCTGTTCATCACTTTGGGTGTTGCCATGTCCTGCGTTGCCACTCGCTCGGCAGAGGGTTACGCCTGTATCGGTGATAAATGAGTGAACATCATGAGCACGGAACAACGCGCTCTTAGGCGTGTGTCCTGGTCCTGAGGAGAGAGGGGACGGCAGTAACCGCGGTGTGCAGGCTGCTCTGGTTGCAAGCACTTTTCCTCTCTTCCGGAGTGGCTGTAACAGTCCCATGCTTTGATATACTGTTGTTTTGATCCTTGTGGGAAATCGTTGTGAAAATTGGCTGCGAAGAAGAGCATCGGATATGACAGTTGAGATCTGTGAAAGTACCAGTTCACATAAAAATGAATCGTATTCTTATGGTCTCCTTGTGAATTAAAATGTCTTTTCCCCCCAGAGCAAGCAGGGAGCTGGCGCATCAGCAGCGTTTCTGTGTGTGGTGCGAGGAAGAACGGGTACGTTCTGTGAAACAGCGGCTTGTGATGATTTTTGTTTCAGTCCTAGTAGTAAAGTGTATTTGAACAACGGATTTCAAAATACAGTGTTGTGATGCCTCTGTAATGCTATTAATCAGTGAATACCCGTTGTCTTTTACTGGAGGCGTATTTGATCCCGTCATTGGCCTCAGAAGCTTGTTAGAGTGTGTTTGAGCACTCACAGTACATGGCAGGGGTCTCCTCAGGGAAGCACCACGCACACGGAGGTACGTAAGGGGTCCTGGGGCTCAGCATCTTGTTCTGGTTTGACAGCCACTTTGGTGGATCAGGTTAATTTTCATTTTGTTGTGTTTATAGATAATGACTTTATCTCCTGAGTCTAGATGTATGGCTGCCAACTCTTATGCTTAGGAACATAAAACTTTTATTGTATTGACTGGAATAGAGCACAAGATTTTTTTGAAAAATCGGGAACTTAAACATAGGAATTGCGTTGGCTTCAGGTACAAATTGGAGGCCGCAGCACCTCCACCTCCTGCTGCCGCACTGGCTGTGTGGAAGCGGCAGGGGAGCTGCAGCAGGAGCTCGGACACGAGTCAGGGTGATCCCTTCCCCTTGGCAGGGCCGGGGTGCTGGAGGAGACACCCGGGCAGGCAGGAGCTCCGGGGGAGCCCTTGGCTTGAAGGGGAGCAGGGGGAGCGATCGGGGAGGGGCCGGCTGAGCCCCGCCTGAAGGAAACAGCACATGGCCGTGTGTCTGGGGCTGGGAAAAACTGATGCTTGTTCTGCCCTTTGAAGACTGCCAAGAGTTGGGGGCACCCTGAGTTCTGGCCAGTGTGCAAAGGACAGATGTTTTTAGGAGCCATTGCTATGCCCTCTTCCTAACAGCAGCTACTTCTGGCACTTACCTATGGTGCTTTTTAATTATTTTTTTTTCCTCCCCCTCTTGCTCTGGAAGAGCGGTGTGATAGGTAGTCTGATTGGCGCAGCAGGGGAAGTGTGTGCCATAGCCTGCCCTGTTGGTGCCGGTGTTTCCCCTGGAATGTGGCTGCAGCAGCGGGGCAGCTCGCGGTGGGCACAGACCCCGGGGTCACCTGGTCCTGCCTGGCTTGGGCAGCGCAGCCAGGGCGGGCTGCTCAGGGCTGGCTGGGTTCTGAGAATCTCCAGGCTCCTCAGCCTCCCTGCGCAACTTGTGCCGGTGTCCGATCACACAGTAAAAGGGGGGTGCTGCTTTTGTCTTCAAGCAGAATTTATCAACGTTTCCATTTGTGCCCATCCTTTGTTTCTGTACTCGTCGTCAGGATTCGAACTGGCTTGGAAAGTGCTTTTGGCGTGAGGACAGCTTGGAGCTGTGTAGCTCCAAGTGGTTAGAAACAGGTCTAAGCTGAGTTCTGATGGGGAAATAATGAAAGGATGACCTGTGGCAATAGCGTTTGGATTTTTCAAACAGTTCCGAACAGCAGTTCCTGTTTCAGTGGGGGTCAGTGGTTTAATTTGAAATCTGGGGTCTGGGATACAGCAACTTCCAGCTTTCACAGACTCTCTATAGGGCTTGTTACGGTCCCCATTAGTGTCCCTCACAGCACTGATAATGTGGAATTAAGACATGGCCACAGTCTAGACAGTTTCCTGACTTCTGTTCTGCCGCAGAGCTGAAGGAAAATCCTCTGTGAGCTGCACATGAGGGTCTGTCCCTGTCTCAGCAATCCCAGGAGAACCTCTCCCCACCTTGTCTGGGCAGGAGGGAAGTGTGCGAAGTGTGGCCCCACCTGCTATGAAAAGCTCTGTTCTTGTTTTCGAAGCCAGGTCGCTACACCATCCTCATTCAGATGGTGATCAAGCAGTTCATTGTGTAGGCTGTGGAAAGAAGGGCATAGGCCATGGCTTAGAGCAGAGCTGCCACTGCTGAAGTGATGCATGTACCTGTGCCTCACAGCACCAGGCTGTAAAAACCTGTCCTAATTGTCTGTTATCCAACCTGTGAGTTTTCACGCGTGCAGGAGGAGCTGCCTCTTAGTGGGGATCAGATGGATTTTGGCCCTGTGCATTTTTGAGCAGAAACGTTCTGCACATCTTTTTTTCCTGTGCTGTGCATCCTCCCCTGCGCTGGGCAGGCCGGGCCGGAGCTGGGTGCTGTGCTGCTTCATTACTGCTGCAGCCACCATGGGCACGGCCCTGGCTCTGGTCTGGAGTACCGGGCTGGCTCAGACCACAATCGGCAGCAGGAGGGTCCTGCCCACCATCCAACTCCTTCCACCTCAAAAGCGAGCGGTGAGCAGCTTCTGATTTTTCACAGGACTGAGATCCCATCACACCTGAGCCCACAGAAGGGACTCGTGCTGCAAACACAACTGCAGGCAGGGCTGGTACCCTGCGGACGTGGCGCCACAGGGACGCGGTGCCCTGCTGGGTTATTTTTGCTGAAGAGCCTCAGTTGTTTTTAAACCTCCCATTGCAGCGGTAGCTGCCCAGTGACGCTCATCCCTACCTGGGGCTGCAGTCAGCTCCACCCAAACCGCCTCTTCAGAACTGGTTTGCAGTGTGAGAGTTGGCTTTTTAATCACTAGCCTGTTGATTACTTTCATGCTCAAGGGATTTATTTACAGACTTGCTCATTTTTCGAAATAGTGCCGTGGGTTGTGCGTCTGAGCCCGTGGCTGCTTTCCTGGTGGGTGCTGCGCCCCAGCACCGAGGGTGGCACACGGAGCTGCGCGAAGCCCTGCGGGTGCTGGAGGACGTGCACATCGCAGCGTGGCGAGACCACAGGTGGGTGGTGTTTTCACTCCTGGTGGCAATTTCCACGTTGGCCACCACAAGCAATAATTACCTGTTGAGTACAGCACTGCCTTACGCCTACTGCATGCCCGGGGCTGTGCAGGGACTCTGCGTTATTTATACCGCACTGTCAGCGTCTAAATTCGGGTAGAAGGTGCTGCTGTTGCCCCTCGCGGATGGGGCTGTGAGAAGCAGCAGCTGGAGCGGTGCCCGGGTGGCTGCCTGTGGGGCCGGGGATCCTGTGGGGCTGCGCGATGGCTCGCGGGCGCTGCTCTCACGGTTACAGAGGGTGGGGTGGCAGGTTGCTGTGCTTCAGTGTCAGGTCCCTGGGGGAGGTCAGAGCAACAGCTTAACAACAAAGCCTGGTGCGCCCATCACTTAGCTTGAGCTGCTGTTTTGCCTGTGTGCTGTGGAGAACAGCAGCACTCAGCCTGCCGGTGCTCTCTGTGTTTGCCGTGTTGTGCGGGGCACATGCAATAGCCCCACTCGCTAACAAGATACAGCATCGGATCAGGCTTGCTCCTTTCAGAGCAAGTGAGGTACGTACTCAGCACTAGAGTGGAAAGCACCCTTGGGAAGTGCGTGGTCCAGGGAGAGCAGCAGGACAGAAGTTTTCGGGAGGGTCTCACCTGAATCAGCTGCTCCCAGAAGAGGCTTCAGAGCTGCTGCTTTTCTGTACCAGCTGGGAGGGAACTGGCTTCACTCGTTCAGTGTGAGCGCTCTGAACTGCGCCTTAGGCTTCGCTTTGGCTCCGCAGCTGCCTGGCTTGTCCTGAGCCTGGGGCTGAAGCTCTGATGTTCTGCACGTGCCTGGGAGGCTCCCAGCCATGGCAGCAGAGGGGACGGTGCCGAGCTCCAGGAGCTCGGCTGTGTGCCGTGTTCCAGAGGTACGAGTTAACATCCACACTGTTTAACCATCCCCACTGCAAGGGCTGCACCGTCTGGGGGCTCAGCCTTGAAATGACGTGATTAAGAAACCTGGGGTTTCACAAGGAGGAGCAAAACAAGGAGTACTTCAAGGTGGAAGAGGCAATATCTATCAAAGATTGGGTGCCCTTTATTTTATTTTTCTTGCTAGTTTTCTAACCTAGAGTTCCAACAGATAGCTTTTGTCCAGGTAAATTTGAAAGACCCCATTTTAAAATTAATGCTTAGGTATGGCTTTAGTCTAGGGAAAGCAAAGTCAGTTTTTCTCCTGGTGGTTTAATGCTCTCAGGCAAACAGCTTAACAGCTAATTTGAGACCATTATAAAAGTCATTAGTGACAAAATACAAATATATAAGCATGCAGCCCTTTATTTTTGTAAAGATCTTTGCTTATCATAGTTCTGTATATTACATTATGGTGTTATACAAATAAATTTATTTACAAACCCACGAGCTATGCAAGCTTCTTACTTTTTTCCTGTTTGACTGATATCCATCTCTTTCAACCCCTCCCCATATATATTTTTAAGCATGCATAAAAATTAACTTTGGTGTGGTAAAACTACTCTATGTGCCCACAGCCACATACAGTATTTCTTTATTTATATATATTTATAGCTATGTACAAAAGTTTGCCAGTATACAGAACAGAAGTGTACATTTTGAAATCCAACATTAATGGGTTACCAGGGCTCCGGAAAGTAAAACTGAAGGAAAAAGGGTGGATTTAGCTAAGAAAAAAAGTAATCAGCAGCTACCTCTATGTGTAAAGCAATTTATTTTTTTTCTTGGCTTGGCAAATTCTTAAATATAATCTGAATGGCAGTGCAATAGGTTGAGTTGCCTCATACACACTAAGACCAGTCTTGTTCTGTTTCTTGTGTAGAGGTTTACTGTCCAGCATACTACTTTCAAATGTACATTACAATAGTATCAAAATGTTTTGGCAAAAAGATCTCGAAAGGAACCATGACATTTGTTGACAAAAATAGAAATCTGTAACAAAGCTAAATAACACCAAAATAAAAGAAAAATATTTTAGTTTCAGTTTTACAGTTGTGTATAATCACACTTTAGTATATCTCTGTCCACTTCTAGTCCCCGTAATGAAAAATAGCTTTATACAAAAGAATTTACTAAATTTTTAACCGCATTTCCCCATGCTCGGTGCACGGCTGTGCACACGCACTCAGGTTCACTCACACACCCTCACACTTTTTCGTAAGAGGTGCTGCCCACAGGAAGAAAAATGCTCTTTTATCATTACAACAGCAACAGGGTTTTACAAAAAAGCCTCACTCTAAATCTAGTGTAGTAACTCAGTATTTAGCACGCGATTAGTATCAAGCCTCCGGCAATACAGCAAAACGGTTACACTCCCTGGTTAAGATACTGGCTGCGGATTCTCTGAGCGAGCAGCCCTGGTGCAGGCGCGCTGGGCAGAGCCTTAGGCCGAGCCTTAGGCCGGCTCCTTGGCCGCGGAGGGCGCGGACTTGCCGGCATTTCCGTTCTGTGCCTTGTAGCTGGTGAAGCTAGGGGTGTGGATGGTCCTGATGCTCTTCAGACCTTGGTTCAGCGAGCTGGGGGAGGCAGAGGAGGGCGGGGAGGTGGAGGAGGAAGGAGGGGGGGGGCGGCCGTTTTGGGTCTGAAGTGAGAAGGAGAGATGGTGACCTTTCCCTAGGGGAGGGGGGCTCTGGAACTTGGAGGAGCCGTTAGAGACAGAGGGGATGAGGGAGGTGGAGTAAGTGATGCGACCTGTCTGAGGAGCGAGGAGGTTAGAGGAAGGAATGGAGGTTTTAGTGGGTGGGTTCAGAGGGTTCGAGCTGTCACCGCTAGAAGCAGGTGCTGAGCTGCTTTTCCCAGAAGTGGGAGAAAAGGCTGGGATCTTAGAAGCAGGTAGGGTAGGGGAAGTAGCCTTACAGTCCCCACCAGCTTTCTTAGCACTTCCATTAGCCTGCAAATAAAGATGGCAGGAGACAGTTTGTCAGAAAGCCAGCAACATGATAAACCAACAGGACCTGGGGAAATAGCCCTACAGAGAATAAGAATTAACAGTTTGAGGCCTGAGCAACTCTTGCAGCTGTGGACTGGACCTGGTCGAAAACCCAAAGTGCCCAAGGAAGAATGCATAGAGAGAGAGAAAGAGCCAACAAAGCTGCGGTGAGAAGGCGCAATCTACAAGTTACAGACCCGTCACTACATTGGCCATGCTTCTGGGTTATTAACGTGTGAACAGACGTGTCCGGCCTGAGAGTTAATGTGCATCTACCGCCATCGGCTACACCGACAGGTTAGTGTCCAAGGCTTCCTGTAAAGACTGAGCAGGAGCATTCCCAGCTCTCCTGAGGAAACGCCACGTTTACCAGAGGGAAAGTAAACAGGTAACTGACATCTTAAAATTACAGCTGAATACCACAGTTAAAAAACAACAAAAAACAAAAACCAAAACGAAACAAACCGAAAAAAAAAAAGAGCAGCAGGTGTTTTATTGCAGACATGCATGCACAAGCACGGTGAAAAGATCAGTGAAAAGATCAGTAGATACTGTCATGCTCCCAGGATCCAGGACGTCCAGTTAGACCTCACTCGAAAGACAGGCATCCGTTATTTGGCATAATCTCAGTCAGTTACTGGAGTCTTTAAACAGACAAACACCACGAAATGTCCATCCAAACACCGGGTTTAGGGTAAAACTACCTGTCTGTATTGGCGCGGGTCCTGCAGCTTGTGCTGTTTGCCTGCTTTCTCCGAGCTTCCCTGCCTGGCTTTGGAGGCGGCGGGGACCGGCATCCGGCTGGAGCCCTGCGGGGAGGAGCGGAGGGACAGAGAAGGGCACGTCAGTACCGGCTGCTTCGGGAGGAGCCTCCACACCATGCGCCAAAAAACCACCAAACCAAAGCCACAGTACTACATGCAGGGGAAGTTGAGGAGCTTCACACCGCGGGTGTTAATTTCCAGAATCAAATGGAGGAAAAACTGCTCAGCTACTGATCAGCCTGGATTCCGTGTCAGTGACGCTTGTCATTTCACACAGCGGGTTATTCGACCCAGCTCCCCTGCATTTGCCCATCACCAATCAGCAGCAAAGATTAAAAAAACAACACCCAACGGTCTAGTAGCTGTTAGACACCTCGTGGGGAGCCCAGAGAAGCCACCTGAAAGGAAGCAAACAAATCACAAGACCCTCTTGTTTAATGGTGATTATTGCAGATTTTAGGAAGCAGCTGGAGGTCTGATTTCTGGGCTAAGGTACCTTTCGCGAAGCGGCCGGCACTGGCGGAGGGGGCTCTGCGCCAGCCGGGCTCTCGTCCAGCACCGCCAGCTCTCGGGCTGGGCTCCCTGGTGCTGTCTGGGCAGAGAAGGGGCCAGCGCTTCCCTCAGAGCTGAGTGTGCTGTCAGGGATAGGTTTGGGACTCATCTCACTGATGGTGTTTTCCAGCTGCTTTATAGTCTGCTCAAGGCTGTCTAACGTCCGGTATGTGCTCTGTCGAATCTCGTCAGTCCTAGACAGGGACGCTGCAGCCCCGGGCGGTCCCTCTTGCTTCGCAGAAGGACTTTTGTCGCTGTCCTCGGGCTGAGACCTGGTGATTTCAAATCTCTTCGCTTCCTTGTGCTGCTTCAGGGTCCCATCTTCTTCCTCTTCTTCATAGACCACAACCTGCAAGGTCTTCTTCCCTGTCTTGGTTCCTGTCCGTATTGCCTGTGTCAGAGCAGCCAGCTGCTTTTTAGGGAATTTGAACTTAAATTTTTTCTTAGAATCCTGTCTGTCAGCAGAGTCCAAGTTTGTATCTGTGTTTAGCCCATAGATCTGACGGTATTTGTTAAAATTCATCTTTGTGCTTTCCTCCTCCACAGGAGGGCTGGTTTCCACGGGGTCAGAGGAAGACTGAAGGTTAAGTGTGTATTTCTCGTTGAGACCGTGAGCTGCTGAATAGTCTGTGATTGCTTTTCTGTCATTAACTACTGGTGGCTCTTCCTTCTGGATCTCAGAAATTTCACGTACTTCATTATCTTCCTCCTCCTCTTCCTCTTCTATCTTTTCATCTGTCATCATTTTCTCCAACTCCTCATCACATTCCTCAAAAATGGTAGAAAGCCGCTTATAAGCTGACCTAATATCCATCGGTTCATCAAAAATGATGATGACGGGTTTTTTGTCCAGACACACCACTGGCTCTTCGCTGTCCGTGTTTTCTGGGATACCCTTCTGTGACACCACGTCCTTCCTCGCATCGATGTTCACTGTTTGCACATCTCCACCTTGCCGGCTGACTATGTCGTGAACTTCCCCGCTCGAGAGGACCTGGACAGCTGTTTTAGTAATCATGAAGGCGATGTTTTCTGTGGGTGGGCTGTCTTCACTCGGAGAGCTGGCCGGGGAGTCTGGCTCTTCGATGCTGCTCACACTGTTACTTCTGGACACTCTGGGTCTCAGCACAACCTGATCGCAGCTGACGGCAGCAGCTTCTTGGTCCTGCGAGGACGGCTGAGGCCCCGCAGCCTCCTGCGTGTGCCTCGGGATGGGGACGGCGCCGCTGATGGGGACGTGTCTGCCCGCGCCCTGCAGGGCTTCCCCCTGCAGCAGGGCCTGGCGCACGTCTAGTGAGAGTTCGTAGTTCGGCTTTTGTTTTCCAGTTTCAACAGCTGGAAAACGGGATCCTAAAATATCGTGAGCCCCTCTTCGTTTGTCATCCTCTGACAAACTGACACCAGACAGGTTTGTGCTCATATTCGGGAGATTTTTCTTAGAATAGTCTCTACTGTCTACAAACAACCCCTTGCTAAATGTACGATTGTCATTCATTGAAAAGCCAATTCTACTGTCAGCTGTGCTGGATGAATCAGAACCCAATTCTTCTTCAGTTTTCCCTTCCCTCTTCTCTTTAGGGTGGTCACTATCTGTGGGAGATCCTGTTGTAGCCCCACACACCTAAGGGGGAAAGTTGGATTACTTAGTTATTCAGGGCTGTTACCTTACAGGACTTCTTTTTTTTTTTTTTTTTCCCCCAAAAAATAAATCATCACATTCTCAGGGGAAGGGCAGACCTCATGAACTCACCACTCTGTTTACTGCTGCAGAGGCATGAAGTCTGAAGTTGTCATCTCATTCCTGTCTTTCTTCGGGCCAAAATTCCAAATTCTGGCAGAGCAGCACGTGATGTTGCTGCTCTGTGCTATGGATGTGGCCAGCACGGGCTGATATGTGGGGCTCGTGCCTTAACAAGGCCTCCGGAACACGCAAAAGCGGACTAGTTACCTCATTTCCAACACTGTACTACCCTGACCCGCTTACTTGCCAGTTAAAAAAATCCCTAGTTTGCATAAGACTGAAGCTGAAAAGATTCACAGTATCTGATTAAGTTCTGCTGGGACACATCGACGGGAGCCTGATGTGGAAGGGCTGGCAGCGGGACGCTGCAGCTCACCAGGGTGCCAGTGCCAGGCTCTGCCTGGCCTTGAACGGAACGCTTGTACCCGTAAAAGCCGATTTTCAAATTACGACATTTTGCTGCTTCGAATGTTGCTCACACCTGAGAAGTGCTGCTCCAGTCACTATGATCGAGCCTGAGCATTTCTAAATCCTTGCTGCAGCTTGAAAGCACCCCTTCAAAAAGTCACCAGCGGCGCCCTGCAGCACCCGTGCGAGTGCAGAATGAAACATCGAGCTACATTCATTTATAGGAGCAACTCCAAACAGCACACAGAGAGATAACCCACTAGCTCAAAGTAGTATATTGCCAGCAATGTAAATTTAAGGGGACTTTTGGTTTTCAAATGGGGTCCCCTGGCGATGCTGTTTCATAATACCAGGCTTTTCTTTGAGGCTTGGTTTAAGTGCTAGTGACAGCTTAGGATAAACACCAATCATCAGCGTGAGGGAACGGCCTGAAGAGAAACCGTGCCTACGAACGAGCAAGACAGAAATCTACAGTCAGAAGATGGCTCGTCAAGGAGGAAATTAATCTGGTCTCAAGTTCCTGAGGGCAGTGAGCCAAAAGCACTGCTGTGGACACTGCTTCAGAGTAGAAGCTGACTCCTAACACACCACATTATACTTATATGAGCACGAAGATATGAAGACATGAAGACATGTTTGGTATCAGACAGGAGAGTAGCTCTCCCAGCTGAGATGAAAGACTGACGGTACAGAAACCCACAGGCTGGCTAGTGCATGCACTCCCCATGCACGCAGAGGTTCACAAGGTATAGTTTCTACATCTTGTGTGGGATTTTCCTGCATACGGTCTGAGGATTTCACACAGGGAAACTTTACACACAATCAAAACGCAGGAACAGGAAAGTCAGTGACAGACCAGAGTCACGGTTCATCCCTACAGAGGCTTATTGGCAGTAACAAGGCGGTGCAGCAGCTCCGCGGGCACCTTCACATCCCTCGTATTTCTAAATAAGGAGGAGGCACCACACAAACCACCCACAGCCAGCGAGGCACCCGTGAGCTGGTACCAGAACAAACCGCTGGGGCTCACGGTCACCTTGGGCTCAGACCCGCTAAGTGTTCGGTGCCTCCCAGTCCCATGCATGTCAGAGCACCCAGAATTAGGTGAGGCCACTCAATGGCGCTTGTTGCCTGTCGATACGCCGACTCAGTGACTGAGTTCCCACCTCTCTACATCTTTTTTAGCAACAGTGCAACAGCTCGTGAGTCATTATACAATATATCCCATTTTAGGAACTGCTGGCCTTCCACTAAAAAACAAAACCACAAGAAAATTCATTTCTTCCATGAGTTTATCATGACCACAAGGCTCCATATTTAAAGCGCCAGTAACACTCTGTTGTGTCAGATGACAAAACAGATCTCATTAACCTTAATTTCCTGGACTCTGTGTTATTCCAATAAAAAGCAGCTTGTGGCAAGTATTTGGTAGCACGTTTCACAGAAGCATTTGTGCTACAGGATTTGCAGTGTCTTGAGTGGTGACCCAGGTTTTTGTGTAACAATACAATCTTCTCATGCTGACACCAGCAGCAATGAGGACGATGTTCACACTTTTTTTTTTTCCCCTCCATAACACTGTCATACACTCCACAACAATGCAATTTTTTTCCTTTTACTCATAACCATGGCCTTGTACCCTCACCCAAACAGGTGTTGGCAGCTTTAGACCAGAACTCCTGTTCGGGCAGCTCCAAGCCAAGTTGTTCTGTGCTGTGCCCTGACCTGGCAGCAGTGTGGATTTCGATGCTCACAATGTATCATCAGACACCACCACCTGTCTGTCACCTTCTGCTTTACAGCTGCGGTGCCCTAGGCAGATGCAGCTCACTGCGGTTCAGGCAGGGGGTTCTCCTCTGTCCTGAAGACCTGGCAAAGCCATTTTATCTCTCCCTGCCTCAGTTTACGTTAAATGTGGTTGAAGCGCAATGTCTCCCATAAAATGCTTGGGGAGCTACACATGATGCTACATCAGAGAAGGTGTTACCGCTATTTCCAGTCTGCATGCACACACAGAATGGATGACTACGTGGAAATGCTGTGCTGCAGAGCTGTGTTTTCTTCCCCACCACACCTCCCTTCATTACAAACTAGCATTGGGCTGACACAAGCTGTCATGCCCGCACAACTCCCTAAACCCAGCAATGATTCAATTCATTATTCTTAAACTTTAAAAAGAGGCCTGCAAAGGCAGAAATATTTGTCCTTCACCCTGCACATTGGCTGCCCAGCAAGACCAGTTCACCCCAGGCTACGGCCCCAGACACATGGCAGCTTGTCTAAGTCCCACCACTGTGGGCATTAACTTTCAGACTAAAGGCAAATTCAGCCCATCCACCTTGACTCTATCTTCCAATAACCCGAATGGGATTTCTGAATATCTAATAAAAAATGAAAGCAAAAAAGATGAAACGGAATAACGCAGAAAGTCTCTAAAATGGCTCTTGAGACTGAGAGCAACCACTATTTCCCCTCAAGACAAGTACAAATCTTAGAGGAGATGCTTCACCATCCACTGCCAGAACAGCACTGGAAGGATGTTCTAAGGAGTATGAGCATCTCTTTGGAGGAAACTGATGGATCCTCTTTTAATTTTGATTTCACAGAATCATAAAACTTCATGCAACCCTTGTATAATTGCTAATGAGACACACAATGTAGATTCATAGAACGTTCCATATGAGCATTTCTGAGCCATACTGAGATAAATTGAAGGAAACCACTGGGCAGCGGTGGGTGGGGTTAGAAAGAACAGGACACAAGATATAAGATTAGTTTTGAAGGAAAGAAGGTTATGCCAAGACCGGGTGGCATGTTTACAAACGCCACTTGTTACCTTCTTTTCCTTGTGATGCATTAAAGTCCCAGGCCTTATGTCTTTAACATGTGTATCATTTCTGGACTGCTCAGCATGACTGTTTGAGTTTACATCCATAAAAGAGCACTTCTGGAAAGCCTAGGAAATAAATACTGCAGGTTATCAGGAGACCAAGTAGCCTTTATACAGAAATGTCTGGAGATGATCAACTACAAAGAGAGCATTTGTTTTTAACATTCACGGCTCAACAAGATCATTTACAAACTCATGAGATAATAGAGATTTTAGACTACCAGACTAAGAGGAATAGGGCATACCCTCCAATCTGCCAAGACTGCACTCTAACTCATCACGCTGACCTCAATGTCCCCTGAAGGGAGACAAACTGGATTTCTGTTTTTCCACACGGGAAGATGAAGGCACACAGAGGTGCTGCAAACTATCCAAACTTAAGCAGGAAGGCCGTAACAGACTGTGGAATTGTGACAGAACTTACTTCCTACTGCCTGATATCTCCTCAAAATGCCCATCGGATGTGTTTTGGCCTCGGCTACACATCACTTAATAACTAAACCTACCGTTTTACATGTTAAAATAAACAAATCTCAAAGCTCAGCTCTCTTTACTCAATTTACTGTTCCCAAACACTTCTCCTGTGCTTCCTTTATGCTTTCTCACCTCCTTTCCAAGTGAGTACTAGCAGGGGTTTGCTCCTTCCTTGGATGGGATAAACAGAGCAGAAATATAGATTTTCTTCCCCAGATGTTCTCATCTAGAAGCGATCTATATGTTGTCTGCAGAAATGTGAGGAAGAAGTGGGACCAGCAGGCCTTATACATTCAATGGGAGAAGGTGGCATCTAATACCTCTTCCCCACCCCTTACTGTCCACTTGTCTCCCAGATTTGTCTCATGGCACATCATGCAAGAGCTACGTAACTCAGCCCTTTGTCTTGCCATCCTCTTTCCATTTGCTTTGTGTTTCTCTATCCAGCTGGCTCCCAGATCCAGAGCAGCAGAACCATCACGGCCACCACTGCGCAGTGCTGGCTCCAAATGTGCATCACTGGGATTTCTGCTGGCCTCTAATGGCATCGTCTGCCATTGGTGACAGGTACAGGCCGGACCTCTCTGCCAGCCCGGGGAATGGGGGAGGAGTGCTTACAGGAGCCAAACGCAAGAAAATTGTATTCATATACCATGTACTAGGGAAATTATCTAATTCCTGGCAACTGTCATGAAACTAATAGCCCTGATTACAGGTTAGAATCAGGTCTATTCTATAAAGATTGTACTCCTCGTATGTATTGCATGTTTACGCAAAATGAGAAAAGTAACAACAATGACAAAATCCAGTGCAAAAATCAGGGTGTAGAGTTTCTTCTGGTTTTCCATTTCATCCTATTTGTACGTGCTTATAGACCAAAGCACCTAAGATGACACGGGACTATCCAAACAATAAGTCTCACTCCTTATAATACAGGGTATGGGCTTTCCCCAGCTTACCCATTTGTGTGACCAGTGACATGGTTTTCGGGTTAGACATATAATCCACAAAGGCATCCTCAAAGTCCTTCAGACTTGACGTGATGAAGAATCCACTATTTCCCTTGGTAATTTGTTTATTTATCACTTTTGCTCTAAAACGTCTATAACAGTGTCCAAATATATTTTGTGCTATAGCAGCTGATATGAGTATGCCTTTTTCTTCCCATGAAGGCACCTCCACATTGTACTCAAGTATCCTCTGAACCTTCACATTCTCAAAAGGTTTTTCAGACAGGGGATGCATGGACACCTAGTCCTGGATGCAGCAGCCCACTGCTGATCTCACTGATCCTGTACACAGAGATAACACTCCCTGTTCTCACATCTACACCCACAGCAGACACTCACTATGTGGTATCAGCACTGACCTGGGACCTCCTGTCAACCTGTTACTGCAACTCCTGTTCCTTTCCAGGACACGCACTTGTGGTGTGGCCTGTGTTTGTTGTTCTTCATGTGGACTTTATATTTCAGTGAACATATTATGACCATTAAGTGATTGCTATCATCTTCCTGCTCTCATACTTCACTAGTTTTAATTAAGATGATTTAAACAGTAAGGACTTTAAATGTATTTCCAGGCCATCCATGAAAACACAGAGTGGCATTGGGCCTGCAGCTGGTCTCTGTGGGACGTGACTATCAACACCTGCATCAAAGGCAACACTTTCAGGGCCAGACAGCTCTCAATTGTTGGCTTTGTTTTTGTGGTTTAGTTTTGGGTTTTTTGTTTGGTTTTGGGGTTTGTTTGGGGTTTTTTGTATACTCCATGGTGCCAGATTTTTATCAAAATGTTGTATGATGTTCGATCAAATGACTTACAAAAGCATTTATAGGTATACAATTCAGTTTAAGCAGTCAGACCTTCTACCTAATTGAAGAGTGTTGTTTGCTTTGACAGATCTGTGTGACATTATATTGTGTTTACTAGCATAACTCTTTACATCTGTCCTACAGTTCCACACTGATCGAATCCCGTACCTCACTTTCCATTCTTCTGCCTATGACTGACACCATAATGAGCCTGTAGCTCCCGGGTCAAGCAGTGTGCCCCTTCTAAAACATGGTGCCCTGTCAACCTTCTAAAATGTACCTAATGTTTTGGTATTTGTTTAAAATGAGCATTGCTTGTCCCCAAACCACACTTAAACGCACGCTCCCTGTTGAGCTATCATGCGTACTTGTCCTCCTTAGCTCCGCTCAGGCCCCCTTTCCAGACCTTCACCTCCATTTCATTGTCACCAGCTGCAAGGCAGCTGGGCTGCTTTCCTGGGGACAGGAGACAATGTGACAGTTTCACCATCCCCAGCTCCCCTGTCGCACTCGCCACTGTCACACAAATAGGGGACACGTGTAAACCCCTGCAGCTAAACCTGCGAACCAGCTGTTCGAAGTGCTGGTGGGTGGGAGTTCGACGGGGTGTACCCACCACATGTAATAGCTGCTGCTCAATATCCACGTTCCCTGCGCTGCAAACACTCCCTGGGCAGTACTAAACACACCTTTCAGCAGGTGGACAAGCAGGATCAACTCATGTCATGACAAGCGCTCTGAAACACCCCAGCAATGAGGTTATAGCCAGTTAAGCTGATCCACATCTTCGTTCCTCATGTGGGCATGCAAGAGGACAGAGGGTGCTGCTGGGAAGCTGGAGCTCGCTGATGGTCACTGCAATAGTTGGCTTCTACTGCAGCATCACCACCACTGAAATAAACCAGCCTATGTGCTATCAAAGGACCAGCAAGAGAGCTCCTGTGCCACGCGCAGCGTCATGTACCAGTCAACAGGGAACAGCAGATGTTTCAATGTTCAAGCACTCCGGGAAACATTAGACCGTGGCACGGTACAAGTAAGCACAACCCACCAGGAGCAGACACCATATTCGCTGTTCCCACCAACGTTAACATGAATGACAGGCTCCCAGCACCTCGCCTGCCTGGTACTGAGAAACGCTACACCAGGGACAACCACACCTAATGCACATCAATATTTTACTTGTCCCATCTACATTGGTAAGACTCTAGTGGTAATCCTGCATTCTGAACCACTCTCTGAGCTAGAGACCTCTTGAACAAAATTTGGATGGTGCTTACAAAACGTGTACCACCCAGTGCAATAAAGCAGGACGGGGTGAGACCAGCAGACCTACTTTCCTTCACGTGCTGAGCTATAAATCGTGCTGAGGCCCCAGAAGTGACACTGGGCACAGGTGTCTTCATGTGCAACCCAAAGGACGTACCTGTAATTCTGCCATTATTTTATCTCCTTCCTCCTCCTCTTCATCTTTTGCAGCTGATGCTACAGCATGCCCTGTGCTCCGAGGCAATGCCTGATCCTCTTTATGGACTTTGGATTGTGCTATTTGCCCAGCATCTTCACTGCATTCCTACAAGGGGATGAGAAAACACAGACAGACAATACAGTTGAGCCCTCCTGATACAAAGCAAACACAGAAAATTCCACTCTACTTCAATTCCCCTGTTGCAAGGTCCCTCTTCCTTTTTAAGGAAACTGTTACTTCATCAGTTCAAAAGCAACCAATATAGCTGATGTGATAGCATGTTCACAGATTAAAAAGCTTAAGTTGGACTTCACTTCCTTCAGGGAACAGAACAGATGGGGAAAGGATGCCCGAAGAAACTAATTTGGAACAGTTCTGTAAAAATGCTCTCAAATCTGAGTTAATCTTCCCCGTCTGTGTAAGGCGTGCTTTTTTTATTTTTAATCTTCTTACCACCCTAAATGAAAGCAGCCTGTGACCTGCCTTCTACGTGGCTAGGAGATAAGAGCAGCAAGATTCCTGCAAACAGAACTGATCAAACCTTACGTGTTTATTTGGCCTAACAGTAGTGTTTCCTGGTAAGCAGTTTCAATAGCTCTCCAGACGTAGCCCTGTCTCAACTTATTTTGTGGTTTACAGAAAAAGCCCAAGCCTGGGAATGTTTCTCTGTACCAGCCATTCATCAACAGTCTGAATCATCAAACCTTGACAGCAGCAGCCTCTTTCCTGGCTGCATAGACGACATCTCCTGATCTCGTTGTGGTTAGTCCTGAACCTGGCAGGTAACTGCGCCGTGGAGGTGGAGGAGGTGGAGACTTGGTCAGTTTGTCATTATCCTGTTCTCCATCAAGAACTTCTTCTGCAAGTAAACAGAGCGGCACAAAGTGAGCACAGGTGAAGGAGGGGGAAAAAAAGTATTTGCATTGCTGCCTCAATTGGAAAGGAAAAAAAAAGAGTCTTAAAAGGTCCTGTTACTGAATATAAATGGATAGAAACACATTTGGGATTCAAATGGAAATGCCTAGAACAAAAGCAGACAGTGCTGCACTTGCACAGAGAAAGCATGTCACTTCATCCAGACATTTTCAGCAAAACTCTTGTCCCCCACGTCACTGTGGCTGAGTTTCAGCACAGCACACTTCTGTAAATCAATCACTCGCAAAGCAGCATGTAAGGTACAGGTTCAGCTGGGTACCTGGTTACAGAGTGCCACTGTAGCCTCCTTTGGAAGCGTGACAACTGTCGTGGCTACTAGCACGACACCAAACCTGGAGGATTCTTGTCGTTCCCAGCAATTCTAAGGCAACCAGCACACATTTCTGTTCTGCCTGGGAGGTACTGCTGGCAAGGTGTTAGGAGAGGAGCTGAAGAGTTTTGTCCATCTTAAAGTTGGATAAAACTAGCTAAGTTCAGACAAAGGCTGAGAGGGAAAATGTAAACACTGGTCTGGAGATGCCACCTCTCCAGTTCAATGAGTCCTCTTGCCCCTGAGCAGGGCAAGGGAGCACCAAGGGCAACTGCACTTGCTTCTCTTCTAAGACAGCATTTGTTTTCACTTTACTTACTACTAACTATTCCAGGAACACACAATTTTGCCTTTGGTTGATCATATAGGAGCCCTATATGTATATTTTGCTAACCCACAAAGATTCAAGTACCAAATACAATAGCTGAGCAGAGCCAGCCCTTGCTTTCTGAGAAGAGTCTTCCAAGAGAGGACCAGTTTCTCAAACTGGTATTTCCCCACCACAACGCTTCCCCACCCACATTTTTTAAAATCTTCCCCACTGTCACTGGATGGCATTTTTTCCCTAAGCAGTGTTACATTGCTCCTGACCTGTCCCCACGTGTTTCCAGTCACAGGCTGAGCATCACACATGGCAACAGTCACCATGTTCACATTGCTGTTTCCAATGTTTGTTTTCAACAGCGAGAGAAGGACCTTTCTGCAGCTACTCAGTGTTACATAAACAGCTGGAATAAATATAACCCAGAAAGATAAAACCTGCTTTGGGGATTATCCAGCTGTTTAGGGCTAAGTATTCCCTCCAGGCAAGTTATTGCACAACTGCCCCCTGCCAGGGCTGTGCCAGGCTCCTCCGATGCGCTGGCTGGGCCCTGGGGCTGGGCAGAGCCCTTGTCTGACCCGGCCTCATCCTTCTTCCCTTCTTAACTCAAATGTTCCTTGAAACTGCTTAAGCTTAAAGAAATGCTCTGTTGTATTATCTCCCTCCCTGCTTATCCAGCACTCACTCACAGGATTGCAACAAAAGTGAACCTCCAGATGCACTTTACATTAGACTACTCCTTTGGTCAATACAAACCACTAAGTTTCTTGCGACATCAGAGGTACAGCTGCTGTAAAATCAGAGTGATTCTCTAAGATGGTGTTTAGCTGATTATAATGCCAGGCCTGTGCAAATCCCTACTCCTTTTAGTGGGCTCAACCCACTACCCTCAAACTGGTAGCGACTGTGTCTGCAAGAACACCAAAGTTTTTCTCACACCTAATAAGAGCGAGGCTGGATGAGAGACATGGAAGGCAGAAAGACAGAATGATTCCAACCATTTCTTTCACCTCTGTGAGACATTCATCTATCTCCGTCTTCAAAACGGGAAATAAAAAGCAGAAACACAGGCAAGAGGAATTGCCAGTGAGTGGCAGGTGCACAGGCTGTCGAAGGCTGATCCCCTCACACCCCTCAACTGGAGTCGCTAAGGAGAGGTTGGGATGGGATTTGTTTACAGTCAGTGCAACAACACTGGGCAAGACGTAAAACTTCAAAGCTGGATTTCTATTTTCTTTACTAAACACTTTTATTTCCCAGATCTAAATGGGAAAAAAAAAAAACTTTGAAGGCAAAAAATTGAGAAAAAGGCCTTCTTCTAATACTTTTTTTTTCTTATTGCCGAGTTCTTCTAGCATATTTACAGAGAGAGGAATAAATGGACAAGTACAATTCACTCAGTCAGAGATTAACCATGATCAAAACCGCTACTTTAAGAAACCTTTTGTGTCAAAGGGCTCAGTGCTTCTGTGAACAACAATCGCCAGCCACTTCACTGAATTGAGGCATTACATCAGGCACAGCCAAACTGGATTTCATTTTCCCCACCATACGAATTTCTACTTGCACCAAAAAAATCCAGCATGTCTTAAAACAATCTTAAAATAATAATGCCTGCCTTAAGGCAACCTTTGTAGTCAAATAAGCAAACTGTCTTTAACGGAAGCTACTGATCACTCAGCACTTGCAAAAATCGGGGCATTCTTGCATACGAAGGCAAAAGGAGAGATGAAGGAGCCCAATTTCTAATGTACATGCTAGAGACATTCTTCATATTTTTCACTGAACAACCTTTGATAACAAAGATGAGTCAGAGTCAAGACATCAATGAAGTACTTACAGAGTCATCTGCAAAATTGTGTAAAGTGTGTAATTTTACATTGTTTTGTACTTCGCAGAGGGAAAAAAAGAAGAGTTTCTCTGTGTAGAACGACTGAGACAACATATTCTGGCAACGTGATCTATCTGGCTTCTGCAGCAAAGCCAACAGAGGACTCTGCTAATTTATGGCCAAAAAGTTTTATGCACTATATTAGTAGGTAGGTGGTCTCACTTTCCGTATGTTGCTCAGTTTCCTCATCTACAGCAGACTGATATTGAAATTTTCATCTTGAAGAGCTGAATGGCATGTGAGATATTTAATCAGATATTAAGGAGAAGTTTTGCTGTTCTCTTATTTATGTTTCTATTACAGGATTCATTATGCACAACAGAAGGCAAATGTCTCAATCTCATCAAATTTCTCCTTAAATCTGTTGGCTACACACTGTGCAAAATTGTATTCTAAAAGTGGATTAGTTAACTATGTGAGTTACAAAACTTCTCTGTTATTGTGTTCTGCACTTTTTACGATGTCATGGCTCACTGCACCCATATGGTATTTATTTTCACTGACATTTTCTATTTATGCCACACATTATACAAGATAGTTGTGTTGATAGCCAGTAACCTCACTGAATGGTGCCAGCATTCTAAAATTATTTTATGAGGTTCAACAGAATTTTATTTTAAACATGTATGTTGTGCAACACTCAAGGAGCCACAACTTGCCAGTGCTAAAAGCCCACCCAGAGCAAAATGCTGGATCTAAAAACACTCTTCCCAGATTCTCTATGGATTTGTGTACACAAGCCCCAGGGCATCTTTTTGCAGCTATTTACAGCCTTGGCTGCCAACACCTTGAGTGCAGCACGCAGCTCTGGTCTCCACAGCTCCAGGAGGACACAGTGGAGTCAGAGAAAGGCAGCTGAAACCAGCCTGGGAGGGACCAAGCCTGCACTTGGGAGCCCACAGGGCAGGCTGAGCCCTCCAGGACATGACCAAGGTTCATCCACTGCCTTCATGACTTTATACAGGGAATGCAGAGTTGTTGTTTGCCAGACGCAGAACATTAGAACTATGGGGACCCCAGTGAAGCTGGTATGACACCATTTTAAAACAGATGAAGCTCCTTCACAGGATGGGGAGTGAGCTGGAGCTTGCTGCCACCGCAGTGGCGATGCAAATGGTATAAGCAGGTATAGAGGAATTAGCAGATAAAAGGTCTATAATGAATATGAAAAGGAGGAGGCTGGGATATTCCCTCTAATATCAGCTGGAGGAGCCAGGGGAGTGCCAGCAGACTGGAAAAGGTGGCCAGGTTCCATGCTGCCCACAGACAGTATCTCCCATTGCCTCTGTCACAGACAGACGGCTGACCTGGATGGACTATTGCTTAAGTAGCTGGGTAAGGATTTTGCAGCTGACTCATATTTGGCTAATGAGGTAAATCCAAGGTTTAGCTGAGACACCTGCTTTGTTCGTTGAACTTTGAAGAAATTCAGACATGGATTTGTATGTCAAATCGTGAAAGAAACAGGACTGGTAGGACACCCCATCATACTGCTACCACAAAGCACCTCTACATATATAATTCTTCATCAATGATAGTCTAAGCCATTGTTTCCGATCATAGGGATCTTACATCCTCCTCATTGCCTCATAAAGCTTCTTCAGTGCCTCACTTTCCATATAATTTTGAGGTTTTCCCCTAATACCTAACCTGGATCTTCCTGGTTGCAATTGTCAACTTCTACTGCTGTTCTACCCACACAAAGCAAGTTGGTCTTTTCCTTTTTAAACAGATTTTTATGCATTCAGAGATTGCTTTGTCCTTCCTCAGCCTTCGCTTCCTCATGCTAAACAAAACCAATTCTTCCTTTTTTGTTCCCCAGAGATCATCACAGAATCACAGAATGTTAGAGATCAGAAGGGACCTCGAAAGATCATCCAGTCCAATCCCCCTGCCNGTTGTCACCAAGAAGAGCCTGGCTCCATCCTCATGACACTCACCCTTTATATATTAATAAACATTAATGAGGTCACCCCTCAGTTTCCTCTTCTCCAAGCTAAAGAGATCCAGCTCCCTCAGCCTTTCCTCATACAGGAGATGCTCCACTCCCTTCTTCATCTTTGTTGCCCTGCACTGGACTCTCTCCAGCAGTTCCCTGTCCTTCTTGAACTGAGGGGCCCAGAACTGGACACAATATTCCAGATGTTTCTTTAGAGCTCTGGTCACTATCATTGCTACCCTCTTGACTCCCTCCTATTTGTTCCTTGAAGTCCAAAACACTGACTTTGGGAATTTCTATGTAAGAGTTTACCACTGCTGAGTAGATTCATGTGTCTTGTAGATATTCCTGTTCACCTTATTATGCGTTTTGCCTTTCTTTCTACAGGGTCACAGTCTGCCTCACGTTCAACTTGAAACTCAGTATATCTATATAATAACTGTGGACAGCCAGAATACTTACTGTGAAAGTAATTGTCATTCATTCCTATACATCTAAGACAACTAAGTTATGTAGCATCACAGGTCATTTTCAGACCTCTGAGGGACTCATTCAAAACATTAGTTGTATTTATAGTTTAAGATTATGAAGTTAACAAGGATCATTAAGATCGAACAGTCTGACTTTCCACTTAACAAGGATTTTTTAAAGCTGTCCCTGCCCGCACCATGCACAGAGCTTGTGCCTGAGCAGCCTGTCAGGAAGAAACACAGTATTGCTAAAGATTTGAAGTGGCAGAGAAACCCATATGTTCATAATCAAATGTCAGTGATTAGTTACTCTAGATTTCAAAATCTGACAGCTAATTTTTAATGTGGCTTTTTCTAGCTTCAACTTCCAATTGCTGGAACTTGCCGGAACATGTTCTGCAAAGTTAAAGGCCTCACCCTCAGAAACCTCACGCATGTCTTGATCTTCTTCTGATAACAAATATATCTACAAACAGAGCTTTTTAGGTTTATGATGGTAAGACTATTTGTGCTCAAACTCTTTGTGGTTCTTTTCAGAACCCTCTGTAATGCCAAACTTCTAAGTGCAAAACTGAACACAGAATACTAGATACAGATACAGTATTGCACACAGATACTGTCATCTCTGCCAAAAGCAAGTAGTATTCTTACTCTCCTGCTCATGAGGAGTCTATCTCCAGAGGACAAACTCACTTTCTCAGTAGCAATATGGAAAACTTGTGTTCAGCTGGTTACCCACACTGGCATCTACAGAATCACTGCATCTTGTCAACAGGACCTGCAGTATTCCTCAGGGACATACTCACACGTATGATGAAGAACACAGAAATCTGTAAACTGAAACCATTCTAGAAAGCAGGAAAAAATAATATATATTTTTTTTTTCCCCAGATATTCAATTTTTTAGCACCATTTACTCTAGCAAACCTTACCTGAGACTTCCAGCTTTTCCACTGCGTCACCTTTAGGTGGGGCTGCTGGCTGGGGAGGCATCTCCAGGTTGGGAATGGACTTCATTATATTGGCCTGGGCTTCTTCCAAGAGCTTTTCAAATTCCTTCCCATTATAGTGATCAAGGTTTTGTCTTTTCTCTTCCCATTTCTTTTCAGCTTTCTGGACAGAAACAGTAAAGCACATACTTATTCATCTGATTTCTGTTACAATCACTTACTTAAAAAAAAAAGTGAAAAAATTATAAGTCAATATGGATAGATTCAGTTCTAGTCAGTAACTACAAGAAATACATTAACACTAATTGTACACTGGTTCTGACTTCCATTGTGAATAGATATGGCACAAACACATGACAGACTGATGCTGGCCACTGCTCACTAAAGGAACAAAAGCAAAACTTAAATCTGGCTCACTGCCTTATTTTATCACACTAGTGATTAAAGTGCATGTCCTGTAGTAAGAAGTAATAGACAACTTGTGGGTTTTCTCAGTATCTCTGTGTGAAACCACTGGAGCTTCACACTCTTTCACTTTCACCTCTCCATAATGACAAATATGGAGATTTAAAGAGTGAATGAAATCCACTGATGCAAGTGTTGCCAGAGAATCATATGTCATTGTTCAAAACCAAGGTATTCTAAAAAATATTTTAAAATTATTTTTTTAATAAAAGTTATTTAAAAACCACAGTTACTAGTTTTGGTTACATGTTATTTTCATATTGCGTTTAAAATCAGAGGGTATCTTCAGAAGTGCACAGTATAGTCAAGGGTAAGGCATATAAATCCTTCAATGCATTTGAAAAATCCCACCTGCAGTCTCAAGAGTGAGACTGGGAGCTCAGACCGAAAGAGAGGACAACTGATTGAGCAGAATACACCGTACCTCAATGGATACAGCTCGGTTTCTGGTACTTGCACTGTGAATTTCCTCAATGAAAAGACTTTGCATGGTGGTGCCATTGACAGAGACCTGTGGTGCTGGTGTGGCTTGTGTGGGCTGGGATCCTGCTGCGGGCTCTTGTCGGGGGGCTGGTGGGGTGGCCGAGGGGTGGCCAGTGGCTGGCACACCTTCGCTGTGGCTGGCTGCGGTGGGTGAACCCTGCGCATGGTTGACCAGGGCTGATGAGTGTTGAGACTGATGGATGACAACAGGCGCGCTCTGCACGTGGTGGACCGTCATCGTTGAGAAGGGGATGACTTCTGACTTGACTGACGACACCTGGGACTCTGATGTGATTGCTGTGAGGTTTTGCTGTGCATGTCCCTGGCCGTGCTTGGGGTCCTCCTGGCTTTTCAGAGCGTCAGCTGCAGTGGCCTTCTCCACGTACTGCGCGGCTTGGGATGGATCCACACCCCTCAGCAGTCCTTCTGTAACATGTCTGCCCAGCCAAACGGAACACAACAGCGTGGCGCACGGTTAGCATACAGGCGAGTCATGAGCAACACTTAATAATAAACTTTTGCAAGGGAAAAGCACCTGTATCAAAAACATCAAAATGGTGTTTTTTCTTCCTGATGCTCTCAGTTCTGTGATTTTATAGCTTTCTCTCAGAATCAGGGACTCAGAGTTTTAAAGAGGCCACTCTAATTAGGATGGGTTTGCTTTTTAAAATGTTTACAAACCTTCATGGACATACTGGCACTTTTTGACCAAAGCACAAGTTTCAGTGGGTTGATTTTAGAGGAAGAATGGAAATCACTTGACTTAAATTTTATATGCTCTAAAATAGCTAACCAAGACCTTCCTGGACTATTAGCACAGAAAGTGGTAGTTACATAGAATGTGAAGCAGCAGTTTGGCAAATTGCTAAAAAAAGCCTTCAGATGACACTTGACAAAAGTTTTGTCTGTTGGGAGTTCAGGGTAGAATGAGCTGAAGATGTAAAGAGTCAACTATTTCTGGCAGCTAGCTGTGAAATGTCTGAGCTCTGGAGTGTAGGTAGCCATGAAATGCCATCAGATTTCCATTACTGAAACAGACTTTATGAGGCTTAATACAGAATTTCGCTGCAGAAAAATGACTTGGCTAAAACTTCGTCATGCATAGCTTATTGTTTTTTTTCCCAAACAGGGTGAGACAGGAAATAACTGTAGTCATTTTTAAGAAAAGGAAACTAATATGAAAGGATATAGATTTTTATCTACATGGAAAAATCAGTGACGGCTTACAGAAGACCTGTTACATAAACCATTTTATCCATCTGCCAGTACTGGCAAATCCATTTTACATATGCTCCAGGATATATGGAAACAATGACAGCCCTACATTCCTTGGAATAATGGTAGCAACAATAGGCTTATGACTTACATTTTCTTGTAATTGAAGTAAAATTGAGACCACCACCCCTGATAGTTTGGCCTGATTCACTGGTTTTGAATAGGAATTAAATCCAATGCCTATTGCCTCATATAAATCAGCAGCCATTTGCTGCTCATATATTCTGACAAACATAGCTAAACACTGGCACTTAGTGGACATAAATTTTATCTAATATTTCAACTTCCTCTAACACATCTTCCTTGCAAAGAACAAAGAATTTGCACTAATTCACAAACATATTGAAAAATATTTCTTTCAGAAGGTTTAGGATATCTTTATCCAGTTAGAATCTCTTCCTTTTTTATTTCTTACTGTTAAATTTTGGGGGATACAGATTTCAGCGTCAGAGAATACTTCTATTAGCTTAGATTTCTGTTAATGTCCACAGTTAATTAGCTCAGATATGGGACTCACGCCACTGTAAGCTCTCTCATCCAGGCACTTCCCAAATCTGGAAGTGCTGAGTTTAAAGGGAGGTACCTTCAAATCAGAAGACCTCAACAAGTGGGGCTGTTGGTCAGAACAGAACCACTGCACAAAGCACAGGAAAGGCGAATTTGATTCGCCTTGAGAGGGCTCAAGGAAGAATCTGTAAAATACTGCAAGCAAGTTGCACTGCTCAAAACTGCCTAAGGAGAGGGGGAGAAACCAAACCTGCAAGCTGTTCCAGCCCTGCTTGAGGAAATTCTTTAGTTTTGAAGAAAAAAAATAATAATCACCTCCTGAGCATGGTAAGGATATCGGTCATGCTGCGCACACGTTTCAGCAAGCTGTCAAGCTTGTGTGGTTCTTCCTTTAGGAACCTCACGGCTTCTACCTCAATTCGGAGGATCGCACGCATTTTATTCTGCAATGTCGGGAACTCTCCTGCAAAGACAACAACTGTGAAGCTCAAGAGGAAATGATAAAAGCTCTGGGGAGAAATGGATGATGGCAGGAATGTCAAATACTTGAGTGTCTCCCTCTCTCCAGGGGCCATGCAACAAGCTCCTTAATCCCAACTTTAAATCTTTTTGGAAGTAAAAGTTAATTCCTCCAGATCAAAGGCAAAACTGTTCTCAGCCACTGTGGTTCAAAGAGAAGAACCAAAAGTAAAAAGGAAAAGTGCATACCTTTCAGGGTGGCAACAGCTTCCCCCACCTGACGCAAAAGAAAGGCTCCATCTTCCACATCTTTCAGTGTAACTGTCTTGCTGGAAGCAGTAGAGTCCCTCTTCAGGTCTTCAACAAATGCCTCCAGATCACTGGCAAAGGAAAACAAGTGGACATAAAATGTAAGCAGGACTTTCACATTACAATCAAATAAATGTAAATTAATGGACTAATCTAGACTAGAAACCTCAACCGTGGCATCTTTAAATCTGAGACCACAGGCTGAAAAAACAGCAGGGTACCATGGGGCGAGGTGAGGAGGCTGGACACTTTTGATCACAGCATAGGAACAGGCTTGTAACCCATCCAAGTCATTGACTTCTCTGACAGGCTGCAGATGTGCAGAGCACATTGACCCCAGGGCAGCTGCGCTACAAAGGGCAGGTGGGATGGCGAAACATCTGACAGCCGGCCCTCAGGGGATGCAGGTCTTCCAAGGATACAGACACACCGTGCCACTACATCCAGTACTGGTTTGCACCTTCTCATTGCTGATGCCAGGCAAAGGAATGCCCAAACAGCCAAGTGACCACCCAAAACTAGCACTCATGGCCCCTTGATGCATCCCTGCTATCTGCCAGGTCTTGCTAGACAGGATACAGGGTCCTGTTTTCACAAATAGCCAGGCTGAAACAGCAAGTGTGCATTGATTGCGGCTCTCGCTCAGCATTTGGATTCACGAATAAATCACTTCCAGTGTTTTTTCCAACCAGTGCTGTCCTGTGCTTCCTCCGGCTCCATCTGATGCTTCCTCACCACTTTTCCAATATTCTTCCTAGTGCTCACATGCTTCACATAAATTTTCACCATCCTTCATACAAATAAACTTCATTTTTGTTCTGCAGGGAGCCACTTTTTTCCATTTAAGGCTGAAACCACATTGCTTTAGGTGGAGTTTCTACACAGAAACTTAAAAATTTCTCAAAAAGCCCTGAAATGCATTACGCACAGCTATACGAACACCCATGCGAATACTTTAAAAGGATCATCTCTTGAATATTTATTCTAAGAGCGATCTGCCTCTATTAACATATCAAATCTACTAACAGTAATATTCTGAGAAACAGTTTATTTCCATGGTAGGAAACTATTCAGAGCAAACTCTGAACTGACAATTTGCTCACTCATTTAAGCCTGATTTTGGGCCTAATTTCTTATATCCACTCAGGTAGCAGTTTTGCAATTGCTGTAAAAGAACCAACATACAGACTGTTTTCCTGAAAAGAGGCAGGGGAAGCCTGCCTTCCGCACCAGCCACAGCTTTTGCACTTCCACACATCTCCCTTGTGCCAGCAGAAATTACTTAATTTTCAGCCAGATAACTTCCTAGATCCATTTTTGTGGAGAGGTGACATCGGGAAGGAAAGAGAGGAGTAGGTGGCCAGTAACAGGATAAAACAGAGAAAATCCCTTGCAACACCATTCTGCATTTAGGTCAATTTAAGGTGGAAACATAGTCACACAGAACAATAAATGGTAATACAACAGTACTTCTGATAACACAGAGAAACAGCAATAGTATCAGGATCTGAACATCAGGTGCATACAGCAAAGAGTTCACTTCAAAGACAAATAACTTTAAGAACTATAAAACAATTTTGAATTAAGAACCATAAGTTGCTTCTGAACAGATCAGAAAGTGGAGGTAAATGATCCTGTTCCCATTTTAAGACCATTTCCTTCAAAGACTCTGCCTTGAGAAAGACGGGGAAGTCACGATTAGCAAGGGGCCCACGCACACTTGCAGGAAGCAATCCCAGGGACCACACGATGGCAGCAAGGGAACGTTTCTTGGGGTATTTTTCCCATAGAAGAGACTGCAGTGATGCAAATATCTGCTGTCCCGGTGGCTGCCTTTGCCATAAAGGGCACAGACAGAATCTCAGAAGGAGCTGGAAATAGAATTCAGCTTTCTGTGACTCACTACAATGCCAAGGCTTCTGCTCTCCAGAACGGTGCGCTACAGCCAGGCATCCTCCCTGCTTGTAATGCCATGATGCCCACAGTCGGGCAGGGCTACTTTGGGAATCTCAGGGTACCCCCCTCCCTTTGAAGATCAGCACTGGAAAAGCAGCTGCTCAGATATTCACATCCAGCAGGCAACAAAGATAAGGGCTGAAGCTTATATTTGTCCATGGGTGGAAAGAAGAGAAAGAAGCAAACACAGAACAACGTTACGATGTTTTGGTAGGTTTATGATGGTCGGAATTGTAGGGATAAAGGGAAGACTTCTAGGTAGCTGACAATGGCTCTCTTCCCCCTTGTTCATTGAGCAGAAATAGAAGGGTAATCATAAATGCCTTTGATTCCAGTGGTACTATCAAACAAGACAACTGATCCTGAAATTACTCAGGGGATACCATACTACCTGGTGTTGCTAACTACAAGGGAAAAGAAACTTCAGCCCTCAGGAGCCAAAGTTTGAAACATATCAGGAGGTCTCCAGCATTTATTTTCTGTAAGCGACAAAACAAGTTGGCTGTATAGACTGGACTGAGCAAACCCAATTAGCAAGACACATTAATGCAGTTTCAGAAAGATAATACAACATAAACGATTTGTCTGCATCTGTGTTTTACACAGGGGAGCTGAGGCAAACTTTTATGCTGAGATCTTTCTTTGGGCAAAAAAAGCATCAGAGGATCTGTCTCATATTGCAGTATCAGTAAAACGGGTTGCAAAACACACTGACAAAGTTAATATAGCACCCAGGCCAGATGGTATTTGCCCTGGAGCTCAATAGCAGCTCAAGGGTGAAACAGTTGAACTATTAATCCTAAGTATCCAACTTCTTGATTAAAACTGATTTAGCACCATAGTAGTGGAAAGTGTCATAAATGAGACAAACACATTTTTTAAAAGGGGATGGGACTATTCAGGGAACTGTACTCTGGTGACACTGGCACCCAGACTGGTGTTACTGATAGATACCAAAATAAAGAATAAACAATAAAGAATTAGTGGACCAATGGATAAATATGCTGTGTTAGCGCGGAATTAATGCAGTTTGTGTAAAGAAAGAAGGTAAGTCTCACAAATCCACAAGGAAAAGACAAAAACAGGAGGACAAGCTACAGCCCAAAAGGCTTTCAGCAAAAGCTTTCAAGAAAGCAAAACTGTCATAGGACAAGAGAGGAAATTCTCTCAAGGATAAAGTACTGGATGTAAAGGGAAGGGATCAATGACAACTCAGTGTATTTTGCTGGTGAGTTCCACAGGAATCAGTGCTAGGGCTGGTGCTTTTCAACATATTATAAATTATTTAGAAAATATGATAAATAATATAGAAAAAAAACTCAAAAAGATATTAAATTATTCAGGGCGATGAAAATGAAAGTTGATTGCAGAGGGCTGCAGATGGACTGTCTGATACTAACTGACCAGAGGAATGAAACAAACAAACAAACAAAGAAACCTCCTAATAAATGTAATGATCATGATAAGAAGAGAAACAAAAACAAAACCAACCCCACCTCTGACCAACAACCTCCCAAACCCCTAAGTTTTTATACACAGTAAAGAACCCTGAACTGATAATCATCCCTTTTGAGTGAGATACTTGATTTGTAAGGGAAAGATCATGTGGAACCTGAGGACGGGACCATCACCATGCCACTGCATGAAATCACGGTGTGCCTGTGTCAGATACAGCCATTGCAGGGCCCTCCTCTCTCCCCATCCCCATCCCACGGATGTACACTGGAGTTAGAAGGGCATACAGAAAGGCAACAGGATGACAAAACGTACAGGATCGCTTCTACGAGACAAGTAACTAAGCACACAGGGACTTTTCAGGTTGGAAAAGGCATGAACAGAAAACAGAGTGGGAGAGCATCTTTTACACCACGACTAGCACGGAGAGAGTGAATATTCTACCATGCATAATTTAAGAGTCTGGGAATTGAATGACAGATGAAAGATTCAAAAACAAACAAAAAGAGGTTCTTTATACCCAAAATAGAATTACTCTACAGAATTCACTGTGCCTAGATGCTGTATACAACCAAGTTTACATAAATTTTAAAAAACACATAAATTCATGAAAAGTAAACAATCCATGCAGAGCTTTTGCATATCAAGATACCATCTCTGACTTGGAAAATCCCTGAGCTACAAGTCATTCAAAGCAAGGAGATGCTCTCTGAGCATTTTGCCATGTTCTTATATCCTTTTCCAAGTATCTGGTACCAGTGGCTCTCCATGACTGCTAAGTGTACTTGTGTTTTTTACTGAGTACAGTTATTCTTATAAACATGTTTGCTACTTTTCTTTAAAAAACAAACGAACAAAAAACCAAACCAAACAAACAAAAAAACAACCACAACAAACAAAACCAAAAAACCTTACTTTGGATCACATCCGATTAGACAGCTTGGATATGGCTACAATTAAAATACTGTGCTTATAAAATGCCCTCTCTTAAAATGCTTGCAACAATCTACAACATACAGTAGTCATACCTGTAACATGGTCCTCACAACATAAATACTCCATTAGTCAATGTGTCATACCATCATAATCTGTTCTTGGTTTGGTAATTTTTAAGGATAGTATCTACACCCCAAAAGTATCATATATGACATCTCTAACATTGAATCAAAAGACTAGATACAAAAAAGCATACCTAGTTAATTCTGAGTATGTATTTCACTGTTACACATGTGAATAAACACTACATATAATAGCGTTTCTTAGATTTCGTTAGCTACCTCTGAACTGTAATCCTACTGCAGCTGTGACACACATGGGGACACTTCTGAAGGCACCATCATGAATAGCTGCTCAACAGAAAACTTGCTCTAAAATGTACAGCAACATTTCTGCTGTTTACAACCACCAATATTTTTATTTTATTTCCCAGTGATAATGTTGAGAATTGGTGAAGGGGGAGCTTTTTAAGCCGAGATTTACCACACAGAGTAGTAAATACACTTTCATAAGTATTGCAGAAATCTTTAAGCTCCCTTGTCTTGCATGCAGCCAGTCTAGTGATTCAGTCCTGTGATTTAGGAAAGGTCAAGAGGGCAACACTTGAAAGACTAAGAAATGGTAATTTTTTTGCCCTGTTGCTTTGCATTTGTTTATACATCTGTACTGGGATCAGCTTAATTGAAAGTGCCTATATAGAATGTTAACCTTTTTCTGAATACTGCCAGTGACATTTGATACGTAATTTTGTGCTGTACGCTCTTCATCATTAACAGCCATCAGCTGTTGAACTTAAAGCAGTGTTGTCAGATATGCTTTTTCTTTTGGGCTCTGATCCTGCAAATGTGCACATACGTGACAAATCTCACTGGACACAGCGGATGAAAAATAATTGTTTGGGATTTAACATTTGTTTCTAGTATGTCTCTAAAAGGGTTGAATCAACATGTATAGCGTATGGATTATCTACGTAAGACACTTCCCTGTAACACTAACAAGTGAAGTAGCACAGAAGCAGCAGAAACTGTGAACAGAAAAAAAATTCCAAACACTGATAAAACAGGATCATATCACAATCAAAGTCGCATCCTACATGAACAGCTGTAACAACTAACGCCGTTTGCACTCAACCTCACTCAGTGTCCATTTTATGAGGCAATGTGATCACCAGCCATCACACAAATTGTTCTTTTCACAGAGAACAAACAATCTAGAAAGTAGGCAATCAGGTACACAGGAGTAAAGTGACGAACAGAAGAGTAATTACTTAAGACTACAACTCAATGTTATTTAAAACTACAAACCAGCTGAGACAACTATATACACCAGCACGGGCTATTACTAGACATTCAACTTTTCTTCACAGAAAACATAGACTCTCTTAGTAACATTCTACTTTGTCTTTATAGATGCACCATTTCTATTGCAAGTCTTACTCATCTGAAAACACGTTGATCAACAGAAAAAAAATTTACTCTCCTTAGCTGTAAATAGCTGTACTCCTATGGCTCTTCAATCATCATTGCCAATGACAAGCTGACTATAAAGTTTAGCTCTATTATGAAGCAATTCCTTAGGCATGAACTAAATGCAGTAATGAGAAATAATTAGTTACATAGCATCTTACAAACATGAGTGCCAAAATCATAGAATGTCCTGAGTTGGAAGGGACCCACAAGGATGATCGAGTCCAACTCCTGTCCCTGCATATGACAACCCCACAGTTCACACCATGTGCCTGAGGGCTAGAACTAGTTAAATTGTTTATTGATTTCAGCTTCATCTTGCCTCCTGCTGACTCTGAACATGGACTGAAACAAACAAGTGGATCCCACCAATATTGGTAGGCCAAAGTTCTGGGGGAAAAAAGTCTTAGAAACAGCTTTTGCACAACAACAACAAGAAAAGTATTTTTTCACTGCAGTTTAGCGTAAGAAAATTCTAAAAATTTTAGATGGAGACTGGCATTGCTGATTACAATTAAACTTCAATCTCCTACTTACGAACTTCATGCACATCTCTCATGCAATAGTTAAAGCACTTACTATTGAAACCTTATTTTAATACTTAAAGCTAAATGCGTTACCTCCCTTTGCATCCATTTGTTCTTGAGGAAATTCCCTCCTGCTTCCCTAAAATGTCATACACAAAGCTGAAGGCAAGAATCAGGGTAGGGGCAGGCTTTCAGAAGGAGGAGGTGGTCACATTCTCTGTAGTCATCTTTACTGGGGGCTTTTGAAGAGGTTGAAACTCTTTGTAGTGGTGGAACCTACCCAGTGGGCTGTGCTAAGAAGGACTCCCAGTCAGGACCAGCGCCTCGTACAACACAGACACAGCTTTACGGCCAATATGAGTGCGAGGAAACAGAGCTACAACAGCATACACCGGTGCAGTTTCACTGGAGACAGTGGTGAAAACTACTGCTTAGGGAAAGAAAAGCCAGGCAAAAGCAACAAATTCCGATAGGTGTCTCAACCCACCATAACTTCTTTACGATCTTTTCTTCCTCGTTGAGGTATTTCTGCCTTTCTTGTTCCACCAGGTTGCGCTGTCGCTGCACAGGATCTTCAAGCCTTTTCACTGTTTCAATCATTTTGCCATTGATTTCCAGCTCTGCTTTCTTCACCATTGCCCTCAGCATCTCCTGGTTCTGCAGCTGTTGCACAAAAGAAATCAACTTCAATTTTTCCTGCTTGACTGACATCCCCAACAACAGAATACATTTCAGAGCTCAGAAATAGGTTGGTATAAACACAGCCCTACAGCGAGAGAGGGTTTCTACCTTTTTCTCCTCTGTCTTTACCTATATACATGCCACGAGGAAGTGTTAGGAGTGAGAAAAGCCTAAATCTGACTAACTTCTGATATATATAGCTAACTTCCAGTTGCAAAGCGATGAACAAAAGATGTTGGGATCAGTACACCACCTTCAGTGCGTAACTTCTGCAGGGATTGTGGCCCCTTTATTCTGCTCAGTCCAGCATGAATCAAGAATTAATCACGCCTCACGAGAATGCCAGAAGCTAGACTTCCAGTGTGCACGTATCCCGTAAGCCTATGCACTGCACTGCCCATACATGCCTGGTGGATAATCCCACACATTAATGACAAGGCTTGAACGCACTGCTGTTCTCGCAATGGAATTTTTCAGTCTCTCAAGTGGCAGAGGAAGGATTGTGCCATCCAGTGTAATTTGGTGACAGACATACAGTTCATCTGCAACACATAAAACCTCCTTCATCCACCAGAAAAAAAAACCTTTAAAATATGGTAATTTTCAGAGAACTGTAAAATTCACAGCTGCTTTCTTATCTTAGCCTTACCTTAAGTAGGCAAAGCATTCATTTTCTTACTGATATAAAGTTTGCAGAGCAAAACATAGCCAAAAAAGCAAACTAGACTGTGCTCATCTGTGGGCAGCCCTAGAGCAGCTGTGCCCCCCCCACACACAAACCAAACCTGTTTAAGTTTCCCAGGCAAATCACAAGATTCAAAGTGATAAGCAGGGCTCCATCTAGTCACGGTTTTGGGATACAGGCAACATGAACACAACTCTGTTATCCTAGCAGCCATCAAATACTGAAAGATTTTCAAAAACACCTGGCTCACTTGGGAGAAAAAGTCCCAGTTTTAAAACCAGTAAATTCTTCAACTGTCTCCTAAACATCCAGGTTTAACAGCCAAAGCACCTTTAACATATGAAATAAACCCACTGCCTAATAGGTAGAATCACAAAAATCGGTTACCAACAAGACACTATGAGGCAATAAGACTTCTTTTCAAGTTGATTTAGGAGAATTCACAGGAATCAGAGAAAAAAAAAAAAAGGCGGGGGGGGGCGCTTTGCTCAGGTCATTCTTTCCAATCAGTACAGGAATTAGGGGAACAAACTCATCTCTCCCCTCCCAATTCTTCAGTCCTTGTGGCCAGCTCTGTCTCCTCCAGCGACATGACTGATGAGAGGGAGCGTGACACTTCACTGACAGTGCGTGGGGGGGCCCGAGCTGTGACAAGCAGGAGGTGTTCGCTCAAAACTTAGCTGAAGATAAGTGTTAGCAGTTAGGGAAAAAAATGAAGCTGGAAAACATTTGAAACAGCACAGATTTATAAACACTGTCAGCTGCTTTATACCAGACCGGATTCTTTTGAAGACAGTGCATATGTGTATTTTTCCCCCACTATGGGATTAACATTTGGGTTTGATAAATTAAATCCTCTTACAGTGTGACCAGCACAGCTATGTGAGACACACATCTCTTTCATTGTGCTATGTTTTCAAGAGGGAAAACATAAATGAATGAATAAATGAGTGAATGAGCATGTAACACTTCAGTCATGCAGTTTATTCATAGCTCTTTAAAAAGTGGGGAAATTTGACACAGGGAAGTGACGTGGGAAATGTGAAACACTTGATCTGAGGTCAGCGAGAAGGTCAGTAAGAGAGTCAGATTTAGGTGTCCAGAATTTAAGTCCTCTGTGTTCCTCAGCTGGTAACTGTGACTTCCAGTAATACCAAAATTGAATGCGTGTGTGTGTGAGGTTGTGCAATGGCAGGTACACTTTTTTTTCTGTTATAGGGGGTTTATGTTTATTATAGTGACACCGACAGCTAAGGTTCCTGTCACTTTCATCTATGCAGTGCTTGAACAGTATTAGAAAGTTTCAGTCGTAAAAGTTCATCCGTTTCTGATAACAAGATTAGGGAATGAAAATTCAACTCAATTTCATATTTCAGAAAGCTTGTATGTTGAGGACTCCCGAAACTCAATGTTTGGAGTGAGCTCTTAATGTCTGGGAAATTACTTATCTTGGTATCAAAGTGATGCTTTTGCCATTTCTAAGAAAAAGCATGCAACACTTGGCTAGTTCTGGAGAACCTGGGTTTGTTCATGCTTGAGGGACAGGGACAGAAGATGAGAAGGGAGAGGGACAGGTGGGTGCAGAGACAGAAGAGAAGGAACTAGGGAGGAGGAGTAGTTGTGAGTCTAAGCAGGGTAGAGTCACTAGCCGAAGGACAACATGAGGCAGGACAAGCAGAAGCAAAGGGCTGTGTTTGAGGAAGAGGAGGCCAGTCTCTGGCCACTACCTCACATTTACCTCCACATTCCGGAACCCAACTTGATTCTTACCTTTCTTCTGCCAGCAGACATCAGATCTGAGAGTCCCTGGCAAAGTGCACACCCCACCCTCAGACCACCTCTGCCAGTTACTCCACCACCTCAAGCGGAAGGAGTTTCATGGATCTGCCAGAAGTATTCTGGTTCCACAGAGCAGAACTTTCTGTACTTTAAGTTTACTTGAAAACAAGCTAAATAAACAGTCTTAGACATTCACACTTGAAAAGAAACTTCGTTGAAACAGTGTTCAGATTCCAAAGCCAAATGCCCAAAGGTAAGGAAATGCAATGCAGGCTTTCCTGTCACCACCAAGTGGCAATTTCTCACTAATGAGAGTTAACTTGACTTATAAACGGAAGCAGCAAACAGAAATAAATTTAACACCTTTTTTAAGAATTCTAGCAACGTCTCCTACATTCATTACCCTTGGTTCTCACTCCCAACCTCATCAAACTCTGCAGATACCTAACTTGTCCCTCTTCAGCTGCTCTCCAGCCATTATCTATCACTGCTCTCTCACAAGTACCCCAGCATCGCCTGTGGCACCCATTTCAAGAACAATCTGATAACCAGTTTAGTTCACTTTGTACCAATTATTACCTATGAGACAGGTAACTGGAAAACCAAGTACCAGTTCATAGCCCTACTTCTCATTAGGAGACAAGCATGACCTGTCCAGTGGGAGCCCCCAGACCCTGCTGGGAGAGGTTTCTGGGCCTCCCACCTCCCCACGCACTGCAGTGCAGAGCCACAAACAGGGACTGACTGCCTGCAGCTCAGGATCTCTGTAGAATTTAATTATCTATTTCTTAAAGTTTGTTACCATACATAGATTAAACGTAGTCCCACAAATTCTATAATGCAGCTCAAAACATTTGAATTTCTAATTCAAAGTTACACTTGTGAGACTGAGTATCATATACCATTTCTGACAGTATTCTTATATTTTCTATCCTTACTGCAGCACCCATTTCCCTGCAAATAATACACTGACTGAAGCAGAAGGATGCACGCATACACGTTCCTAATGCTGAACCTTGATCAGGTCTAACTGTTTTCCCTTAAAATGTGTTCCATGAAAGAACAGAAGGAACAGACCGAAAAAAAATATCCAGTGTACAAATAAGATAATGATAAATACTATGAATATGTACTCTAAGGCTCAGTTCAAAACTACCATTAAGAGTTCTCATTATCTGGGAGTGCAGAATGAACAACCCTCCTGAGTCACGAACATCTTCAACCAGATCAGGTTGCTCAGAGCCCCATCCAGCCTGGCCTTGAATGTTTCCAGGAGTACAGCATCCACCACCTTTCTGGGCAACCTGGGCCCATGTTTCACCACCCTCATTGTAAAAATTTCCTTCCTCCTGTCTAGCCTGAATCTCCTCTCCTTAGTTTAAAACCATTACCCCTTGCCCTGTTATAACACACCCTGATAAAAAATCTGTCCTCATCTTTCTTATAGGCCCCGTTTAAATACTGAAAGGCCACAATAAGGTCTCTTCGGAGCCTTCTCTTTTCCAGGCTGAACAGCCCCAACTCTCAGCCTGTTCTAACCGCAGAGCTGTTCCATCCTTCTGATAATCTTTGTGGCCTCCTCTGGTTCCTCTCCAACAGGTCCATGTCTTTCCTGCACTGAGGGCTCCAGAGCTGGACACAGGACTCCAGGTGGGGTCTCACCAGAGTGGAGCAGAGGGGCAGAATCACCTCCCTTGACCTGCTGTCCATGCTCCTTTTGATGCAGCCCAGGATACAATTGGCCTTCTGGGCTGCAAGTGCACATTGCTGGCTCATGTCTAATCTTCCATCCACCGGTACCCCCAAGTCCTTCTCAGCAGGGCTGCTCTCAATCCCTTCATCCCCCAGCCTGGATTGATACCGGGGATTGCTCCAACCCACGTGCAGGATCTTGCACTTGGCCTTGTTGAACCTGATGAGGTTTACATGGGCCCGCTTCTCAAGCTTGTCCAGATCCCTCTGGATGGCATCCAATCCCTCAGGCTTGTCAACTGCACCACTCAGCTTGGTGTCATCCACGAATTTTTTGTGGGCGCACTCAATCCCAGTGTCTATGTCATTGATGAAGATATTAAACAGTACTGGTCCCAGTATGGACTCGAGGATACACCACTTGTTACCAGTGTCCATCCAGGCCATTGACCACTACTGTCTGGGTGCAACCATCTAGCCAGTTGCTCATCCACCAAACAGTCCACTCATCAAATCCACATGTTTCCAATTTAGAGAGAATGATGTTGTAGGGGACCATGTCAAAGGTTTTACAGTAGTCCAGACAGACAACATCTATAGCCCTTCCTTTGTCCACTGATATAGTTACTCCATTGTAGAAGGTCACTAGGTTGGCCAGGCAGGACTTAACCTTGGTGAAGCCATGCTGGCTGTCCCAAATCACCTCCTTGTCCTTCCTGTGCCTTAACATAGCTTCTAGGAGGATCTGTTCCATGATCTTCCCAGGTACAGAGGTGAGGCTGACAAGCTGGTAGTTCCCAGAGTCCTCCTTTCTACCCTTTTTAAAAATGGATGCAATGTTTCCCTTTTTCCCATCACCAGGGACTTCACCTGACTGCCATGACTTCTCAAATATCATGGAGAGTGGCTTGGCAACTACATCAGCCAATTTGCTCAGGACTCTAGGATGCACCTCATCAGGTACCATGGACTTCTGTGTGTTCAGCTTCCTTAAGCGGTTACAAGCCACATTCTCACTTAGAGTGGCAGGGACTTTGCTCCCCCAGTCGCTGTTTTGCAGTCCATTTTCCACTCAAGAAGTGTGGGAAGAGAGCTTGCCAGTGAAGACCAAAGCAAAGAAGTTGTTGAGTACCTCAGCCTTCTCCTTGTCTGTTGTTACCAGTTTACCAGTCATGCTCATCGGGGGGGCACGCTTCCTTTGACCTTCCTTTTCTGGCTGACATACCTGTAGAAGCCCTTGTCATTCTTTGCATCCCTTGCCAAGTTCAGGTCCAGCTGAGCCTTGGCCTTGCTGACCCCATCTTTGCACAACCGGGCAGTGTCCCTATACTGTTCCCAGGATACCTGTCCCTGCTCTGTCGATGAGCTCTGCTAGCTCATGTGTAAAGACCCTCTTCCCCTTTTGAGAAAAGTGAACTCCAACTGATGCCAGCAAACCTGATACTGTGTGGGCTATCCCACTATTAAAAAAACCGCAAATTGTGGTGGTGACACCAGCCATGGAGCCATGTATTAATAGACATTCATATCTTGAGTACCTCTGAAAATCCGAGTGCTTAGGAAGATGCTAGTGGAGTAGCAAGAAGTGTATCTAACCCCTAGCAACAGCCATGATGCAAATGTGTTTATTTCACGAATCTCTGGTTAAAATCCAACCACAGACTGAAACTGTCCTGGCTTCTTAGTTGCGTCTGGTAACATATACATTCTTGTGGTGTGTGAATCAATACATCTGGATCAATTGCTGCTGGATATGTTTTAAGAAGAGGATTTTGCCAGCACAGACAAAGGCTACATGAAGGTATGGGTCTTTTCCATCATGTGTTTCGCTGATTCTATTAAGCAAATGAGTAAGAACTCACAGTGATATCATAACTGAAAACTGAACCACAGACAGTATTAAATATAGTTTTATGTCTCGTTCCTGTTTCTCAGTTATCCTGCCAACTTTTGTGCTTGTACAATCATCTTTTTCAGTTCTTTGGAAGTGTTTCTTTTAGTCTGTCACTCTGTGAAAAATTCACACAAACAGAAACAAACTGACTGCCAACCCAGGAGCAACAGCAAAAGTGAAAAATATGAAATACTGTCAAATATATTACACAAACAACCTCGAAAAAATACTTTTCCCCTTTACTTAGAATTATTTTGCAAAAGACTTTTTTTTCATTACAAGTATGATATTTCAACACTTTGGTTTAAAGCACTACCTGTTTCATTTGCTGCTCTATAAACTGTGAGCTCTTTTTCAAAATCATTCCACCCATTCAGGAACGCCATGACAAAAACTCACTCTCATTAATGTAATTTATACATAATATACCAAAGTTTCCCTTGAGCTACACGTTCTTCCATCCAGATATCACAAATTTGCCCACTTCTTACTGGCACGATGCAACAAATTTGCTATCATTTCTAAAATAGGGGAAGCCAGCCGGCGTTAATGAGCACACTCGGGATATGTCACCTTTTCCTTCTCAGGACTTCCTTGGCAGCATCAATTTGTGCAGGTGGTAAAAGTTTCTTCACTCCTGTGTGCTGTAATGCTCTAACTGATCTAAAGCAAGGTTACTGCCCCAGGCAGGGCTGTGGAGACAAGGTGCAGCTGGGGAGATGCCACCTCCTCGGTGGGCAGGCCCTGTAAGAACGATGTGCTCGCTGCCTCCAGTGCAGCCCTGTGACCTCCATCCCACCTCACGAGGCCACGGGTTGAGCACAGCTGGTGGCCAGACCGCGGGAGTTTGCCAAGAGCTGCGTTTGGTACGTGTGGTTACAGAAGGACAGAGGGGCTGCAGTGGTTTGCCACACAGATGTGGAAGAATACGCACTTATACATAATGCGTCAGGGCAGGAATCCCAAGGTAGACTCTTGAAATTAGATGGGGACTGTGATGGCCAGCATGTAGGCAGCACTGCTGGGAACAGCTTTTGAAAGATAAATTTGATATAGGAACATGTTCATCCTAAACTGAAAACGTAAATACATCGGTGCTGTGTCACATGCAGAGGTCATTTGGCTGACACAACTGTTTGCTCCAAATACCTTCTGCCATTTCTTCTTTACCAGCAAACTGAGCACAGAACCTTGTCATAGCATCTTCAGTCTTGGTCACATTTTCTTTATCCAGATATTTACGTCACCCTTCTGTTCCCTTGCCTGGTGACTGGTTCATAATTCAATTTCGTTTAGTCAAGGAAGTGAAGGCAAAATGCGCTCTGAATTCTGATCTCTATTTGGTCATAACAGCAGTAGCTGCAGCCCAACAATACCAAATATGTGATCTCACTTCCCAGGCAAGGAGGACTGGTAGAATATTGAAGTTTCCCCTGCTGTCCACTTTATCTTACAAGAAATTGCTTTACCTCCTTTTACATCTTCTGAGACAATCAATACACAGTGCTCTTCACTTTCCAATTAAGTGAAAGGCTGAAGACCTGTACAGCTGCATACGCTTGTTTTCACAGTGTCTGAGATGAGCACCGTATATTTACATTTGCAGCACGATGGTGTGTGTCAGCAGAACATTTTGGTTAACTCTTCATTGTTCTCATTGTTTCTTGCAGGTATTGATGTATACTAGGAAGATACTGGTAAAATGTGAATGTATAATAAGTACAAATCTTTACAGCAACTTCTGAAATATCTTTTTTCATTGCTGCTCATGTTGGCTATTCTTCTGGATTCTGTACATACAGGACTGAAACTCTGGCTACTGATGTCATGTCTACTGATCTTCGGCTATATTTGGGTTTTCTGACATCAAAGTTGTTTATTCAGGAACGTAAAAACTGTCTCAATCTTAAACAGTATGGAGCAGGAACATGGCTCTTCCTACATGTTTATACAGCACACAGCATAGCAGGGTCCAAACCGTAATCACAGACTTGATATTACTGTAATATAAATACTGCTTTAATGTCTAGAGCAATCAAACAAAGCTAGAAGTGAAGTTATTTTTCAATATCTGAGCAGCAGTAGCTAACTAAGCCAATTCTCATCCCTCTAGGACTATGCAACTGGGGTATGTTAGAGCAGAATATGCTTTTGTCTCTGTAATACTCGGGTCTTCTCTTTGCTAGAACTCTGCTACTGAGAATCACTCATGTACAAAAGGTAAAGGGGTAAAGGGGAAGGGGAAAGGGAAGAGGAAGGAAAAGAGGAAAAGGGCATTTGCTGACAGCCCACTTTCTCAGCATTACCCAGACAAGCATACCTGTAGCTGCTTCATCTGATGCAGCTGCAGCCGCAGGTCCGACACGTTGCGTTTCATGCCGTGCAGGCTGACGTGCATTGATGGAGCTGCAGCAGGGTGATGGGTGACAGCTGACTCCACAGACGCCAGCGCGTTCTTCCCCCCAGGTATGTTAGCAGCGCCTGCAATAAGGAGCGGCACAGGTTGAGCTCACCAGCAGAGAAGGTACAAACACGACCCTTCCTCTGCCCGCTGAATCCACACATATTTCACACAGATGGGCAAGAAAAGTACGGCTGCCAGTGCTCAGTATCAGCAGGGGACTGGCACCTCCTTATCCAATATATTTTGAGGGAAGACTGAACAATATCAGAGCACATCTGTGCTGGAACCTCAGCTGTATCAGACCACTACATTACCACAACACTGTTTCCTACCACATGTAGTGGAGATGGGATAACAAGCTGTAACTGCTGATTACACAAACACTAGCAAATCAAATTGATACTGAAAGTAGTTTTGGGACTGTCCTCCCAGGAGCCATCTGAGACCAAACTCATGCAAATTCACTGGACTCCTGAACTGCGTATTTGTTGATTAATTATCAGTGGAGAGAGATTCAGTCAAACCGCCAAGTGTGGGGAAAAAGCTTCTATAAACAATCTTGCTTTGCTTCTTCAAGTACAGTTGCATTATTTCTCTCAGGTGTCTCCAACACCTAATGTGTAAACCAGGAGAAGAGAAATGAAATTATGCTGTGGCAGAGAACAGCTCTCCAGCCACGTCGCATCCACCCACTCCCCTTCAGTCTGTCATTTATTCAGGACTGTGTTTACAAGAGGATATAGAATAAGACAAGGACATGAGCTGAGCCACAGTCTGACAATAACCAACAGTGTCCTCACAAGACTTTCATCGTTAATTAACACTGCTCCTCTACACAGCACCAATGTAAGCTTGTTCTTTCAGTCTCAAGTGCCTGGGAAGAAGCTGTATTTACAGGGTACAAACAAATTCCAGCTCATCAGCTAATAGTCATGTTACAGCTTCCTCTGGCAATTTGCACTTACATAATCATATTCTTCAAATTTTCTTTCGAATGTGTCCCTTCTCCTCCACATCGTCAACAGGCAAAATGACAGACTGTCAGTAGGACACACTCCATTTTCTAAGTCCAGCACTACATATAGCCCTGCATACTCTTCTGATCACAGTACCGGATCCACCTTGTCCCTCGGGCTCAGACGGCTGCTACTCCCTGAGCTACTGCATTATGCCATTCCCCACTCCATTTTCTTGCTTCTCTATGAACAATACAAAAAATCTGAGGAAAAGGAAAATAACTCATCAAGGGATCTGCACAGGGACTTTGCTCATCATTTGTTCCCACAAGCACACTTTTGGAAAAGTTCAATGAAATAAAGCAGAAACTAGTGTTGCAAGCTTTTCCTTGCCTGTTGAAGGCAAATTCTCAGCGCACAAAGGGCATGACATATTTTTAAGGCTGGAATGAGTATGAACCCAAGAGTGGTAAAGTTTATCCCCACCCTCTTATCCCTAACAACAAATTGTTACTAATTTGCCAACAGGTGTGGATACCTCAAAAAAACCCTTTGCAAAATTCATCCAGGGAAGCATTTTTAAAGGATGGAAATTACACCAGACTATTTTTATTTTAAAACAGGCTGAAAGGCTTCCGAAGAATCATGTTTCTTGCTGTAGCTACATTTGCAATTCCTGTCAGTAAAAGCACAGGCCCTCTGGCTGCACCCGTGCTGTACAAGGTGTGCCATGCCCTGGGCTTCCGGAGACGTGCTCAAACAAAAAGCTGTTCCAGGCCGGCGCTGGTCACTGTAATGCTATACCTTACCTAAACGTGCTCCAGCTAGATCTGCTCGGTGCTTCAACAACGGCACTTTTCATTTCACTGCTGAGCAAGCTGCTGCACATTTTTGCTGTACTCCAGTATGATTCAATGCTCTCTTGATTTTCAAAGAGCTGCTTAACAGAAAGCAACACTCAAGAAATAAACAGTCCTTGTTCACTGCCATTCTGTACCCACTCCACGCTTCAGCCTAATATATGCTAATACTTATCTGTCTACACGTACACCGCAGTTTTTCCTACAGTCAAGCATCCATTTCTCCCCCACATGCACTATTTTTTGCATTTTTTTTTAAGAAAAGGTTATTTTGTTCATAAAGCCTACAGACAGAAACCACCAGAGAGCCTGAAAAATGTGGGTACGCCTCCAAGAGTTCTGATCCCTAGCCACAAATCTGGACTATTTTTGAAAGCACATCTACCTTTCTGCTATTCTTCGCCTCAAGCAAAAGCTCCAAAACCTCAGCCCCCGACCCTGTGATGATGCAGCCAAGGCATGAATCGGCCCCCGCCAGTCTCTCCCCCCATGCTGGACCCCAGTCAACCCACACATTTTCTCAGGGAGGGGTGCCTGCTTTCCTTTTAGTGTAGATAGACTGTGATCTGCTTCTGTATACAATAGATGTCTGTGACTCCCTGCAAAGCGTTCTCCTCCTCCTCCTCCTCCGCTGCTGCCTCAGCCACTTCTCCACGTCAGGAACTCTCAGCTGCCACCACGTCCCTGCTGCAGAGGGTGCCCAGGGCCTGCGCAGCACGACCTGGGACCACCGAGGGTGGGAAGCACAACCACGGTCACCGAGTGAGCATGGGCACGCAGGAAGGATCAGCAACGCATTTCTCAGAGGTGCATTTTCATCAAAAAGGAATAAAAGGGCGGCTGAATGAGGGCCTGCTTCGTCTAGGCAGTATAACTCACCTTTGGATATAGTCCCAGGCTGTGGCTTTGCGATTAGGTGTATGGCCCAACAGAGTGAAGGTAAAGAAACAGCACTGGCGCTCAGCTTTTTCAATAAACGCTTGCTGGAGCTAGGTAAGGGGGCCTGACTGCAAAACCCCTCCATAATTCCCTAATACTCTGGACAAAAAACAAATGCTAACTTTTTTTTACAAAGGCTAATGAACTAGGCTGCAGTTTTTAAAGTACAAAGAGAACTGATGTGTGGAAAGGGGAAAAGTTTGTTATTTGCCCAGGCTCAGGAAGATAAGAACACAATTTCTACTCCCTGACACTTGAGTTTTGCTATGGTTGCCAAGACATTGTTCTCCTCCTGTTTTCCAGGTTTTATTTTTCTTTCTAAAACTCTAAGATTCTGTTTTGAAGTAGACTAGAAAAAAAGGCCACCAGAAGACACCCCAGTGATGTTTTTTAATAAATTACTCATCTCCTTATTAAAGAGCCACAACATTTTCCACCATCATTTGGGGAGACAGGACAGTTGCTTCATTCTCTCACCATCCAGTTAGAATCCACTAAACAAACAGGCAAATGCAATGTTAAGGTTGCAGTTCCATTACCAACAACCTGTTATGGCCAGGCACTCAAACACCCTTAAAAGAGTATCATTTTCTATATATATTAGTGTGCAAATTCACTTCATTGATCCAGAATGAATTCAGCATCATGTTTTACCTGCAAATGCTGACAGAGTTCAAAGACTAGTGTGATCTATCTTTGAAGCTAAGATAAGCTAGCAGATATGGACAATGCTTTTAATTCACAGACGATCACAGCAAGAGTCGTGTATGTGAAAAAGGCACACAGAGATGCACATATGACAAGACAGCTCACAAAGAGCAGGGAATCAAATCTGAGCCCTACACGTGTGATACTTCTCCCTGCTGCCATCTCCCTCCCTTGGCTTGTACTGGTGCTGGTGGTGCAGAAAGGTTCCTTGATCCCTTTTCAGGAAATACTGAAATGTCCGTCTTCCTCTTCCAACAAGGCAGCAAAGAACTACTGCATTTTAGGTGATCCATGATACAACTGATCTCCATTTAATCAATGAATTCAGAATGGAATCTATCGTTCTCACCACTTGATGAGCAAAGTATGACAGGAAACACAGTAGGTGAGCATTTCTCAGCACATTTGTTAGTAATCCCAAGGATACTCTTCCTTGTATGGTTTATTTTTAGAGTCACATGTTGTGCCTAAGTGAAGAGCCACTTGGTGCCATTCAGTTTTGTTGAACTGAAAAAGGTTATAAGGACTCAGTCACAGGATTTTTCCTAATATTAGTAGAGGGGACATAGCTCACCTGTGGAAGGTTACTGCTCTTTGAACCCAACCCCCACACATGGACTGAGCCTAAAGCAATAAACCATAAGAAATGCAGACAAGCATGATCGTTACAGGCTCATTTTCCCCAGGGAAAAAGCATTTTTATTTAGGTTCTTTAATATCTGAGGCTAAAGAATCCGCTACAGACTGGCAAAGCAAAAACACGTTAAATACAACAATTTGGTTTATATGAAATAACAAACACAGTATCTGTAATCTAGCTATCTAGACTTACGTGGTATTTAGAAAATTTGGGTTCTTTCCTTCCCAAGTGAGATAGTTATTTTTTGCATGGAAGTCTCCTATCATTGGAACACATACTATAAAATACAATGTTGGTTCAACATTGATGAGCCAATTTTATCCTGCACAGATGTTTTATTGTTCAGTATGGGAAGCAATTCACATTTCTGCTTACCAGTGCTCTAGAAAGGACTGCTCAATCAACATTTTATACCACTTCTTCTTTCAAATAGACTTTGAAATTGCTAAAACCGGTATCTCAGTGCACAGTTGTCAAGTGGAATTGTATACTAAGAGAGCTGACTGTCTAAATGTCTATACTCAATAAGGACTGGGGTGAATTGAAGAACAAAACAGTGGTCAGCAAGTCTGCTTCTAGATGCTGCTGGGATGTTTAAACCCAAGCATATTTACAAAAAGGAGAAACATTCTGTAGCATACTCTGGCAGATTGCCTAATTTGCAAGTAAGCAGTGACTGTATTGACTTATTAGACCCTGTTACATGCAATTTCAAAGGCTGGTGAAAAAGCAAAATATTCTATTATACAGGACTATTCTATTATATAGCAGTCTTTAATAATAGCTGATGTGGGTTACGGTGCTGTAGCATATCAAGGTAAGCATCACACCTTGTTTCCCTTACCCGCAATACTTTAATTTTGTGACTGAGTCATGCTGGAAGGACAGGATTTAGGGATGCAGATGCTGGAGATACAACCATACTTCTGATAGGGATCCTTGCAGATGGCTGGCTGCACGGCTGGCCTGCTGCCCCGTCCCTGTCTCCCAAGTGATCAGAAAAGCACCTATTGCCCAACCCGGATGCTGGTATCCTTACATGCTGGATGTGGGGATGGCCACGTGACAAAATCAGTGTTTCTGTCAGCATGTGACAGATGCTGATCTGGTCTTTTGACAATAAATTACACGTGCCACCCATCTCGGCCCCACATGCTTGGACATGCAGCTGTTTTATGTCATTTTGCCATTTCAGGGACAAATGATGGGCTTTTCAGTAAGCTGTCTGTAACTGATAAATTACAACTTGTTTCTTCACAGCCTGAAGTATTGCTCTCCCCATCCAGGGGCCAGTGGGAAGGAAAGAGTTGGAAGGGGACCAGAGAGTGGCTTGGGAGCAAAGCTCCAGCACCAGGACTTCAGTTCGCTCACTCGTGCATGTGCTTGATACTTTCCAGGTCTGGTTTGATTTCTGTCGGTTAGGAGGACACACTGCAATTCCAGATAAACAGGAATCCTGAACATGAACTAACAGCTCCAAAAGAAAGGCTAGTTAAGAGCCTAATAGATTTGCTAATAAATATGTGTGGTTTACTACCTGCCGGAGCACAGACCTCCCTGTGGGAACGGCATTACCAGGAAGAAGGGAACTGCCTTTATTTGCATTCGGTGCATGACAAAGGGTGAAGAGGAGGCAAATAAACACACGCACAGCCTGCAGACTTCTCCAGCAGCTGCCCATACACTAAGAGCTCCAGTCACATGGAGATCTTCTTTCACAACTGCTTTAACTCCATCTTTTAAACCCTTAACAGCTCCCCAAGTAGGAAGCTAAAATAAGACCAGCTCTTATTGGCTTCATAATTGATGCTTGCTCAGAACAGTTTAGGTGCACGCTAATAATTAGTAACAGATCAATACAGTTTAATTAGGGAAAGTGCTATCTTGCTGACTGCGAAATTCCTTAGTGGCGCATTACATCCGTAGCATCCTACTGACAGAAGAACCTTAGAGAAAAGTTCAAGTGACCAGAATAGGAATGAAATATTTAGCCTTCTACAGCAATTTGGATACATCTGGGGTTAGTGACACCTGTATACTATGACGGGATGAGTCACTGGAAAATTCACCACATGCAGAGACTCTGTATCTCATTCAAACCATTCAGCGCTGGTGTGAAATTAATTCCAAAGGCCACCTCAACCTGTCAGAAATTCCTCTCTTAACAAAGATGTGATTGACTCCCATATCCTCAACTTAAACTGACACTACAGCTACGGGAATCTAAGTAAATTTGACATTTCCATAAGTTGGGATGGTTGTAATGTTAGAGCTATTCATTTAAACCTGAAAATTTGTAAATGAAAAATTAATTATCTTACCTGCAGTGTCAATGCTGCTCTTGCTGGACACAATTTTCAACATCATCTTCTCACTAAGCAATAGAAAGAAAAATAATAATTTTAACTTACTAACATTAAAACTGTAGTGAGGTTTATAATCAGCAAATCAAATGGTCTTGTCTAGCATATTTTTTTTTAATTTAAATCACCAATAGTTTGTCAGTTGTTTTATTTTAAATCAGCTTTTAATACAAGTTAAGCAAGGAATGGAGTAAAAGCAGCAGAAAGCACAGAGATGTAGCTACATTAATTCTTTTTAATGCAAAGAAGAGTAATGCAGTTTAACTCCATCTATCATTTGGCACATTCTTCCTTTCTACCTAGCATTCTCATGGGGATGATAAAGATATTTAAAAATGATTGAGCATTCAGGGTTTTTTTACTACTACATTCAAATACTATTTTTTTGTTGATTGATTACTATGATCATTACAGAGAAACAGATTTAATGAATTCTTTTTTTACCTAGAAGCATCTTTGCTATTACTTGTATTTGGCCCTTTAAAAAGCGCAGACTGAACAAGACCAGTTAAACTGGCAATCTGTTTCTCCATGGCTTGTATCCTCTCTCTGTAAGACAAGAGAACCGTTTGTTAAAGCCAGATATATTTGCTTTCAGACTTGTTTTTCTAGGTGAATGATTATCACAGGATTGGGAAGACACTACAGAGGCTGTGCAAAGGCTCAGGGGTACCAGTTTGCATATACCTTGTTGCAGCAGCTTACCGCATCTTGGCTTGGAGAGCTTTTGCATGGTAACAGACAACAAAAAAGACATCCGCTTGGTTAAAAAAGAACAAAACAAACAACCACCCAGGTAATAAACTTCAAATGATCTCACCAGACAGGCACCTAAAACAATCAGTTAATGCCTCTTAGAACTAGTGAAAATAATTTTTTTCAGCACTTCATGTATTTTCTGTTTTACCTACACTGTGCCAATAATTTTGCCTGTACAGAAGGTTTCAGGATTAGAGACTTTACACTTCTTGTTCCTATTTTTACTTTTCCCAAACCCAGAATTTTTGTCTGAGAAGCATTTAATCTGTCCAAGCTGACTACTTCCCAGCCCAAATCCTTTGCACCTGACATCGCAACTGTCTGCTACCGGACTGCAACGTGACAGACAGGCACACACACCAAGTGCAGACTGTGCAGAAACGTTATCATAAACCAGATTTGCTTTCATGTACATAGCCTGAGAAATTCCTAAACAGCAGAAGAAGAGATGAAGAATCGTAATAGGTATGGTCAATGTTTTCCATAGGTACCGAAGGCAGCTAAACAACAATTACTTTTTTTGATAAGAAGGCTAACAGTTGTGTGTTTAACTGCTCACATAAATGTATATATTAGTCAGGTACCAGGTGACTTCCTTGGTGAGCTCCAAAACAGCCTTTTGCTCACAGAGGTGCCAATTTCACATGCCAGTATGCCAGTGACACACCACAACACAGACACACATCAACATGGGAATTCAGACAGGACCTTCTGAAAAATGTATCCCTGCATGCCAGCAGTTAAGTGACTGGGGAGACACACAAAAGCAAACGCTAGCCACGGGCTGCGATTTTGGAAGATGACTGGGAACAAAACGTCTCAAAATCAAGTGACTAAGACCAGCAGCAATCAATGGCTGATGAGAGACGACGGGACAGGCACACGCAGCCCCAGCCCCAGCCTGCCGCAGGGGCACCCATCACCGCCAGCGTTCTGCGCATGTGGGAGCAGCCGAACCCCGGCAACCCCCAACCCCAGTTGCCATTTGGTGGTCAAAGCAATAATTCCAATCAATAAGGGCCATGTAAACCGAATGAAGGTACTGATTCCAGGCAAAAGCAAGCTGACATGATACAAGGCGAGAAACCAGCCCAGCTTGTAGCCAGACAGATTATCCAGACTAATTATTTCATTCACAGTCAGGGAATGAAATAGAGGGTTGCTGGGATAGCACAGACACCATAGCCAGGAGAGACTCCAAGACATCGAGATGTTGAGAATACAGGGCAGCAAAACACATAACGAGCTGCTAACAGACGCAAGCAGGGAAGAGGACAGGACTCAGTCCGCAGCCAGCAGACATTTTCTCACTGTGATTTAATACATCATGGGCATCTTACTTTTCTGTCTTCATGTTGAAAGGTATTTTGAACAGTGATGAGAAGACTAGTGAATCTGACCTAATTCATTTCAAATCAAGAAACACGTTACAGAATTTCCACTATTATAAGTTTTAAAATGAGAAACTAGTTCAGGCTACAGTAACCTTTGGAACAAAAACAAGTACTAAAAGCCTGGGATAAATATATTCTAACAAACTTTAATGCAGCATTTTTGACACTTAATAATGAAAACATTTTTTTTTCCCAGATAATCATCACTAACCCTTCTTGGAACTAAACTCAATTGGAAGTCTATCTGTTTTACCGATTCATAAATATGATGTTTTTTCCATCCCACATTCGATAATCTGGAAACAATTTTCTGCTTCAAAAGAGATTATGGTAACACAAAGCTGATCTTGTCCTTTGCCATGAAATCTAGGAAAATATGTTGTTAAAAGGGAGAGGGATGTTCCAGAGATAGGAGATGATGAAAAACGAATGAAATACTGGAATCAATTGCACGGAGCACATTATATTTCATATGGTAAAAGCATTAAGAATGTGAAGAATCCACATGTGCTCTGGAGTTACTCTGCTACAGACAAGGCAGGATTTTTCCTGTAATCGTTTCACTGTAATACCCAGACTCATTATGGCCATCAGCACCAAACATTTCAAAAACAGGTGTCTGAAAGGAGGCACCTTTTAGGCATTAAATAAAACGACCTGACTTTCAGAGACCCGGCGGTCTGACTGAAGGCGGTGGGAGGCAGCGGCGGGAGGGAGGGACACGGCCCGAGGCAGGGCCGTGCTGGACTGACGTGGCTGTGGGGCTGGTGGCCCTGTCTGGTCACACAGCTCAGGAGGAGCCGTGACAGGGTCCTCAGCCCCTTCTTTCCCCTCTGGCTTTCCTGTGAAGGGCTGGAGCAACCTCAGCTCTGGAGGGAGAAAATGAACGCTTTCCTCAGCCTCTGCGGGCCTGGAGTCTATCAGGGATGTCGGTGCTATCGTGACAGTTGTACATTTTTGGTTCTCAACATTATACTCTCTACCTCTCGCTGTGCTCCCCGCTGTGGAGAGGGAAGGCTGGGGAGCAGCCTGCCCTGCCATTCTTTCCTGCGCCGGGTGGGCCGGGGTCCCACAGAGGACAGGGCAGGGGGGATGCGGAGCACTGGGGTCTGGCAGAACAAACTGCAGCCGTGCCTCTTTGCTGGTGGTGGTAGCAAGAGAAGGACAAACCCCGTCTCTGTTCCTAGATTAATTTCCCAGATAAATCTGCATCTCTCCACCACCCAGGAAGGGTAGGGAGGGTCCCTGCTACAGCATTTGGGAAAGAAATGGCTGTTTTATCAGCCTGAGCAAGGAAGGGCATTGTTTTGCATTGTTTCCCTGTGAATACTGGGAGAGTCAGAGGTGGTGGCACACTGGGGAGGAAAGGAGGGAGCAAGGTCAGCAGCAACTCCCAGCTCTGAGCTTTGTCTCATCACAGACCTGGGCCAGCAAGGCAGGGACCAGCTGCTTACCAGCCCTGTTCTCCCACAGCCTGACCCACAGCCCTGGGGACATCTGGGCACTCGGGCCCTGCTCCAGCATCTCGCTCCCCACATGCAGCAGGGAAATAACAAGCCCTTGTTTCTGCAGGGCCCGTGCACGGAGACATCAGGTTTCATCAGCAGATTTCTTCCTTACAGCTTCATAGGGGTTTTGTGTTATTCCCTCTACTGCAACTAACTGGGTGGAAGTAATCCCAAGCAGGGTACAGTGTATCGCTGAACTGGTACCCACTTCTCACTGTGATGCTATTTAACCATGACTTGCATGTTTCTTCGCTTTTCTGGACCCATCTTTAATATTCACACCACTGAGAAGATACTTTGTACAGACACAAACTAGAACTGGGCTGTGTTACTGTTCATTCATGTTCCTGTCTGACCCTGGGCTGTGCATCGTATCATCCGTAACAGACGTACTCAAATACCAAGTCTGACACCACAAACTAATTGGCGCCCTATCCTTGAGAAAGATTTTCAGTGACTTCATATTTTATAGGTAAACTCTGAGTGAAGTCCGTATAGTAATCAAAAAGAGGGTCAGAGACAGGGAAAATTACATTTCTTTCTATATTATCCTACGAGAGAAAGATTTCATTAGAATTTTTTTTTTTTAAATCTCACTGGGAAATAAAAAAATAAAAAATAAAAAAAGGAAAACAGAGTAGGTTATCTTTCCCAATGGCTTCTCTAGAACCAAGTGAAAGTAGAACAGGCAGACTTTACCCCAGAGTCCCCCCAAAACAGCAGAGTGGATATCCTGGAAGCATGTGAAGCAAAGAGCATCAGAACTCCTCTGTACTCTGCTCTCCCCACAAGGGAAAGACACACACAGGTGAATATTTCAGTGTTTTAAGAATCAGGTTAAACTCAAACTTCCTACATCTTGAAGCTAAAGAGAAAAGAGAAGCTCTGAAGCACTGCTAGCTGTGATAATATTTGACAACTCTTATCCAAGAGCCTGCATCTCATCTTCCTACAAACAGTTCCTCCAACAGAAGAAAGCTGAAGTACCATTTACCTTCCCTCCATCCTCCGTTGGTCACCTGCATTCACCTTTTTCTGCCTGATTAGTCAACATCTTTCAGAAAGGAAGATGCAATTTTGGCCCTGTGGAAAACGTCTGAGAGCGTATTTCTGCACAGTTCACCTTTCTTATACAATTCTCATTGCTGCCCGTGGCTTCACAGAGTATAACTATTTTTTCCTAATACACAGAATTCATCCATACTTTAACATATCAAATAATAAAGTGGTTTTCTGATGGGAACAACATTCAATAACCTACACATGGCCATTACACTTCAGTGTAATGAAAGCCACAAGCTGCGAATGCATACACATTTTTTTTTCCCATTCTACCATCATATTTTCTCAGTAATGTGGTATAAAAAGAAGAGGACGAAAGTTGTGTTCAGGCAGAAGAGAACCACAGTACACTCCTGAAACACTATTGCATGAAAAAAAAATTGTATAGAGCTACCTTGCCATTCTAAGGATTGTATTTTAGTGAGTAGCAGCATTTACTGTATACATATTCAGCACTATCAAATAGCCTAGAATTTTGCAACACAGTGTGTGTTTTAAATGCAAAGAATGTAAGCAAAATGGCATTTAATTTAATGCACTTTTGGGTAAACAGCTTATTTTCCAATTTATCAACATCTAAACATCTGCTTTGCCTGCAGTAACTTCCAGAACTGTCCACCTAAGCTACATAAATGGGCCATCCAAAAATATGATAGCAAATCACTGTTTAAACAACTCCTGCTCACTTACAAAAATTCACTCATTCATCCTGTAAACCTCAGGTTTAAAGGATGGTGACCCCTTGAAGATGAACTCCTGCAACCTGCTACAACCTCTGATATTTTTGTGAATATGAGTACTAACATATTTTATTCTTTAAAATCTCCATGAACTTGTTTCTCTTCAATGTTGTAAAAGCATTTTATATGGAACTCTTCTGGTAAATGAATAACTGGGAGAATTTATTCAATGCTTTATACTGCAGGAGTAGCTACCTTGAAAATACCCAAGGTAGAACAGTTAAAAGAAAGAATTATATGAAGCAATTGAATCCCCCTAAACTCTGGCTTAAATAACAGGCTTGACAAGAGTGGCTTCCACAATGCAAAACTTAAACGGGAAACTCCAAAAGAAGAGATAGGAAATACCGGTTTTCATCTTTTGTAGACTCAAATCTGCTGCAGTTAACATTCCAAAGGTAATGGACCCATTTTCTTCAACAAACCCAGGATATGGCCAATTAGAGATCCGATCTGCTATAAGTACCCAACACATTCTGATATAGTGTGTTTTTATATATATGTGTGTGTGTGTATATATCCCACTTCAGCCCTGGACTGGAAAAATTGAAGAAGAATTAACAGGGGAAGACAGATTCAGTTTAACTTCTGGCATTGTCACTATCCATTTTAATCTTTTTTCTGACTTAAACTATGCATTGTCCTGAGGTTGTGACAGTGCTGCTTCAAGGTAATGTCCACAAAGGGATGGCACAAGAGATGTTTTCTTTGTTTTCAGCACACTCCACTAGGGACTGAAGGAACAACAGTGCTGAGATGATGTGTTTGATGCTCGCAGGGTCCTCAGCCCACTCCTGCACGGGTCAGCATGGGGATGTCTCGTGTCACAGTGCACCAATGCAGAAGACCTCCCCCCTCAGCATCCCCACGGCTGACACGCTCCATCTGCCCTTCGGCTGCTACCCCACGCCTGACACCATCTGCACACTGGCTGTCTGAACATGCCGCCATCCACTTTCTGTGCGCTGGATTTTAGGCTCTTGCACAGTCATCAGCAAGTGGATAACGTGTGCGACAGAGCAGCACACACCTCATTTTTACCATGCCTGGAAGAAGGTGAATTCAGCCTCATCTCTCCAGTCCCAAAATGTTCTTACTCACAGGAGCAAGCCCAGCTGTACTGCGTATGGGTAAGTCCTACACAAGGAGGTACAGGATACTTTTCTGCCATTATACATATATCACCTCTCAGGTGTTCATAACAACCTTGTAACAATTCAGCCCCTGCACAAGCAGGAAAAGAGCTTGGATATCCTTAGTGATCCTTGTTTAGTTTAGTACAATCTCAACCGTGTTTGCTTTCAAAGTTCATGAGATTATGACAAAGCTAAAATAAGGCTCAGAGCATTTTGTATCTGTAGAATGCAAACCAAATTCTTAATATTGCAGTGGTTAGAAAACACACCAATTTGCATAAATTGCTTTTGGTATTTACAATTACTTTTCAAAAGGTCACACTTTTTCAAGGTTAAAAAAACCCGCAACCCGTAAGGGCAGCTTTCAGAATGATATTTTCAGTGCGTGTAGCTAACACTCACCATGCTGAATTTTAAGGTAATGTATTTATTTGGAAGTGTAATTATGCAAATGTTATTTTCATCACTGTAAATATATTCTGGGACCAGGACTAAAACTCCTGGTGCAAAGCTCCCCTTCAGGAGCTGCAGAACTATCTGTACAGTTGCTCTTTATAGATTCACAAATACGCAGCCCTGTGCATGTCTGTGTAGCTGAGTGAGCAGGGGAGATGCCAAAATGGGAGGATGAAAATCACACAAACTGGAAAGTTGTTGGTGCCCTCCCTTTAAATTTAACCCTGTAACATGAATCTTGGAAAATTTTTGATCTGAAAGCTATCTCTGGGATTAGAATTGGCAAATTACCTCCTAATTGTAATAATGGAAGCTTGAAATTTCAGGTACCTGCATCTTTTTCTTGGAAATAAACAGCTACAAATCAGATTTCATTGACCCTAGATTGTTATATACCCTAACTCATACCCTTGTGTCAACATAACTACCAAGCTATAAACCCGTAATTTCTGTGGATGGCTGGTTTTCTTCCATCCTCCATTTTCTCCCCACCAATGGACTTCACAACACATTCTTTTTGCTGGCCGAGCATGGTGAGAAGTGACTAATTGTTGAGCAAGTTGCTCAGGTTGAAGTTTTGAGGCTTTACAAAGCTCCGTATCTCCCCAGTGGTTAAGGCAGTCAGTAGTTACCTTTGGCCTCTGTGAGCTCAGCACTTTCCAGCTATTCATCTTCACTTCCCTAAAGAGCTCTATAAAAATTAACAGCACAAACAACACGCTAGATATTAGCGCAACTCATACAAATACACAGCAACCGACTGGCAGCGTAAGGATTTTTCTCTCCTAGAGCAGGGTCTATGGCAGGAGAAGCCTTCACAGACCTTTGCGTAAATCTGGTCCTTAAAAAAGACAGGAGAGATCATTGTCATCATTGTCAGCACACAAAAGTCAACAACAGTCAGGTCACCAACTATTTGTGATGCTGGAAAAAATCACTGGGAACAGCATTCGTCTTTCTTCCCTGGGACAGACTTGCTCTTCTCAGCAGTTTCCCCTTGAGGAACATTATTATAAACAACTGTCCTATTTTTATGCAAATTCACGTTTTACAGGAGATAAGACAGTAATGATAAATTCTTCCCATTTCCTAACACTAGATGAGAAAAACTCCACTCCATAAAGAATGAAAATTGTAATATCAGAGTGTCATTCTTAACGAGGGTTGAAATATATTCCCTTATTAGCAGGGACAGAACATTATTTGTTCTTGTAACATGATCTGGTTGCCTGGAAAGAAAAATCCTAGTTAATCATTTTATTTTATTATATTTTTTCCAATGACTGAAATTTACACAAATGAAAATAACTAGGGATTCATCATGGGTTGACAATACTTTTGGATTAATAACGGGTGGTGTCGCATCTCCTCTAAATTACTAACTACCTTGACAGACAGCTAATAAACACTGCAGCCCAGCGCAGCAGCCTCCTACACATTACATAGTCCCCTGGGTGTTAAACGACACAAGATGCACAGATTAGGAACGTTTCTCATTTGCACAAATTAAGCCCCGGCTCTGCCTTACCTTGTCTCCTTGTCCTTGGGCATCGCAGGTGACCCATAGCCAAAAGCCTGCTTGTCGACCGGGGAGGGCACCGCCTCGGCCATGCCCGGGAGGCCGAGGCCGCTCCGTGCTTTCGCGTCCACAAACACCGGCTGCCCCGGCTCCTTTTTGAAGGACTGGCGGCTGGGGGAGGACCTGTCGGGCTGGATGGTGTGAGGGGCAATGTGGGCGCTATGGTGAGGATGAATATCGATCATTCTCAGGTCAGCCACCCTGTGCGGGGAGGCAGGAGGCGTTTTGGAGCCGAGAGTGGGCAAGTGGCTCTCCGGGTACTTCCGTGACTTTTGTCTGTACAAGGACTGCTCCAGCATTTCAGGCTGCATAGAGGGGTTGCAGTAAGTGCTTGATGACCTCATGGCACTGCGATGGTAGGCTACGATGTGATCGGGGACATCGAGGGGGTGACCGGAGTGGGGTGCAGCCACGCTCATCCTCCCCTCATGAAACAAGTAGGGGTCACCGTAGAGACCTTCATTCCGGATCAGGGTAAGGTTTTTGTTACTCATGTCCTCGTCTGGCTTCACGTCCCGTCTCTCCAAAATGGCGCTTGGGCTGGGCGATATGGAGCGCGAGGCTGGCACGCTGGAGAGCCGGTCCCTGGGGATGGTGGCGTTGCCTGGCACACCCACGGGCCGGCCCCCGCCATAGGGAATCCTGGACGGAGAGGGAGGCATGGAGTGGGGCACCGGGGTGGAGGGCGGAGAGCTGGGCATCGCGTGCGGAGGGTGTGTGGCAGATCCGGGGCGGGAAGCGCTTGAGCCGTCTCGGCCCGTATAAGCGATTTCTCTCTGCATCTGGAAAGGAAAGGAAAAACGTGTAAGATATAAAATTACTGAATGAGCAGAACATGATGTGTGTTGTGACAACCTTGACCTCTGCAGAAAAAAAAGGGAAAAATACCTAACTCCGGAGACCAAATCATTTGTCATCTGCATAAATAAAACACTTTGGGACCTCAGTGCCTAAAGAAAAGAACACCTATAAGCAGCAATAAAAGGGGCTGCATGTTAAAGGAATATGAGAGTTTTAAAAACCTGTTTACTTAGGCAAATACCACCTTACCCTAAGCTGATATTCACAGCTGAAATCAGGGGTTTCAGTGCTAGGTGTTCAAAGTACATATGACAGACTTAAATGGTTTATTGATCAGACGCACAGGCTATTGTTCACTGATTCCAAACCAGGAAGAAAATGCTGACGCTCTGGCATCACAAATAGACCTGAAGTCTTTAGACAAGAAAAATATTGCAACTAATTTGCCATTCACTTCAGTGCAGGATTTAGCCTTTTGCTAACAACCTGATGTGTTCTTTCTTACACAGATGATACACAAAGTATAGAAGAAAAACACACATAAACATTTATCAACTGTAACACAGTCAAGCTGCATGAAAACAGTTTGACCCTATAAAAAATACGCCACAATTTCCTTCATGGCAAAGATAACAGTGCTTCAGACAGTTTGTGGAGTACACACTCAGAAAGTCACCAAACATTTTATCGTAGTTTTGTAAGCAGCAGCAGTAGCTGCCAGCAGTAAGGAATGAGCAAGCAAGGAAAAGAAAGAGAAGACTTCATAGCATCGCATTAGTGCTTTGGTAACAGAAGCCTTGGTAAAAATCTGCAATGGATACATGTGCTTCTGAGACTGTGGCATCTGACTGCCCAGCAATCACCTCTCTAGATGGCTGAACACTGTCAATGACAGACACAGGAGAAATTCTCCCTCTAGCAACCATCGTGTGCCTGCTCTGGTGCCGTTAGGGTAAGGTGGATAAAGAGGGAGTTCCACCAGCTACATAGAAAAAAAATAGAGCTTCTAAAGCTTGTGTTGGCAACTTCAGCTTCCCTCTCCATCACTTCCAAGGGATTGTAGAAAACCGAACATCACCAAGCCTGACTACACATTCCTAAAGTTAAACAGCACGCACTAATGTGTAGTGGAAGTTGCTGATATGAAATCTTCACCATTTTTCTCCCCTCTCACTTCTTGCTTTGACAATGTGACCAGATTCATTGCATTTACTGTGATCCACAGCTGATAAAGCAAAAAAATTATATTCTATTCCTGCCCCACCACAGGTTTTTCCACTGGTAAGGGAATTGCGATGGCGGTATATAAACAATAGCTGTTCTCATCACGGCAGGCTCCGCACTTGGGAATTACAAATGACGTTCCCCAGGGCCAGAGATCAAAAGTCTGGAGTATCAGGTATCAGAAAGAAGAAAGGAGATAACCTGATAGTGGCAGCAGCAATAATAAATAAGTGTAACAGAACAAAGGAGTGCGCTGGGATGGGCCATAAATGAGCCAGACAGAAGTCATCAAGCCAAAGGGGAACACAGGATAATTTTTTCATTTGCGCAGAGAATTACTGTAGGCTGGTCTTTAAAATAAAATATAACTAAACAGTATTAATAAAATTATCAGTGGGCATTCAACATAGTTTTCTGTTGGCTTGAAGAAACACTGCAACATACTGAGCTCTATTGCGTGTTCAGACTCTGGACCTGGGCCAGCAGAACAAAAAGACTCCTACAGACCTGAGCAGCTTTGGGATCGTGCCTCCAGGGATAGGCAGCCATAGATGTTTTGCACTGAAAGAAGAGCCCAGAGAAAGAAAATCTTCCTTGGTTTCTATTGTACAAGCTATACCATGCCCTGTTTAGTTGCTACAACAGATGCAATAATATCTGGCACAGAAACCAGAGACGCTGGGATATGCTGGGTTGCAGCGAGGGGAAAATTCCAATATTACCCTGTAGAGAGATGAAAATTTCCATGGGAAGCTTTGAAAGCAACAGGTTTAATTTCCCCTAACTTCTGGACTTCATATTCCTGCAAATGCTCATTCACTTATCATAAACCAAAGAAATCTGTCAAAGAAATATTCCTGTTTTCCACCTTAACGTATTGCCATACTTTAAGATGGAAATGAGGAGTTGAAATACAGGGTTTAGCTTTGCTCAAAACCCTGCGTCTGAGTACTGACGTATTGACTTTTCCTTTAAAATAGCACTTGGAGCACACAGCCTGGATGGGGACCCTGCTGGGCTGGGCAAGGCACTAACGCCTGGGCAGACAACCCCTTCCTGAAAAGTTCACTTTCTATTTTAAGCCGTGACTCGGCCCCTGGGTGGGTGGTGCAGACAGGGAGAGCAGCCGGAGCCACAGAGCCCACGGTGCCCAGGGCAGGTGGGCTGGGCAGGGACGCGAGATGGTGACCAGGAGCCTTACTGGCTGGATTACTGTGTCTTCTGCCACCTGCTTCATATTTTTTCCCTTTCTTCTTTTGTTTCTTCTCCAAATCTACAGATTCTTTGCTAATGGCAACTTTAAATATGTGAATGATGGTCTCTTCTCGCTTCTCATCTCTACATCTTTTGTCTGATAGCCAAGGCACACTACTGTCTCTCATATACACCCCACTTTCCGTGCTGTTGTAATTCTTCTGTCCTCCACCACAAACCCTCCATATTGCTTAATGAAAACACAGAGTCTAATATACAGGCTGTTTTAAGCCACATGTTCTTGGACTTCAACTGCATGACTCAGGGACAGAGAAAGAGGATATTGGGCTTATCTGAGCCTCTAAATACCAGGTGCTATCACAGCCAGTTGGTTTGAGGGACAAAGAAAGAAGATTTTTTACTGCAAGCACAGGATCATGTGCTTTTCGACTGCAGTCATGTAATATGTTTGCCTGAGGGTGTGGTTTTCTTTAGTATATAGCTCTTCCTTGTTCTTACTGCCTGTAGACTTTACATCCCTGAAATAGAAACTTGTTTTGTCAGTCCTTTGGTAGAAAGACGGCAAACGGCTAGCAACAGTTTCTCTATAAAACATTCGAGGGGAAAAGGCATCACTAAGAATCTTTCACATTCTGTAGTAAAAAAAAAAAAAAAAAAAGTCCTGTGGAGGTTTTTGGTCAGTCTAACAGCATTTAAGTCTGTAAGATAGAGATCTGGAATTTTTTTCAAGCAAAGCAATAGAGACACTGAAGAGTGTCTCTATATACTGAAAAATGAAGAAAATATAAAACCAGTTACGTTCTTTATTTCAAAACTAGTTGGCATACTCAATAACTTGCTGTATTATGACTATATGCAGAAAGGTAGCAAACCAGCTACCCATCCACCCAAATGAGTGGCTTTATAAAGAGTCCTGCCTGTGGTAGCTCACAGAAAGCCTGGGCAGAGCCAGTGTCTCTGCATACAGAAGAACACAAAGCTGGTGGCAGCTCCTGGCCTCTCAAACAGCACCACTCCCCTCAAAGAAGGACAGAGTCATGGTACCATCAACCTTAAGAACAGCAAAGAGCAAGCTGCTGTTCAGTGGTTCAGGAGCTGCTGATTTCTGCAGTACAATCCAGTCTGTTATGTTGTCCCTCAGGACCAATACATCACTATGCTGATCTTTAAATTTGTCAGGGCTGCCTGTCTCATGGGTCACTCTCGTGGTCTGTTCCAACATGGGCACCTCACAAGGAAGAAACTATCCTCACTTCTGTCTCTCCAGCTGCCTCAACACATCATTTGCCTCTGTGGCACACACCAGACAGGCCAGGTGGAGCCGTGCCTGCTCACACCAAGCTCTGAGCCTACCACCGACTCCTCAGCACCACACCAGCCCTTCACCTCACCACGCAGCTGGATACCTGAGGTACAGCCTGACTCATGCCGTTATCTGCTAATATCTCATAGCAAAACACAGGCAAAGGGAAAAGTAGGCCAGAGTTTCTGACCTGGCAGCCCTACCCGTTGCTCTCCCAGGTCTCGTCTGCTCCAACAGAGAACACAGCAACTGGCTTCGCCCCAAGGATTTCAGCCTGCCAAAATACCTACATAGAACATGTTCCCTAGATGGAGCTTATCCATGCACCCCCCCCAGCGACACCCTGGAGTTCCCAGCAGACTCCATTAATCACCTCTCAGGCATGTGAAGCTGTTACTTTTCTTACTCTGCCGTTGACATTCTGCATTTCCCTGAGGAAAGTGCGCCCAACAGCAAACAGAGGACACCTGCACCTTGGAGTGTCTTTGATGAGAAAGCAACAGAAATACTAAATACTGATACAATACCGATAAATTAATCTGGCTGTAAAAAGGCCTTTTATGGAAATTGCTTACCAGAAGAAAATCCTCTAAGAAGTGAGGCAATCCTTTGCTTTTCTAATCAGGAAAGACTTAATTAAAGAACCCCAAATCCAACAACAATACAATCCATTAGTTCGTGCTTTCCTCATAAAAGAAATTGACAGCTTTACTGTGCCAGTTGTCCCAAAACCTCAGTTTAATTGGTAGTTATACTATATGATTCCAGTTCTGTCATGACTGATATTTCATTCAGGTTGGGCATCAACAGCTGAAAGCATGCATCTGCTTTTTCAAAAAACCTGTCACATATGGTTTTAATATTTCTAAAATATTTTACAATAAGAAACAGTGCACTTAAAAACTACAGAATTGGTAAACAGTCTGAAAACAAACTTTTTAAAGTATCTGTACCATGACTATCTGTCTAAAGCCTGTGCTGCCGGCCATCACTGAGAGGTTGTCACACTTGTCTGTTCTTGCCTTCTTATGGGAAGCCTTTTAATTCCTCTAAATTTCCCCATTATACTGGGTCATTACAGAAAAAAAAAACCAAACCAAAACCAGGCTGGCTGCAGCTGTGGGGTACTCCAGCTGCCCAACACCATATTTAATAATTGCAAACACATTTGCATAATTTTTAGCTTTTTCTGGTCAGGAACTTTCAAATGAAAAATACTTCCAGCAAAGAATGCTAATCCAAAAGAGCTGAAACATTTGGTAAAAACATCAATAAAGACAAATGATGGAAAAAAACAAAACAAAACACAACAAAACATGCAGCAGATTTCACTCAAACACCGACATTATTTCTTATCAGACATCCTTGGAGTGCTCTAGAGCTTTGGCTTTCCAGAGTCATAGACTTGGGGCAACTTGGTCGGAGTCTGCCCTGGGGCAGGGACTCAAGCTCTTCCATGGTCTCTTCAGCAGAGCAGGTACTTGGTACTTTTGGAGTAATCATCTAGACCAAGTAGTAAAATATGCCAGGGGTTTCAATGGCCATCACTTTCTCAGCAGTGCTTCCAGACTAGAAGCTAATTTAGTAGTTTTGGCTAAGAATGGACCCCCTGATGCCCAAAAGAGAGTTCAGACTATGAAACAGCTGACCCAGCCTAAGTTGGAGATCTGGCTTCAGCTCAGTCTGGCCCCACAGTACAAGGCTCTAGGAGCTTCCAGGGTTCACAATTGTTTTTCATTATGGAAACCACATGCTGGTAAAATAAAACTCATTTCACATGTTTAAACTTCCCATGAATGGGGAACTCCAAGACCCAGCTAGCTGTTCTTAACATGTCCCACATATTTCCATTGTTTTTTCCTGGATAATTTTCCAGACAAGGAGTTGCAAAACCCCCTGAGAAATCTTAGCATTTATTATCATTGACTTCCCATTCTTAGCATGCATCTAGGTTTCAGTTCTTTAGCTCCTTTTGCACAGTTTTGGTATACGCCCAGCTGTAAAATCTCTGTAGTACAATGAAACAAGAGTTGAGGTAAAAGAACATCTATGGAACTGTAATTTTCTGATTCTAATGTCTGATTACACCACAACAGAATACTTCATTGGACATAAATTGATATGGCAAGAGAATCCCTCGGTTTCTCTTCTTCCATTTATGCTTTTAATTCCATGGGTTTAATTTCCCTTGATCAACAATGCTGCAATCAGCCAACAAAAGATGTTTCTTAGCATAAGACTGTGATGGTAAGTGATGGTGAATCCACCCAGTCCTCCAGCTTCTGGGATCATAAACTTGTTTTAGTTTTTTTTTTTTTCAGTGCCAGGCTTAGCTGGCCAGGGGCTGAAAAGAACAAAATAGGAGAACCAGAAGATGACGTTTCACTGTCCTAGGAGATGGAATTTAGAGCACATAAACATGACCCTCCAGAAAGGAGGCATCCTGAGTGAAGCTTAACGAGCGTTCATCACTATCCTACTCAATATTGCTGCAACATCCAGTCTTCACACCTTTCTGCCAGTTGTGCAGGTGTACACAAAGGTTATGGCATAAGCACTGTTTCATCCCCAAAAGCAGAATTTTTAGGATACCACATTGTAACTGCCCATACACTGGCTTCAAGCTCAGCCACTGCATCACTTCCCTTTCTATGCCACAGAGCATCAAACATATTCTTAACATTATTGTCCTGTATTTTATACCTGTATCTTTAATGAACCCTTGTGCAGGAACCCAGTCCCTGCAGCAATCCAAATGTTTTACCTCAAGGTATTTTACATGTCTCAGTATGTCCTTTTATATCCCTGACTACATATAAACTTAATTCATACCATATCCTAAAGCTCCATTGGGGAAAACAAAGAATACCTGGTTCATTTTTTACTGAATGTAAAACAGATCCATAAAATTCTAAGCTAACCGCAAAACAAATTTAATGGTAATATCAAAAATAACGTTTGATTGCTTCACTTTGCCTTCGAGTCAATGTGAACACTGAAGATGGATCAAGCAAACAAGCAGAAAGGAGAGTTTCAGACCAAATCCTACACAGTCTGCTCTTTCAGGCATAATTTCTTCAGCTATTCTGATGCTACTCTCAGTATTTGTTTCTACAATTAAAAACGGTAGCACTGTTATTAGGCTCCTAGACAACATCGTTACCTATGGACAAATAAAACAATCTTTGATAAGATTTTTTTGCTCTGAAATAATTAAAGCCACTTACTGTTACTTAAGGAAATCACCTGTATGGCTACAGCAGCAAGACGAACATTTGGTTCCACTTCTTCTAATAAAGCACTTTTTGTTTTCAGCCTTGAATGTAAATCCTCAGTCTACAGTATAATGTTTTGTACATCCATGCCTTCTGGGAAAAGGTTTTGAAACGGTAAAAACGTTCCTCGTTCCCTCTGCTCACAAGAGGCACAGGCCATCTTGCTCCACCCGGTCACAGAAGTAACGCTGCTTCAATAGACTGAAGTACTTTTCCACATGACAAGCTTGCAATTTCTCCTCCCCTTCAAAATTAGTCACTAAATAACCTCCTTGGCATGTCACCCAGTCACAAACTGTGCAACGCCATGTGATTCAATCGCTCAACCATTTTTTAATGTGTGCCTATAAGATGTATAGAAAGAGGCTAACATTATGGAATGAAGCACAAGAGAGACTCACAAAGGGGAAAGCCATAAATAAAATCGTGAGTAACCTCAATTTAGGTAAGAGAGCGCATTTCAAAGGCAACAATATGAAACATATCCATATTAATTCCCCAATAGGTGAAGACCTCCAATTATTTAGCAAACCCAGTACCTACAATTCTAGAAAAAAATACAGGAGTTATAAACCTTAGAAGCTTTTTGTGTACTCAGATTGGTAGTGATATTTGGTAGAAGGAAGCGCGAGCCCCTCCCATGGAGGAGACTGTCTACTCATTAACCGGGCACCTGAGATGCTTGGCTAACCTGAACTTTGGGGCCCCTATAAATCAATCTCATTGTTATCTCTGCAGCACACCACACTAGTCATTATGATTGGTTGTTTGGTGGGCACAATAGAGGGCACAATAAAGGCGGCAAATATTAAAAAAAAAAACAAACAAAAAACAACAAAAAAAACCGTAACAGAAAGGATACTTCCCTCTCTTTCATCCCCTCACGCCAAAAATCTCACAGAATACAGAAAGCGTCTTCTCAAAAAATACAGCATTTACAGCCTAAAAGAGATGGCACTTAAATATCATAGTCGAAAATCTCATGACACGATCAGTTCCCAGGCCTGCAGTTATCCTCTGGAGGGTTGGGTTTTTTTGCTGTTGGTTTAGAGGGGTTTTTTATGCAAGTAAAAAATTGCCTATATCATCCTCACTGGTATTCAAAAAGAATCAAAACGCAATTGAAGCACATGACCATGAGCTAATCACGCTGTAAAGAACCTTTAACGGGACCTTACTGGAGTAACATTTCTGTTTCACAGTACTGCTCAGTCTCTCAGCCATCAGTGAAGGAGGCATCATTCATTTCTGCTACAAAAGGGCAATCTGACACAAAGCATTTAAGTAACAGGACAAAGATGAGAGCAGATCTGGTAGCCAAAACTAAAAATCCAGGTGTTCCACCCCTTACTACACCCAGCCCAACAGCAGAGAAGTCCTCCACCTTTGTAAACAGCTGCTGTGTATTCTGATTTGTAATGTACATTGTAAATTTGTGTGCCGCTATTGGTCTGGACCAGAACTTCACAAAATTTATATGTAGTGCAATATAAATAGTATTTTCAGAAATGTAAAAAACATTGGTTTTGTCTTAAATGTTTAGTTTTCAGTTTCACTGTAAAATATTTTAAAATATAATTATTAAATATTTGCACTAGCATAATAATAAAGTATTATTATTGCACAGAAACAATGTCAAAGCTACTTATTTTACTTCAAATTTAATCTAAGTTTTTTTCTTGCAGTATCGGAGTAAAGGAGTATTTACCATTGAACCATCTGGTTTATATCTGGCAGGTTTAACTAACCAGTCAAGCATCCCCTTTTAATGAATGGATGTATATACTTACCTTGACCTAGTTAAAAAGCTGCTTAGGTCTGCTGACCAACCAGACTCAAAAACATCATGAATAAAAAATACAAGCAAATTATCCTGGTACACTTTTATACTACACGTGCTTTCTAACAGCTGCAGAGTATATTCTTCCATCTATGGTCTTCCTTACAGGCTAACAAACCTGCAGTGAGAAATCACATTATTATGCTAATATGCAGGACAAAAAAAGACCTCTGTATTTCACTGCAGTTACTCTGCAATGAATTGCAAGCTGGTAGGGTGCACATTTTCAGTAATTGGACTCTAGCATGATAAAGTATATCCCAGAACTTCAGACATACTAGAACTAGTTCTCCATACATCTGGCACTATACGCAGGAGTCTTCAAGTAAGTTTGATGCATCCAAAAAGTTTTTCATGAGAGGAATGAATCTTGTTTTAATTTTAAAATACATCAGGCACAACATCATAAATATTGCACAGATATATCATTACCAAGGCTGTAATTTAATTTGTAGGTTGTAACAATGCATACAAACCATTCAAGCATCACTTTCCATTTCAATTACTTTATCAGAGCCCTCAAGCCTTGTCTAACTTGCCATGTATAATCCCATGTTTAATTACTTGCCATACACTTGTTTCTAACGTACTGTACAGAACAAGAGTTCCTTTTCAGTTCAGCCCCCTGTACAAACAAAACAAAGGACATGCCCCTAAGAGCCACAGCACCCCATGCTTCACTGAGATCAAGCCTGGAAGTCTAGCTTAGTTAATGACTTTAAAATCACTGTTAATGTCCACGTTAATGATAGGCCCAAGTTACCACTGAGCTAAATTGCCTGTCACCCTACTTTCTTCTACATTTTTAACAACGTTGGTCCATTGGACCTTTCCATCAATTTGCCCATCACATTAATTATTTTCTGTTTGCTTCCCTCATTTTTAAGGGGAAAAATTATTAGAGATACAACATCAGCAAAACACACAATGATAAAGTCAGAGAATATTTTGAAGTCTACTGTGGAGTACACACATGTGGTGTAGACGTAATTTATTGCTTGACCACTGATCAAAGTTCTTTCTGTTCCTGATAACAGCCCTTTTGCTTCCTAGTCCCTTAATAATACTTTCATGGATGGAGATAATTAAACAGTTAATGCCTTGTACTGCTGTAAACAACCATTTCCTTGACAGAAAACAGGGAATCACTTATAGGCTAGATTGCTTGTCACTAACTCAGGACTTGGTTTAATTCTCAGCACTCCAGAACAAAGCTTGTGATGGAGTCAGTGGGGTTTTGCTTACATGCAACAAGTTAGTTCAGTCCAGAAGAATCCGAATGGGAAGAGTTTGCTGATGATGGCTTTAGCTGTATAACGAAAGAAGCCTTCTTTTCTCCTGGCTTTCTTTTGGGGGCGTTTGTTTTGCCATGGAAGGTCTCATGCCACCTCACCAGTCCTACAGCCCGCTCAGCTTCTAATTCTGATCCAAGAAACTAACAGTTAGGAGGACGAAACCTATGTACGGAGTTGTCTGCCGGATGTTCTAAATCTGCAGCCTCTGATACGCAAGACTCTTGAAGGCACATGGCGAACCACCATCAGCATCTGTCATCCCTCTGCTTAGGCAAGCACCATGACAGACACCTCTCAGTGTGGTTACTCACTCGCCGCAATGAAAGGAGAGAGCAACCCCTACCTTTGCCTCCAAAAATTCATCACAGGAAGAAAAAAGTGGTCATACCCGATCTGACCTCAGCCTCAGCTGCTTCCCCATGACAAAAATGGGGGAACAGAAAACAGACCCCCAAGTTGCCGTCCTTCACAAAGTCACTGAGGTGACACACACCCCAGCACCCAGCCAGGCTGTGCCGGTGCCACCCTGCACTCCACGCTGCTCTCCGTGAGCCTGAATAACTCTTTCAAATTGGCCTCGACATTCCCACACCAGTTCTCCAGCCCACTGCCCATATTTATACCTACAACGATGTGCATGGTATTCCCCTTCCTACAGAAGCTCTTTGAATTTGAAAGGCCAAGCTAAACAAACAGGGGGGAACAGAAGAGTTCTGGCTGCCTGACATGCACTGGATTTGAAATTGTGCACAGACTACACTGTCTTCTGCTAAACATACATATTGTTTGTTATTCCCTCTGTTTACTGATTCTGAAGGGATGCAGTGAAACAGATACGCCTTGAGGTAGACACAAGTACCATAAAGTTCTCTTATGCTTATTCCAAACTCCCTAGTTCTTAAAAAAAATGCAAGCAAACAAACAGAAAGCCCTCCCACACCACGGAGCACATTAACTCCTCGCTAGAATGAACCACTATAAAGGGACAGGCAGCTCCACAGCCTCACTGCTGGCAAAGGCCCACACTCGACAGAACAGCTGGTGCTCGCAGTGTAGAGTGTACCTGGAGCCTTTGAACCAGAACATGAGTGAGCATCTGAGCTCCAAGAGAACAGTGCTTCATTGTAACATTGATATTAACATTACGTACACATACATGCATACATACATATATGTTTTGCATACCAGCAGTACATTTTTGGCCTATCATTTGGTGATAGCAGATAAACATAATCAGGAATTTTAGATTTTTAGAGATTCAAGAAATTCAGGGCAAGCAAGTACAAGTGGGAAATCCTGTGCTGGAAACTATAAGCCTCTCAAAATTTATTTCAAGTTTACTAGAGCAAATATGGCCAGCTCTCACTGGAGTTGCATGAAGAAGGTCCTGCAAAACTGAGCTATTACGTCAGGTCTGCTGTCTCTCTATCCTGTAATTTAAACCTCATGCTTCCCCCTCATTTCTGTACTGATTTAAACATACACATTCTTCAAGCTATAGGAAAGTACCACAGTATGTATTGCAGACATACATGCATTAAGCACCTCTCCACGGCTAACACGGTGCTATTAGCTGCTCTGTACTGAGGACTTGTCTCACCTAATGCTGCATTAAAGGACAGTCAGCCTGGCACCCTCCAGAGTCAGCTCATTCCCTCTGCAGCGGGTGGGACAAGTTGCTCCTGGCGTTCCCCACCTCTCTCCACTCACGGCAGTGGGCGGCAGTTCCTACCCTAAGCTTATAAGGATTAGACTTTTTTCCTAATTCTCTGTAATGAGCCTGCCCATATGTCTTTTCATTTAGCTCAGTCTCTGCTCTGGTTTTCATCCTATTTCTTTCCTTCTTTTTCTTCTTTATGAGTCAAGCCGAGATACTAAAATATAGCGAGAAGGGATAATAGCAGCTCCATTCCAGCGGCTGATTGCTAGTGCAGGCAATGGACTTCGCTGTGATCCACCTTAGTGGATCCACCCTGGCCTGTGGTCCCTGTTCGACTGAACTAAGAACTAAGGGTCTCTAGCCAAAGTTGGTAATAAAAATTATTTATTTATCAACAGACCAATACAGAAGCACCTCCACTTTTCATTCTCCTCTTCCTCTGTCCTAGCATTAGCACATCTACTTATGCCTGAACTTTTTAAAGCCTAAATGTAGAGGACTGAGTTTGTAGCACGAAATTTTTCCTACTTAGTCCATATGAAATGCAGAAATATTAACAAAAAATAGCAAACATTTAACTAATACATAACTCATGACTTGGACTCTATGATCTTAAATGTCTTTTCTAACCCAAATGATTCTATGACACTTGGGAAGTGATAGAGTAGGTAAAGAAGAATTATATGGAAAGGTAGTGGAATTCTGAGCATAAAACTACAGAAGAAAGAGGAAAAAAGAGAAAGCAAAAGGGGACTGAGAAAGGGTGAAGGACAGTAACAGGAGTTTGTGAAAGAGGCCAGAGACAAAAGAGGGTAATATTAGAGATGGAGTGCTGAGAACTAAATAAGGAAACAAAAAAGGGATAATAAATCATCAAGAAACAAAAATAGGAGACCCAAGCTAGGAGGTGAGAAACTGATGAGAAAAAGAAGAGTTAAAGAGACTACAGCATGTGAAGGGAAATGCAACAACAACAAAAAAATCAATGAAAGAATGAGAAAACACAATGAGAGTGGAAAACATGAACTAATGCAAATTTTCTTCAAGGCTAGAAGATTTTACTTTAGTTCTTGTTATTACAAAGCTGCAGCCTAGCATAGCAGGCATGGGACATAAGGAGGAAGAAGGGGGAAGAGAGAGAAGAAAGTGCATCCAACATTAACTTCTTCAATTTGGGTTAATATTCTGAGATTTTGTGGGGTTTTTAGAATGGGGGTCAGAGCATGAGGATGTTTTTTAGGAAAGAAGTGAGCAGCAGTAAATGCCAGCTGAAATGACCCGTGAATGCTTGAGCACATGGGCAAAGAAGCTACAACCATCACTTGCCTTTGCGATCCACTCTCATATTCAAAGCAAAGGCATTTGAGCTGCATTTTAAAACTGCAAATGGCTTTTGAAACATAGCACTTAGTTCAGCCATTCCCACTGGAGCTATAGTTACGGTTCAAAACAGTTTCATCTCCTTCAGACACTGCAGAAAGTAAGAGCTCTCTGAAGCCAGCCGTTAGTTCAGCTTCTGCGAGACTGGATGTGCAGTGGGACTGAGTTCTGAGACGTAACGCTGAGGTGGCTGGTGCCCTTTGCACACATCTGGTCATTAGTGGGGGACAACAGAAATTCCGGTTTGATGAAATCACCAGCAGGCTCTGACATGTGGTGAGACACGTTCTATGTGTGTGCATGCAGCCCTTACTTCTCACGAAACTCTTTCCCTTATCAATTCCATTGTGTTATCAACTCCCTGACCACACAGACTTATGACCCCAAGCACACCTGCACATCAAGACCTCTTCAGCCACCATAATGTCCAATGGCCCTTCCCATTCCTAGACTAAGACGAGGTGTAAAACAAGAATCCAACTGAAGATAAAGGGAAAGCAATATCACACTTCTTGCCATAAAAAGTTGAGCTTACAAAATACATCAGTTTAAATCTAGTTAGAGAAGCAGTTTCTACATTTGGACTCACCTGGTTACATCTGTACCAAACCTGTTGACACTCCCTAGTCGACATTGTCACAGATTAGCTGTCAATGAGACAACTTTGCTGACACACTGGGTGAACTCCACCTGGAAGGGAAGGGAGCATAAGGCCATGTAGAGTCTGACCCAGAGCAGACCCATGAGGGCTTCCAGTCTAACCAAGCTTTAGGCAGCCTCAGCAAAATAATGCATGAGATGTGGCACGTTTTGCATTGGTCAGGCTGAAATCACAGTGCCTCTGTGTGGAGGTTTATTCCACCAGCAACATGGCATTCTTTGAGCTATCTCCCTGCTACCAGTCTGCATTACTCTATTCCTGATCAGCAAGACAAACATACAGATCAGTGAACCTAGCAGGCACTCTTTTCTGCATATTTACGAGTGTATTTCATTTCCTAGAAACAAATGGAATGTGAGTTAAAAAAAAAAAAAGTTGTTAAAATTATCCAATTAAGCAGAAAGAAGTTAATAAATCTCTCATGTTTGATTTTCCTGTGCTTCCCTAGTGTACTTTCCAGACAGAATAGTGTGGTGAGTACACTAAGAAACCTCTTAGTGTTTCAGCCAAGATTTTTCAGAGTGTTATCACAAATGACAAAAATATAAACACACTGAAACATAACACATTTCAATCCTAAAAAGGTTGGATTTACATAATTACATCATTGGTTTGCCAATATCCACATTTATCTCATCAGTATAGCATGGCCCACCCATCCCATAAGCTATTAGACTGTTTGGACTGAACATATAAAAGCTGTTACTGATTTTTTTTTAAGTTAACATTATGACATCCCTCATAACTAGTGCTCCATTCAAACCAACTGTTTCTCTTGCTTTTCCACAGCTGCTTTTTAGGTAGAATTTTCTGAGAACAAACAGGAGTCATGTAATTCGTGAAGATGTAAGCAAGTAGTTCCCCCCACGCCTCATGCTGCTTGAAGAGATGAAGCACATCATGTACATAGCATAGACACAGCCACCACCAACGCAGGGAGCCAAACCCTTCAGACCAGTCTCAATTGCAGCACTTCCTCAGGGCACCACTGAACTGATGGGGTCATCCCTTTTTTTTCCAAAAAAGGAATAGTTTCAAACACGTACAGTTCTGGTACAGATCAGCATTTTTATTTGGTTTAAATATACTGTATATCAGATTTCTGCTCTTTAAAAAAAGAAATACTGTTAGTAACTGCACTCATAAATCAAAATAAATGCATGGCTTTCTAGCTCGCTGTACTACGACTCAGCTCTTACTTTTGTTCCATATTTGTATCTCTCTCACTGCACTGAAGGCAAGTAAAACTGAACAAGTTAATATGGTTAAATGGCCATAAAGGAAAGCATAACCCTCAGTCTCATCTGGCATTACCAAACAACTGAGTCAAAACACAATTTATTACAGATATATAGGTTAGGACATAAATAAAGTGTTATAAAACAGAGCTGATAGTTAAAAGACCTAAGCAGTGTGTTTACACCTGTATCCAGCTGTTTCTTCCAATATAAGGCGATATCAAATCAGAAGAAATAAGTTGCTGTGCTGAATTTTGGAGTCAGCACTATCGGCAGGAGAAATAGTCAGGGAAGCCTTATATACAACTGAATTTTGCAGTGCAAGTGTCCAAGTGGCACCGCATCTCACACCGGGAAGGCCTAGCAGTATTTGCAGTTGTAAGTATATTCTTTGGAATGTTAGAGGTGCTATCAGTGCCCCAATTAAGAGTTTTCTTAGATCACAAGTTTCTTCCTATACTGTTTTAGCCCTACGTTTTCTTTTGATTTTACTTCCTTCTATCCAAAAAGATACACAAACTGGTCAGTATGACTGATGTAAACAACCTAGTCTATCCTAAGGTCAAGCTATCTATAGTAAATATTAAATGACCGAGGGACTAGCCCTTTACCCAACACACCCTTTCAATCTTTTCACTTAGTCACATAGACTTCTAATTTGCAATGATGTAAGAAAGGCATATATTTGCACAAAAAATAATTTCAGCATCACATCATTTCTCATGGAGTCCTGTTGCCTGCTGATATTTGCAACTGTCTTGCTTTTGCCAGCTGAGGCTTTTTTTAACCCCAGATCTTAACATGTATCCAAGAAAAGATATTTTTACTGCTCATATTTGCAGAAGTCTGATTAGTTTTCCAGAGCCCTTATTAGAAAAAGTACAATCCAACACAGAGAAGAATCAGGATATGTAGCTGTGTTCTCCTAAACACCAGGTACTGGTTAACTCCTCTTTGTTAAAAGGAAGATAGGGACAGAATTAGTTCTTTTTAGTATTCATTTGGCCTCTCTAGAGTCAGGCAACTAATAATATACTGAAGCGAACACTGACTGGAAAGCAGAGAATCTGGGTCATGATTGTGAAGTATCACATTTTGGATTTGTGAAAAACTTCTTTGGAAAGCTAAGGTCCTGAAAGACAAGCGAATGTCAGGTTTGAAGAAGAAAAAAACCATTGCTTCGAACTTTACTTGGGTTCTAGAAACCGTGGTACCAAAACATCCACCTCCACAAAGTGATTTTTAATCCCTGTTCGAGTAACAGCTCATTTGGAAAGCTAACTGGAAGTCATAAAGCTTGGTTGGACTTTGGCTTACGGGACTCCAGCAATTCTGATAAGCTTCCTGGTTTACAAAAGATGTAAAGGAGAACCCTCCCCTCCTAATATGGGAAGTCACAGCCATGAGCATTTTTATCATCTGTCAATGTGTTTAGGGAGCTCTGGCAACATCTGACTCTGCCAGTTACTTCGGAATTTCAAGGAAAAAAACAGTCAAATTAGTGCAAATTGCTTTACTAAAATCAAGGTTAGTGATGGGGGAAAAAAAAAAAAGGAGGAAACCATCTAAAGAATTAGAACAAGGAAATTTTACGTAAAAAGAGGTTGAGTAAGAATAAAACCAGAAACTAGGAGACAATAAAAATGGATTCAAATCCAATCCTTATGTTTCTATTCAGGGCAAGCTCCCAGTGAAGGTAGGAAAAGTTTTGCCTGAGAACCTCAGACTTATAAGAGAGATAAGATTTCTAATTTTAATGAAGGGCTGAAAAGACCTTCACACAAGACAGATCATATGTTGTCATTAAGAAACTTCATCAGCTCCAGGGCAAGCTCTAAGCAAACCTCAACCTGAAAGGCAGGCTGGCTTGAATAGGGGCCTGTTAGCATGAAATAAAGAACTGTCCCCCTAAAAATTCCACTAAAACAACTGTATTGCGGTTGCAAGTTGATCTGTTTCTACAGATTAAACTCTCTGGGAGTTTCCAGATAACTGGTGTGTGCCATCTACCACGCGACACTCCTTTTAGACTAACTGGAAGGTTGCTGTGTGGGTGCGGCAAGCTCATGTTCCTTCTGCGGTTTAACATAAAGAACATGACACTTCCCTTCAACGGTTGGCTTGATACAAACTTAAAATCCATCCTGGTTATTGGAAAATTAAAAAAAAAATGTATCTTTTAAAATGTTGGTATGGTAATAGAATCTACATGGTTATATTCCTTACACACGATGTTGGCGAAATAAATATCAAACACCAAAGCACGCAGTCATCATATTTAAAAAGTCACAATGCAGTATCCATCCAACTATAATGCAGGATCTGTATCTTTAAACAGACTGACTTTTTGCCGGATAACATTTGAGATTTATATATTGTTTTTTATGCAGCTAAAATTAAAAAATCACTTTTTTTCCTTAAAATTCTATCCACTTTTCCACTATGTTAGGCTTTATAAAGCAGTAGGTATTGTACATCAAAGGACATATGAATGAAAGAGAACAGGTACATTTACAGTCTTTCATCACAGTCTGATTTGATGCAGCTACTTCTCAGTGTCTGCAGCTCTGTAGTAGCATAAATAATTGGCAACTACTGACAACCCACTCGTATCAGTATAAAAATCTGTATCTCTAATAAAAAAAAGAATCCAGAACATGAGAGACTTCTTTTATATATTTTGTTCAAATCTGAGAAAGATTTGTAATCACAAGTTGGAAAAGGATTGTTTATTTTTAGTAAGTAGGTTTGAAACTAGACATAAAATCTGAGAATAGAGTCTGGTGATTTAGAGAGCAATTAAACATTTATTTTCTCATATGACTCAAGGAAGAAGAAAGAGTTTTCATTGTTCTGATTTAAATTCCTAGTTAATCTGAAAATGTCTTTTACTTTGGAAAAAGAAAAAAAAAGAATAAAAGGAATTATAGATCTTTCATTATTCATAAGCATCATCTTACCTCACATCCCTTGCTGAGTTTCGTTTCTAGACGACTTTGGCAGGTATTTTCATTTAGAATTAGTTTCAGCAATACACGTCTTTACATCTTCTCTTTAAAATAAACTGCTTTTCCCCTTTTCCTCAGACAAAGTATGTGGGCTAAAAGAGCTGCAGCGTCTCTGTTCAAGCGATTTCATGGACACTCAGAGGCTTTCTTTCTACTGTATGAAAGTTAAATCTGAGTAAGGAAGGCATTTTTCCTGTCCCGGAAATCAGTATAACCAAAACCAATGCTGAGCTAATGAGAAATGTTTCTTCCATGTGTTCTGTTTGGCAGACACTGCAAGTCATATCAAGGAAACACGTGATGTTTATAAATACAATATGGCTCATGTTGTCATAACCTCTCAATGACAAAAAGAGCATTAGAAAAAGCAGACAGCAAAACAGCAGGAAAGATGAGATTTGTATCATTTGGAAGGTCTCTATCAGATAATAGAGGTATTAGCGTTTGCTTTTTCTTATTTCTCTTTCTTCCCAAAAGAAAACAAAGTTTTATAGTAATAGGATCAGTAAGGCAAACACATGGCAACGTGTATAAATGCTGTCCTGTAGGCATCCTAGCACTAAAATGCATTCATCCAATTTATTGCTTGAATTCTTTTACAATAAATACTTTTGTTCTAAATACCTCTACGTAGTTCAGGGAGCTGTTATTTTTTTTTAGCTGTAACATGCAATGACCAAATGTAATTTTGGCAGCACTTGCAGCTGTTACGTTTATTGATGTTAAGATCACAAACAATCCAATGAAAAGTTAAACATCTCAAAGAAGCTGGATGTATGTTTACAGGTACCTTAAGAACACAGAAGGATGATCCTGCTTTTATTATCTGTCTATCTTTCCTGCAAAACAGCACTGAATTTCAGGCCTCTTGGACGCTTTAAATTCTTGGGAAGTTGTTTGAGGGTTTTTAGCACGCGCAGGGGTTCTCTTAAGTTCACAAATAGCATCTAACTCTAAAGAGTTAAAATATTAGCAACCTGCTAGCCAGACGGTTTCAGGGGGAAAATGAAAAGTTGCTGTTGTGCAATTTCTGTAATAAAAGCTTTAGTGCAACAGTTTGCCCAGCTTACCAAGTGGCTGTCTCATTTTACTGTACATCTCATTTTAACTCATCCCCTCTCATCTTGGCAGCCCAAACCCCTATCACTGCCAGGAACGTCATCAACTTTTTGGTGTTTTAACTCAGAAAATGTGGAGTTTCCCTGTACCCCCCATTCTTCAACTCAGCTCTGCCTCAGCTTGCCCTAATTAGAATCATAGAATCATAGAATGTCCTGAGTTGGAAGGGACCCACAAGGATGATTGAGTCCAACTCCTGTCCCTGCATGTGACAACCCCACAGTTCACACCGTGTGTCTAAGGACATTGTCCAGTCTCTTCTTGAACACTGTCAGGCTTGGGGCCGTAACACCTCCCTGAGGAGCCTGTTCCAGTGTCCAGCACCCTCTGGGGGAAGAACCTTTTCCTGATGTCCAACCTAAACCTCCCCTGGCACATCTTCCTGCCATTCCCTCGGGTTCTGTCATCGATCACTAAGGAGCAGAGTTCGACGCCTGCCCTTCCTCCTCCCCTTGTGAGGAGGCTGTAGACCCCCATGAGTTCTACTCTCAGTCTCCTCCAGGCTGAACAAACCAAGTGACTGCAACCACTCCTCATACGACTTCTGCTCCAAACCCTTCACCAACTTTATAGCCCTTCCTGTCCTCTTGGACACTCCAGTAGTTTACTATCTTTTTTAATCCTGTGGCGCCCAGAACTGCACACAGTGCTCCAGGTGAGGCTGCACCAGTGCAGAGCAGAGCGGAACAATCAGCTCCCTCGAGCAGCTGGCAATGCTGTGCTGGATGCACCCCTCTTTCTTGGAGAAACAGTCTGAAAAAAATCCAAAACACCTGAAAGTGCAACTCAATACAACAGCAATCACAACAAGCATTCTTTGGATATTCTAGCCTCACCCACCCAGCAGAGGTCTGGGATAAAGCGCTGACATGTTATGACCTTATGCAAGTCAGGGAATTAAGCAAAAAGACGGTAGGTCTAGAACATTTTAAAACAAAGTGCCACCCACAGACTTTACGGCAGGTGGTTGGGAAGAGAAAGATTGCCAAAAAAATAGCTGCTGGTTTGCTGTGAAGTAAAAATTCCCTCCCAGTTCTCAAAATTGGCAGGCAGATGAAGCCCAGAACAAACCACTGCATAAACCAGCATTATTAGCATCCAACTGTGCCACCAGAAAGGCAGACAAGTTGCAACGACAGAAGGGGGAGATTATAATTTAGGATTCTTCCCCTTTTAGACACTCCATAAAAGGAGAGTGTAGGAAATGAGGACAGCAAATACGCTGCACACATTCGGTGGGGAATCACTTCCACTTGGAGTCACCAGGGGCTCCCAGCAACAGCCCAGGATAAAAGGAGCTGTGACACTTCCAAAGAAATTCAATTCATTCAGCAGCATATGAAAATCTGCTGCCAGTTCTTTAGTGTCATCTATTGGTACTGAATCTATACATCACAGCTAAACATGAGGCAACCTAGACCCTACACCGAGCAAGCGTGAGAAATTATATTCCTTTTTGGATCTATGCAAATCACAAACGTTAATTCTAATGGCACAGACCAGCATGGCTGTGTACATGCATTTGTACTGGAATTCAAAACCATGCCAGAGGGAATAAAAAGATCATCTGAACATTTGGACACAAGACAGTATTTTCTCCAAAGAAAGTTTTGTTACACAGAGTGCTAGAAAGTGCTGAAACATGTTACAAGCTCAGACTAAGGAATAAATGAATGAAATGCAGCAACATGAAAATACGTTTCTCCGAAGAAAACAGTTGCTACAGATTTTCAGCATATGTTTCAGGAAAGGCATAACAAAAAAAGGAAGAGCACAAACACAAACATGCAGTGAGACGGCACTATGTAGCCACCTCTTGCTTGAACAGCATTTGACCTGTCAAACAAACCACGCTCTTCGAGACGTAAATGGTCATGGCGCAGTATCAGTAAGCAAAGCACTCGGGGATTTCAGGCGAAACTGTCCTTTAGAACTTGCTTAGACCTCAAGCAAAAACCCTTTTCTCAGACACAATCCATTCAGAAAAATGCATGAAACAGAAAGAAGACCAGGAAAATTAGAATTAATTGACATGAAAGCTGAGTGGTTTGATAGGTGATCTCAACCTCACAGATCCCCCACTCCTCTCACACATTCTGAGTCTTCTTGTCCATATGGATAATACTTAATACTTCAAGTGTTACTGCCAATTCTTATACAGGTCTCACATCTGTTTGGTAGTTAAAACAGGTGTCCGAGCTGGCAGCTAACATTATTTTCTGAGATTATTTTGGGTCTGTTACATGGAAATGATTATAAATCACATGAATAGAAGCCTGAACATCATCAAACCCAGGGATAAAGGTTCCAAAGGGACAAGAACACAAACAGTAGAAAAATCTGTAAAGGCAAAAATTTCCCAAATGTCAAAAAACAAAGCTTTAACACACATATGGCAGGATATGCAACCACACTCACAGTATCGCCATGGAAAAATGTATTTACACTGGCTAATTCATGATATTCTAAATACTGTTATTTCAACCAGTCTGGCAATCAGCTGCTTTTCTGTGTGTTTTTTTGAAACAGTCAACCATGATGCAGAGCACAGTGGTTACAAGAGTTACTGCCTTTCTCCCACTGTAATGAATTTAGCACTCATATATCACACAAAGTTGAAGAACATCAATTTACCCAAGGCAAAGATGCACAGACATAAAGGGAGAGAAGAGAAGCAAAGCTTTGTCCACAATCTTTTGGGTACCATGCAATACCAGCACACAAAATGCACATGTTTCTCACTCCCCCTGCATTGCCACCTCCTTTAATCCGGTTTGCTAAGGAGATAGGGATAGATAATCCATCTGCTTATTGCTGTTTGTCTCCTCTGACCTGAGAACTTGTGACTTTGCAGACAAATTTCAACCAGATTTAACCAAAGATTAGAAACCACTAGATGACTATGTCCCTACAAATTTGATCAAATTAGAGATGAGAGAAGATCATACAGAACTTGTGCCAAATAGAGGAAAAGTTGCAGTGTGTGCTCCAGCTTTAGACTCTGGAGGATGAGGATCAGAGAGGGTGTTGCTAAATCCCTTTACTCTGGGAAAAGCCTCAGTTAGGATCTAAGTATTGCTGCACAGGAAAAAACTCAACCAGAGGACATACATCCTTAGATGAACAGGTTTCCTTGTTTCCGGAACTCAAGAAATCACTTGTTTCCATGCTTTGAAGTGCAGAAGTGCACGTAGATCAAAGCGAAGACTTTTTGCATGTTTCTCCACAAAGCCCCTATTAACATCTTGGCTCTGACTTCACCTCTCAGACCAGAAGGACAAGAAATTTCCCAACGCAAAGGAAAAGCTAAATGAGAAAATAACTGTTTTGTTGGATGTGCAGAATATTGAAATGGCATCTTTGGCATTTCAGCAGAGCAAAATACAATATTCTACCATGAAGCTAGCACTTCTGCAAAGATCATCACTGTGTCACCATTATTTGTGAGTTATGGCCCAACAGCGACAACTCAGCCGTAATCAGGAGGTGTGAAGTGTGCATATCTGTTGTACAACACAGTATTTTGAAAAAAGCAATACTAATTATTACCGTTTCTGCACAGAGGCGGCACCTGTATTCAAAACAACTCTGTTAGGCAGCAAATGCCTGGAAGAGTGCCAAAGAAGTAATCTTTACTGTTGAATACATGTAGCTAACATAGCAGTTAACCATACCTGAAAACAGGTCTAGAGCACTCAAATAAAGCCACAGTAGATACATTCAACACCCACTGCACATGGAACAAGAAAAATATAGCATAACTTCATAAAGCCATAGTGAATTTGTTAAATGACTTAATGTCATCATGCACAATGATAGTATGTCATGCCTTTGAATATGAAGGAGATGTATTTGATACATCCAGTTACTGCTACCAGAATATAACTAGAATTGAAGAATTTTAGGATCTTAAAGAAGACACTAAAAACTATCACATCAGCCCTTTGGAGCACATCTGTTTGCTCTCTCATGTTGTGTGTGCAGCAGTGTGAATGATCAAGTAATAAGATTTCTGACCTATCAAAAGGACCATTTTATAATTGAAGCACATAAATGAGAGGTGGTTGAGAATAGTGCCTGTAAATAAACTATTGCAATCTTTCTAAAATAATGAGGCCCTAAACTGTTGAAACAGCAGAAGCATTTACATGAAATATTAATAATAAAGCAGTGTGACATGCTCAGAATTGAAAATAAAACCAAGAAGTAAATGTACAATTAAGCAAATCACTTCACAGGAAATTTTCTGTGGAGCTTTGGAGCACACTTAAAAGTCACAGAGCAGGTGGGACAGTGATGGCATTCCCTTCTGGCCCTGTCGAGCTCATTTGGCTGTACCATCTCCTGGGGACAGACCCAGGATGTGTGGGGAGGAGAGGAGGTTGTGTGACCTCACCACCACTGCCTCTGCTGCAGCATTGGCTGTGGGTAACAAGGTGGGAGAGGTGTTGCACAGCCACAGCTCCTGCCTTCTTGGCATCACGGTGTGAGATTATCACCCAGGAAAACACAGAGACAATGACAGAAAGAAATCAAATATGTTTCAAATGTTTTCCTGGAGTTTTCCAATACAAAACATTAACATGAAAATGTAGATATACTAGTCCTTGTTCAGTACAGACAGCAAATTTCAGAAAAAGAAAAAAACATTTATACCACAATGGGTATTTATCAGAATTTCTTATTTGAAATAGTCATTTACAAAGTGTTTCAATAGACTTCAAGCTAAGTACATCTGCTTAGCTACTGCTAACCAGTCCATGCTGAAGTGACCTAACGCCATGACATACTTCACCGTAAAGGGTTTGGAAACCGACATATGAAGATGTATAAACTCTGAGCACTGTCTGTGTGCTCAATTAAAGGCTACATTTTGATTCATGTGCTTTAATGCTAGTAAACAAGAACAAAAAAACAGTTAATGCAAGTAATTGGATAAAGCAAAGCAGTTAAGGAACATTACAGTAAGCATGATCAATTCTCTCTTCTGTCTATGTGTCATAATATGCCCTTGATTTAATAAATTGTTGTGTACAAATTCAGTGTACAAATTTAAGAATTTAAACATTTAACGTAAAAGCTAGAGGAAAGAGAAGTATAAATACAGCACTAGTACTTACCCTTATATCTCCATTTACAGCTCTGGAAGTGTGATTAAATGCATGTGCAGGATCTTTGTTGTAAACTTTAAGGAAAGATCGGTCTTGAATATTCCTGGAATCAAAAGAATCAGCAATGATAACAGATGAAAGTAGTTTTATTTACTTTGTTGCTGAAAGTTTCAGGTAACAGACCAACACAGTAGGTCTGCAACCAACCTATAAGAAAAATCTAAATGCCATAAATTAGACACAAACAAACAAAAGCCTACTTTGATTCTCTTTCCCATGGGAAGTATCATTCTTTTGCTACAACTCCACACCCATAAAAATTAGATAGTGTTAAGTTTCTTTCAAGATCCTGCCTTAGAGTGAAAACACTTTGAAGACAATAGAGTTTCAACATTTACACGGCACTCAAAAGGATTTAGTTAATATTTACATGTTTTATTGTGTACTCAGCCCACATGAATTTTTGCTATTCTAAGAAGTGAGAATATCAAAAGAAAAGCAGCCTTGCTAACTGCATTTCTTCTTGGGGCAATTACAATTAACTGCTTGTTCACAAACCCGAAAAAAAATCCACAAAAGCTAAAAATTCAGTAGCAGATAAATCCTTCCTCTAAACTTTATCTATAGTAAAGACAGCTTTTTAAAGGAAAAAATAAGAACTACAAAAACACACAAAGTTTTAATGAAAGCTACTACAGAAATGGTTTAGATGGAAAGCCCTAAGAGCATATTTTCATTTAATTAGGACCAAACACTTTGTTACTGATTAGTCCATTTTTCAACTACTACATTTAGGAAAGAGTGCGATGACAGTACTTTTCTATTTTGTTTCAAAACCTACCTTTCAATAATTTTACGGCTTAGAGATTTGCACTGAGTTCTGGTGATCTCTTGCTCACATTTAACCAGCAGCAAAGCCTCCAGTCTATGCTTACTTACATCCTTTCAAAGCTGTGATTCCTGTCATTTTCCAATAGTGATCTCTAGAGAATTTACTTACACATGTGACTGAATTCCTTTCCTCCAGGTGCAGCTACAAGTCTAGTAACTGATCTTAATCACTGGGATTATCATTTAAAACTGAAGGAAAGGATTCGGGGGCAGGTCCAATTTCTTTTACACTGTCATATTACACTCAGTGTTGGCTTTGAATGCGTAGCTAGTCAGAACTTGTGCTGCTGTTGTAGATGTCAAGTAGTTATTAAAGAAACCCTACAGCTTAAGAGGCAGATCAGTACCTTCTGTTTAAGAATTGCAGGGCTGATGAGAAGTTTAGTATTTATGAGTGTTTACATACAGCAGACTGCATAGGAAAATAGCTACCTTGCGGCAAGTTCGACTTCTTCAATTATTTATGGTAACATAAACTGTTTTCCATCTTGCAAATGTGACCCTTTTGCTTTAAGACTTGCACTGGGAGTCTCAGTTATCATTTTCTGCCTCAGACTTGAAAATATCATCTTTTTGATACAAAGCAAGCTCTCTCATCTTCAGTTCAAGAAATGGTATATTATTCATTTAAATAAATTTTATCTGTCTTTCTGTCTGATGGCTATGAGATGGCACCTCAACTAACTGGAGTTTGTTTTAAAAGCATTCTCCATAAATATTTCTTGTAGAAACATTACACTTGAAAGTAAAACATTGCTGCAAGGCAAAGCACCAACACACTAGGCATTTGATCTACGAAGTGAATTCTATTTCACCTCATGTTGCTAGTCTAAGATAAACATAACTGATAACAGACATATATTACTGTACTTTTATTATTACTATTATTTGCATTAGTGTAGCTCCCAGATGCTCTTGGCATGTTCAAAGGCCTCATTGATCTGTGTGTGCTGTATATACACCCCAGGAACACAACCTCTTCACCAGCTTACAAGGTGAATAGAACACACAAAAGACAACAGCAGAACTGCAGGAAGATAAAGGAACAAAAAGAAACAAGACGACCACCCAGAGGAGCAAGAACGAGATGTTGGGAGCAGGGGCATGCTCTGAGCAGGCAATGCAACAGAGAGAGCAGGAAGGTGGGACCGGAAGGAGACCAGCATGGTGGCTTTGCAGATGTCCGCGGAGGACACCACCCAGGCACATTAGAGGGCTGCCTGAGAGAGCGCGAAGGCGCTTGTTTGAAAATTGAAGACACGTAGAATGAAAGTCGGCATTATTCCCCAAGTGGAAGCAGATGGCACTTGGTACTGAACAAGAAATGAAAAGTAGCATTGAAGTGGGCTTGGAGGAGCCCTCATAATGAAGACAAGTAGTTTATATTTAATGAGATGGAAAAGATACAGCCAGAGGACAAATGAAAAAAAATGCATGTGAAACAGTCTGCTTGTCAAACTAGGAGAATGATCTTTGTCGCTTCATTTGAATGGGTAAGAGCGAATAAGATTACCTGTGTCAACTGCAGAGAAAATATCATTACAGCCGTTGCCATTAAAAAGCTGATGAATTAGCTGAGTGGCTTCTCACTACGTGGTAGGAAAGGAAAGGCTGCATCATAGGGATGTTATGCAGAAAAAATCTGAAATCTACACTTGATGGAGAGCCCTGAACCACTTTAGGAAAAGGACCAGTTTATGGGCTTGTAAAAGACAGCAGAAAGATAGTCCCCAGTTATTTAAAAAAAACAGAAAGAAAAGGGGAAGGAATGTGATGGTCTGATGAAGGAGAACATAAGCTAGGCTGAAACTATAGTCCATGAGACTATACTAAAAGAGAAAACCAAGATTTTAGTTTGGACAGAAGAGGTAAGATTCATGTCATCCAGCTACAGACATTCACAAGGAAGATATCAACAGCTAGGTTCCCTGGCATGTATTAATATAATTTAGGATTGTAGGCATGTAGAATTAATCATAATCAGCTCAAAATGCGGATGTAAAAACCTCCATTTGGTCAGATGAATCCCATCATAAAAGAGAGACAGAAAAATAAATGGGAGAGTCACCCAGGTAGATATAATTCAAATAATCTACAGGGATAAGATGATGGAGGCAGGTACAGACAAGGAAAAAGCAGCAGGACAAAGCCCTGAAAAAAACACAACAGAAAATCAGTGTTTGAGAAGAGGACCTCTAAAATGATACCTGAAAGGAGAGAGACAGGAAGAAATCAGGAAAGAACAGCCATTGAAACAAAGGGAGACAAGAAGAAAACATTAAAAGTACACGAGAGATGTCGGAGAAAAAGGGTGTTCACAAAAGCTGGCTGTTTGTGGACTTCAACATCTTCAGCGGAACAGTAGGGAACAGAAGACAAGTTGGATTTAGAAGAATAAAACCCCAAACAGGTCAGAAATGGTCTAGGACAGAATTAGAAGAGTAGAACTCCAGCCAACAGTGGTAGTGACTGCTCAATGCAAGAGAGAAAGGTGATGGGGTGGGAAGTGGAAACGTCTGTTGTGTCCAGGGACAGTTTTGTTGGCAGGCACAGGAACACGTTAGCAAAGTAAGAGTAGGAACTTTAATAGAGTAATAAAAAAAAGTTCTTAAAAAGACAAAGCAAGGGAAGCGAAGCACAGAGGAACACAAGACAGCCTCTGAGGGAGGAGGAGAGCTTAAAGAGTCGACTGAAACACCTGTGTTTCAGACAAGGAAGAAATAAGAGAATTGAAGGAAGACATGGCAAGAAAATAAGAGAAAAATGATACTTCATCTGTTCTCTGAGGGGAGGTAGTGGCAATATCTTGCAAACAATAAGGAACAGAAATGGAAAAATTGTGAAAACTATTCAAAAGTGGTGAAAATGCAGCTGTTAGCGTGTGCTTTGGACTCCATCAAGCTGGAATTGCAGAGTTTCCTTAGTGAGAAGGGTGGCAGAACTGAAGGAGGGAATTTTGTCATGGAGGAAGTCAGCTGGCTCGTGGGATTTCCTCTAGAAATGCTCTACAATACAGGCATAGGAACAGAGGAAGCAGATGTTGGGATTGAGCCAGCCCTGAGGTTGGCAGAGTGACGCCTGCAATAGGAGCAAGGGGAAAAAAGGTGGAGTGGTATTAATATAATCAACAACCACATTCTCAAGGGGTGGGAGGAGATGAACTCATAAACTGTTAGTCTGAAACTCAAGGGAAGATGGAAGGATAAAATGAGAGGGAAGGAGCCGATGGGCCAGGTGATGGTTGGCAATAATGTGCTTGGCAACAGAGATGTAGTAACCTGTATCTTGATCTAATCAGTTGATCCAATCTTGTGAATAAATTGTTTCATGTATAAGAAACTAGAGCACATGATGAATGATGATGCAAAAAAATCAGATAGGTCTTAACATAGGCATTACAGTGGCCAAACAGAAGGGTGGGAGTCTGCAAAGCAAGGAAGATAAAAAAACAGAAATCAAGGGGCTGGCTAATAACAAGACACTGGATGGATAGCCCGAGGAGAGCAAGATAGAGGAGAGAAAATGGAGTGAGGTGCTGTTCAAAGATTAAAAGGAGGAACAGGAGAATTGGAAGTGGCAAGTTTAGAAAAGCTTCAACTTGCTCTTTTAATTACAACATGATACAGAGAAGGACCTAAGCCACAGGATCTCCAGAAGAAACAAGGCAGCAGCAGACAGTACACTTCTCTTACTTTCAGACCATTTTCTTGCACTAGTGGGGGACTGGTGGAGAGGAAACACCTTTTCTGCTTTCTCCATCTTCTTATGCTCCTCTGTCTATTCTTTTTACCACATAACTTCTTATGCAAGGGATGGCACAAAGGCACACCATATTTCCTTGCAGAGTTTTAGAGTGTAACGTGCCTGGCATGTGCCTGAGGGCTTTGTTGCTGTGTGATTTGGAACTTTCTAGGGACCCTGAGAACCTTCTGCTGAAGGTCCTTCTGAGGTCCTTCTGAGGGACCCTGAGGTCCTTCTGCTGAAAGATCATAGACATCAGGACTGAAGGAACACGGTTAATGAAGCAGCTGAACTCCCACAAAATAAAAGATAGAAAGATGCAGCCAGATGTTAGATCATTTATTGACCAAGCTCTGAATTAGTGAAGGGAAGTGACTGCATCAGTTGCTGCATCCTGACATAACACAGGGAGGTGGTGGGGCTGCTGCAGCCGGTCAACAGCGCCACAGATCTCTAGCAGTGCCAGATGATGAATAATTGGCACTGCTCTGAGGACACTGGTGACATTCATATTTGTAACTTCAGGCTCACAAGGATCAGGCTTTACTCTGCCAGCAAAGACAAAACCCAGTTTTTCTGTAAATGTGTTCTGTATTTTAAACATTTATGTCTCCGTTAAAATTCAATAAATACTAAATATGCGAACCTGCACGTACTATATGAATATCTGAACAAGGCATGCCATTCATTAATGGCTTTTGCAACAGATATTGCACCTACAGCTGAAGGCAGTGTCAGACCAAACCTCCCATATTACTCAGATACCACGGAACATGCCTCTATGTGTCAGGCCACTATCTGTCAGATACTTATCAACTCCACTCCTTTTTATTTGGTAAGTGCACTACAAAGAAACAACCCAAACCCCCCCAAAAACCCGAAAACAAAACAGAGAAACCAAAACAAACAAAAAACCCCCCACACCAACCAACCAACCCCAAAACCCCAAACAAAAACCCAACAGCCATAATTCAACGTTTACTTACCTCACATCACACAATTCATAGTATATGTTTCTGCTCTCATCCTTGATGTAAATGGCCACACTGGGTGATTCCAGCATTTTCATGGTCAGCTGCTGGGGGAAGGCACTTACAAAAAGGGCACGAATTGTGTCTGTGCTTGTGATTTCATTTGGCATCCTCAACTGCTTTGTTTCATCTCCATACTGAAGATACAAAACACCTACAAGAAAAATATAATAGCAAGTTACCTATTCTTAAGCGCACAGAAACAATCTGGGCTTCAAAGTCCATGCGGAACACAGACCAAGCCCATAATGGGTAGAGAAAAATCAACTCCTCACTCACAAAGCACATACAACATTTTCCTTCCCAACATGCTCATGCAATAGAGCATACAACAATGATATGGCTGTGCCTTGATAAATATGCTTGCTCCAGTACTGTACTTTGCTGAAAAGCCTATTTTAAATGTTCTTCAGCTAGATAAATCAGAAGTTTACTTCAGAAAGGATAATGGAGAATTCCAAACACACCAAGTATGCTCTGCAGTGGAAGGTGTTGGCAAATCACAAGGTAATTTTTTTTAAGCAGTTGAGGAAGAACTTTATGCTTTTATATCACCCAGTTTCCCTAACCCATAAATTTTGCATTTTACCCTCGTGCTTACCTAACAACCCCCCGCAACCAGATTTCCATTTTAGTACTAGTAATTTTGTATTCATAATTCAATATGCTGGCATTGTATAGTATAAAGCCCTAGGTGAAACTCCTAGCAGGAGCAAAACTGAGGTCTCACACAAAACCAAAAGCAATTTCAGATCCTTTCAGTTCCACAGCAGCATTAATACTCATCCTTAGTGCTCAGGGAGAAACATGAGTAATCTTAGATGCTGAGTTGCAAAATATGGACAATTGCAGTGTAGCTGCATCGTATGTTGTTCTCCTATGGCCAATATAAACAGGAGAGTTGGGAACACAAGATCCTCAATGCAGTTACCATCAGCCATCATCAAATCTCAACAAATGACAAAACTTAGATGGTAACTCAATGATTGTCACTTGAAAGTCATCGGCAATGGGATGGGCAGTTCGTAGTCCTGTGATACAAACACGGAGCAAAAGCAATGGGAAAAGCTAAGGTCCTACAATACAAAGGCATTTAATGAAAAGAAGTGAAGACATTTTAATCTAAGATGAGCCCTCTCTCCCTTTAGTCTTCAGTATTTTTGTCCCTATATTGTCCATGACTGCTATAGAGGAATGAATACATACATACGCAGATGTTCCTAAAACCAGTGGGCAGATAATTGTGCTTGCACCTAGGGAAGGAAGGTGTTAAGTTTTCTGAATACTAAACAGACTACTCAACATTACCTAACCATTATTTAACACTAGTCTGCTTTCATAAAATTGAGCTGTTAACACCATTTTCCTACTACTATCAAGAGCTGATACTTTTTCTTTCATTAAGATTGAAATCAGACACTTTATGAATCCTACAACAAACTACTATTTTCCTTTCAGTGGAAAAATTGTTTCAGACTGAAAAGTCACCAATTTTCTTTCAAAGACTGGGGACAATTTTTCTAAAAATTTTATTTTTAATGCCAATATTTAATGGGTTATTAAACTCTTTTCCTTTTTGATAAACAAAACAAAAACATAATTTATTTCTTTATGTTCTTCTAGGTAAAATTTGCTTTTTAGTGCTCATTCAAATATTCTACGCAGCTAAACATTCTTTAGAATTCAGAAACTATATTTGTAAAAAAATAAAGTACACATGTTTTTAAAGACTGTATTTATTTCACTGTCCCAAGATGTGCATAAACATAATCATTTTTAATGATAGTTTCTAGTTCTTGGAAAGAACATAAGAAACCTTCTACATTTTGAAATTTGAAACTTTCTTGGATTAAATGGCAAAAAATTATATTTTGGTTAAAAATATAGACTTTGCATATCAGCTTTGCAAGTGTGTGCGACCTCTTTCCTGCCTAGTTTAAAAGTCAGTGCAGAACGCAGAAAATGCTAAAAATATGCTGAATATTCAGCTACTGAAACCGTTAACACAAAATAAATGGCAGAGTTTAAAAGCCTTCCTTATACACAAGCCTAAATCATTTCAGAACAGTCTTGACTCTGTCTGTCCCCCAATACTCCCACAAAATATTGATCCAAAACAAAATTACAGTTATCTTTGGGTCTTGGATTTTCAAAGCAAATATGTATGTTATTCAAAAAGATAATGGCTTAAAATATACAGCTTTAACATACAACTCAGAGAAATGTTTTGGCCACAATCTAACTGTAGGGGTAAAACACATTTTCAAAGGCATAATAAATTCTTTTTTCCTTAGTCTCCCTTAAATCACATGCTCTTAAAAAAACTTACTGCCTTTCCTCTTGAGTTATCTGATCCATACCATGATACAGCAATGCTTTAGGGCATTTGCTATTTGACAAAATTAACTGTTCACTTCTAAAAATCCAGCTTCAGCGTGTCAGGATAAAGAGACTCAAAATCCATTATTTTAAGTCATTGATGTTATTTTTCTTTGACACATTGCTGGGCTGAATTTCTGAACACCGGCAATACCCACGGGCCCAACTTCATGGAAACTGCTGGAGCTCTAAGGCTTGTTTTACCTTCCGCTAAAAAATTACTCCCATGGAGAATTAAAGCAAGAAGAAATAGAATATAACTCAGGCACGGCTTTTGTTAGGGTACAGCACATATGCCAGCAAAGCTGCTGGAAGGAAAGTTAAACAGAATGGATATTAATGTCTCCGTGTACCCTGAAGTCCTTCTTGCACTTATGCTTCTGTCACAGTGGATCTACCTGAAACATGAAGATTGTGCCGAGTTTTACAAAACACAAAACACACAAGACTGTGAAATGCCTTGCTACTCTAGGAAGACAGGCATGAAGATCAGTGTGAACGAGGAAACCACACCATGCAACTGTTCTGAGACTGCAAGTCAAACAACACTGTGGCTTCCCCTTCCAGGTAGGTTCTGCCAGCCCTGGGCTTTCCCACAGCAACAAGGCAAACTGCGATGTTAGGCTTTCCCCTTTGTCATGCTGGTATAATGCAGTTTCAGAAATAAGTCTGGAATTTCTGATCTTTCTTCACCCTACGGGCTACAGGCCACAGCATTAAACACAGGCTATAGCAGAAGACATTTATATGTAAGCCAGGCCTTAGAAACTTAAACCTCTTTACAAATTGCTTCACAACATTCCTGTCAACAGAAAGGTATGTTTTGTAGTAGGGAAATTAAACACCCAAGAGGTGAAAGGACATGTTCAAAGAAAGGTTTACAAGCATAAAACCTAGATCTGATGATGATCATGCGAACACACCACATGATCACCCTTTCCTTCCCTGCATACAGAGCTCTTTCAAAAACAAACGACTTTCTGCTCCACATTTATGATACCAATGGTCAGTGACAGAAGGATTTGCAAAACAGTTCCTCATTTCTGTCAGGGCTCGTCTACATGAAATGCAACACAGTGCAATGAAAGACGTGCTGTTAACCTGATTTACATAGGCAGTGCCTCCTGCACAAGCTGAACCCATCAGTGCTGGTTTAGCGGTGCCCGGGGCAGCCATCCTGCACCTTTAGTCCAGCTTGCACAGCTTGGGGCACAGCCCATCCCACGGCTGCAGCTGACACAGACACACCAGATGCACAGTGAGGTGCTCAGCTCAGATAAGCTGGGCTTAAAACCCAGCTGGCAGCTGAGGACATGACCACATACCTGAACTCAGGGGGTCCAGGCTGGCTTTAAAGCAAGGAGCATAACCAAAACGGCTCAGCACTGTACTCGTACAGGTAAGATCGTAACTCCTTGGTTACAACTGGTAAAGGTTTACTCCTTATATCAAAAGCTAATGTTATGCAGGCAGCCTGGCACCACCCAGCTCTCATCTCTCAGTGCCTCCATCCAACAGACGTGCTGACCTAACCCTGATGAAGCACCACATTATCATGGTTATACTAACAGTGATCTCAGTGCTGGGCAGCTTAGATGCTTAGAAGAGTTTTAATCACAACTTGCTTTCATTTACAGAACAGGAATTATCCTTGCAAGCAGGTTATTTAAGAAAGAAAAACACAAAGCATACAACAGCAAAGAAAAGAAGAAATACCTTGTAAATCAAGAATAAGTTAACAAATGATTGAGTCACCTTCTGTGACCTTTACAAATACCAGTTAATTATCTCACACAATGAATTTTAAATGTAAAAATACCGGTATTCATATAATCCTCTCATAATTCTCTTCTCATAATGAAGAAAACTGAGGCAAAGGAGTTAACTCCTCAGTGTTATGAAATAAAATACAGTCAAAATACAGTTCATGAATTTCCTGTGAAGCTACAGGACACTCCCTGTGTAGGCAAGACATCCCGCAAATTTCTGCACTGAAAAAATCTTATTGACATTTAACAGCACCTTAATCCATGGGCTCCTGTCTGAAGAGAAGTATTAACTGATGATTAACAATATGCGTGCGGCTGGTTTGGTGCTTTGGTGCTAGAGCATTGAAACTCCCCCACAGAGCCAGAAATCACTGGCATGAACAAGGCACTGCTACTCTCTTCTGACCCAGCCACTCTATATATACTCCGGAAATTTCATGTCCAATTTGAAAATGTCAAGTAATTAATAAAGTTGGCTGGAGTACAGCAATCAAAACCTGGACACATTGCAAGCTCTGTAATTTCAAAGTTGCAAAGCTAGGTATAACTAAAACAGGTAGGAAAATATGTACAGGAGGCCTCCAGACCTTGTTGGGTGAAAAATAGCATCAAAAAAGTATATTAGCAATTAGTATAGGATATATAAGGAATGGAAAACTAGATGAATTAGCAAAGAAAGCTGTATCTTAAGGTGAAGAAATATGGAGTACATGGTGAGGAAAACAGTAAGAACTACCGGAAATCAAGATGAGCTGTTATTTTTAATGGAAATTTAAGAACACAACGTTGAGTTAGAGTTTGGTAAAGTCATTATTAGATTTGTCTTTTTACCTATCCATCAGTTAACCGTATATTTTTGAGATGATGCACAGTCTTTGCCTTTTCATGCTGGTTTAGCTTGATCTTCCACCAAATGTTGACTGAGTCACTGGCTCTGCCTGCACCTTCCCTCACACTGAAGTCAGCAGCAATGCCAAGGAGTAAAACTGAGAAAAGGCACCCTGGTTTGTTCCTCATATTTATGTTGAATCATTAGTTGGGACATGTACCACTTTTAAAATCTAAGGATAACTTTTATAATCTTCATTATAGCTATTTTTGTTGGGAGACTTCAGGACAATTCAGAGGGAATCACAATAAAAACTGCCAATCATTTCCTCAAAATCAAGTTTACAATTATTATTTTTTTATCAAAATGCCAAGATCCTTCCAATTTTTCTTTGATTTTTATTGGACACAATTGTAATATATAGGACTGTAAGAGTGGCATGGGCCTGTACTGATCTTCTCCCTTGCCCCATAGATACCAGATAAACAGAGATAACACATAGTTGGTGCCCTTACCACCAAATCCTGCAAAAGCTATGCAGACACAAGTTTATTACAGGAACAACTCCTACAGTGTGGAAGAAATTCCTCAATATGCAGTTCTTACTTTCCACACCCTCAAGACTTGTCTCTCCTATTTCACCACATGCATTTTCAACTAGTCTGAGGTCATTGCCATGATCCTTGTGGTATTTCTAGCCTGAAGCTCTTGTACCAGTTTCCATTAGCTACTCCCTGCTGCTAATCTGTCCCCCACATCCAGAAAATGTCTATAAATATGCTCAGCTGTCTTCAACGACTAAGAGAACCAAAAAGTAGACCTTTTAACAAAATAAAAACGATTACTTATTTTATATAATTTTCTTCCAGAATAGCCTGAAGAGTTTTGCTCAAGGTATTAAGTTGTTTGATGACAATTTCAGTAAAACCAGGAACTGTTTAATTTAGTCCAGTACTACTTCTTATTGCAATTTCATCCTTGTCTGCAATTTACAGTGACTTGCTGTAATTCTGCAACAGATCTGTTACCTAAAGAAAAAACACACGGAAAATTCAGTAGTCACACAAAATTTCTACCAAAGTGTTATGAGAAATCAAGATTTTTAACTTACACTGTAATACTAGCACTCTTCTACAGATACATTTAGCTGGCTAAGAAGCAAAAGCAAAAACCAAAAAGAAAATGGACACCTTTTTATCTAAAGAAAAACTGGTATTTGTTCTATCTGATTGCAGGTAAAACCTATGAAATAACCTATTGCCAAAAGACAATTTTGTCCATATATCTAAGTCAGTGAGTCCATCAAGTGTAGACAGTTACTTTTATCATCTTGAGAAGAAAGTTGTTGGAATACATGTTCTTCCTCTTGAATAAACACGAAGTGAGAGATAGATCCTACCCAATTGTATCTCCTTCCTATATAAATCAGCTGTATCCAGTACACATCATTCGAGTGGTGACTTCTATAAAATCTGTTTTTCAGTATTAAACCATGTAGAAGTGATGTGTTCAAGGGTAGAATGGGATCATTTTAGCATTCCGTAGCCATGGAGCATTAGAATCACACAGGCCATGCATGACTTTGCAGTTTTGCTGTATCTACCAAATTTTCTGTATTTACTGTGGGAATTCTCTTCAATATTTGCAAAATTATTTCATTTCTAAAGAGTTCATGACTGTCCATAGCAAGTTTAGAGGTTGGGCCATCAGCTTGTAAGAATGCAGCTGGTTACAGCACCACACCAGAAATTCACCTACTTGGGCTCTAACAAGCAGCTTTACTTTTTCTATGTTGTTATGGTCTACATTAAACAGGATTTTGGACCCGGGAGCTTAGTTGGCATGGTGAAGGAGAAGAATGCCAGGAGGCCATTTGCTGAGCTCACTGCAGTTTGTCATTATCTCTTCTGTACTGGAAAGCCAAAACTGAACAGAATACTCCATGTGCAACCTCATGAATGCTGAGAAAAAGGGGAATAACCACTTCCCTCGACCTGCTGGCTATATTTTTCCTATAGCCAGCTATGCAGTTTTCACTGCTGCAAGTACACACTGCTAACACATGTTGTCAGACCCTAAGTCCTTTCTGCAAAGCTGCAGCCAAGCCAGTCTACCCCCGCCTACCTTCTCTCACAGGGCTATTCTGTCCCTGCTGAAAAGACTGAATTTGCCTCTGTGGAGCTTCAGGAAGGTCCTGCTAGCTCGTTCCTTGTGCTCACTGGGGTCCCAGTGAGCGGTGGGCTGACCCTCCAGCATATTAAAAGCTCTCAAATTTAGTGTCAGACTTGAACCTACTGATAGTTTATTCCATCCCCACAGCCAGGTTGCTGATGTTAAAAATTACTGGCCCCAGAGCCCACCCCTGAGGAAGACCACCGAAAACCAGCTACCAGTTAGACTTTAAAGCATTAAACCCTACTCACCTCGATGGCCACTCGTATCTCCCCTGTGTGGCTACAAGGATGCTATAAGAGACGTGTGAAAGGCCTTGTTAAAGCCAAGATAAACAATATCCACTGCTCTGCTCTCGTCCCCACAGCTGGTCTATTCATCACAGGAGGTAACTGGGTAGAAACAGTGCTTGTCTTCTATAAAACAGTTAAAAATTATCCAGAAGGACTCCCACCTTGAAAGTTGCTCAGACCATTGCCCCTAATATCCCAAGAGAATAGCCTAATCATCAGGCTACCAACAAGCCTCTGATGCAGTGATTACCCTCTTATCCTGTTTAAATTTGGTTACTCTATAGCCAAAAACGCAAAAGAGAGAGAATGACAACAAAAACAAGAGACAGCCTTCCATGATACCACAGAGATGACAGTATTTCCCTTTGAGAACAGACACATGAACTCATGAACTTGGGCCCAGCAAAGTAACTATGCATTAGAATCACTACCTAAATACATAAACAGTATTGAGAGCAATGACTGAATCCAAGAGCTGTCCTCATTCAGGGACTTGCTGTCAGCACTGGCAGCAAATCCTAAGTACAGTGTGCTGAGGGACAGACCAGTACTATGCTCCTCTGCTTGGCCAAAATCTTGCACATCTTGCAAAGCATGGAATTGCAATACACTTTTTTCTTTCCATGTCCTTGTGCAAATGGAAGGGTCTGGTGTTTGTGTGACTTGCTGTATCAGGGGTACACTTACACATTTTACCTAAGGTGAAAACTAGATCAAATTTGTCCAAGTGATAGCTCCTGTGCCAGAGATGACCCACGGGACAGCTCCATCTGGCCTCCCACCTTTCCTCTGAAGGGTAGTTTGGCCTGTACAAGCTATTCCAGCTGCTAAATCCTTCTTCCAGCAAACACCAAATGCTGAAAGCCCAAATTGCTGCTGCTAAATCAGAATAAGAAGCGGTGGTAGAGCAGGACAAAGACATTGCACCTTCTGTGCAGGTATGATTTGGGATGTAGAAGAAAGCGACTGCCACCTTGACATAGCTTAAGTCAGTTGATCAATTTGGACCCTAATTACCTCTCCACACTTTTCATTCTGGCTTATTCATGTTTCAAGGTCCTGCAATAATAGTATTTTCTTACTGTATATTACCCAACACGGTGAGGTCTCATTTTCAGTTGAAGTCCTTTAGTACTACTGCAGTGCAAATAAATACTAAAGATTGCATTCCAAAAACATTTAACAGATATAGCAGTGACAGATATAGACTTGCATAGCTAATAGTTTTTTTCAGCACACTGCACCTCTACTCCAGTATTGGTACAATTAACCTGTTGGATCCATGCTGATACAGCCTGTTGCAATGGAGTCAAATTCAGCTCCAGTGTGACACATCATCTAAAATGTACTGCTTATCAGCTCTTTAGTGGCAGACAGAATGTGCTTCTGTTGGAACAGTATGTCCTAAATAAGATCTTGCTTCTTGGAAGCATTTTTTTTTCAGGTACACACAAGACATTCTCTTATAGGAGGAAGAATGCGTTAAGTAAACAAAAACTGAGTGCAGTGCACAAGTCTTAGCCCCTATTTCACTCTTCCATATACCTTTCACAAATCATGTAAAGACAATAAAAGAAACAGAAAAAGCTCCCAGCACTATGATATGCCAATATGATTGTTTACCTTCTTTTGCTTTTTTGACACAAAAATATTTCAGGTAAGAGATGGGTTTGTTTTGTTTTCCAAGTCCAAAAACTTTAGCTATAATTTGAAGAAATATGAAAGAAGATAAAATCTAGAAAAGTTGGACAGGAAAACTATTGTTACTTTAGAATATTTTAATTTCCTAGGATCTTTGTTTCAATTCAATAATTGGAACTAGTTGTTTCAGACTGTTTTTCCTATAGACCTGACAGCCCATGTTAATGTATCTGACCATTACAGCAAATATTTACATCAACTTTTTGCATGCTAGCTGCTTTGCATACACTGTAAAAAGACAAGATAGTGAAAATATCTTTAAGATGACTCAATGCATTAACTTGAAATGCAGTTCCCAGGCAGTTCCTCTCTCACCAATTAAACTGAAGATCCTGCTGACTCCATCAGGCTTGAATCATGCCTTAAGGAATCTGAGAGGGCAGTGCTACTGCTCACAAATCACACTTCTCTCATACAGTCTATGACCACTCACACAACTGATTTAAGTTGCTTATTTTAAATTTGAGCTCATAAATAGTAAATAACAATTAACTACCACCAATATAGCATATAAGTCTACCTTTAGTATTTATATTTTTCTATGTAAGTTTCACAGTACATTACACAAATGTATAGAGAGTTATTTCTACTGTCAGGTGACAGCAACCAAGTCACCATCCCTCTCTCTACAAAAGTTTTCCTATGTGTAAAATTTTAACTATGGCCCTGACTCCCTATTTCACAGCCTTTGAGAAACACCTGCAAGAAATACTACAAAAGATCCAGGTGTTAATATTATAATCAGTAACATTATTTCCATAGAAGGTATCAGCAAACTAATTAATCAGACACTATAATCTATGCCTGCTAGAACTCCGGGTTGGGGGGGCTAACAAATAACATTCAGAATATTGCATGATTTCTGAAGACCCTTCCCATGCCAGTCCTAAGTTCTTGTACAATTTTACTCCCGTAAGTAATCTCTCTGAAGGCAAATAAAACGCACATGTTGGCTGGAGCAGACATTTCTGCAGAGGCCTTTCCATGTCACGTAATTTCAGGCACAGGTTTGCCAGCGAGCAGCCCAGTCACCCTCTGCTTCTTATTCACCTGGACCACAGCCGCCAGACACCCTGCCTGGAAGACACACAGAAGGTTCCTGCAGCCCACAAGCCATAAAGCTCCATCCTCCTCAGTGACTTCTCCAACCCAAATCCTTGCACATTTATGGAAATGCCTCCTAATACCATATTATTCTTTCATCCGGCCCTGCCTGCACAGCCTGATCCTGTGGTAGCACCTCCAGCTGCTGCCACAACTGAAGGCTGTAACTACACCCTGCCCTTTGGGGCTGCCACCCATCGCATCAATCGCCCTGGCTGCTCGGTCACCACAGAGAGCGTCAGCACCTGCCCTTTCAAAGGATCGGGCCCATCGTTTGTACAGATGTGCCACATGAGGGAATACAAGTAGAAATATTTGTCAGGCTTCGTTTCTTTGCAGAGGAACCGGCGCAGCGACGGCAGCGAGCTGCAGTGGGGGCGCAGGCTGGTGGCTGGCAGAACCTCACCGGCCGCTTGTCAGGCTCTGCCTCCCCCAAGCAAATTGCAAGCGAAGTTCGTTAAAAGCTTTTGAGCACTTTCCAGGTTTCAGCCGATTCTCGCTCTGACAGTTTTGCTAGATAATTTTTTCCCACAGTTATCACACTGGAAAAACTCCCAGCTTTCAAATAGGTATTTAAAAATACATTTAATTGTCTCTTGCACAGTGAATTAATTTATTTTAATATCTCACTTTGTCTCCAGGCTGCAAATCAATGAGGCAAGTGCTGATTTCTGATAGACCTCCTAGCCAAGAAAGACCTTCATTTTGAAAGCTGTGGCTGAAATTTTAAATGGGCCCACAACTGGAATACTGTTTTCTGGGTCGACTCCACATGGCACGCGATTGCCTCGCATGTCAAAATACCATGTCATATTAGATTAGTTCTGACTGACAAAACCATGATGCTAGGGTAGCCAAAACGCATTACCAGTATTCCTTCTCAGGGTCCATGTTAATTCAGACCACAATTTAAAAACAAACTGACTCTTACATAGTTAGTAAAATAGGAACCTATAGAAGAACTCAAATTTCAGAAAGAAAACATCAGTTTTTTAAACAATGCTAGTGAGATATTAAATGTAAAATTAACAAAAATTCACAAAAGTTAGCCATTTTCCTCACTGAAATTAGGTTGGCTGAGGATCAAAACATAATTTGTATTAAAATTATATTAAATTAAAAAATTAATAGAGGTGGAAAGGGAGGTGATTATACATAGCTTGTTAAAATCATGTGAGCAGAAATATTTTCATGACACTTTTAAAACTGAAGTTATAAACAGTTTCCTGGTTCTTAAAAATAAATACTGTCGTTGTATTGCTGTAAGTAAAAACAGTCCTAACAGGGCCACATTCTGCAAAGAGTCTCAAATAGAAAATTTCAGAACATTGCTCATGGTAGTGTTAGAACACACTGGCAGGAAAGACTGAGAAGCGAACCATTGTAAAAGAAATGCACTGAAGAACAATAATCTAAAATGGAACTATTTTAGAACCATTTTTAGACTATCTTTTAAAACAAACTATTTGCTATTAATAATTCCCGGAACAACTTGAAAATGACAGATTGTAAGGGGGTGACAATATATTATCTCCTATTTCGCTAGTGTGATGATCCCTTAAGCCACACACATTGCTAATTTTGCTCCAGTTTCAAATCTAAAACCTCTCAACTCCAATGCTTCATATTACAGTGCTTCCTTTCCCCCTCCCCTCCTCTGCCCTGCATTTTGCTTGTTTATGCCGGGATAAGCCAGAGTCTTGTGAACGGCAGGCTGAGTGAGGGTGCCTTGCAGGGTGTGAAATCCTGGCCATTAAATAAAACGGTGCATCTTCCTGTGACGGTCCTCCATCAGGACCTGAACGACATATTTCAGTAGATGCAATGGATGCTAAAAAAAGGGTTTAAGAGAAGACTACTTAACAGTGAGTTTCTGCAGCTCTGGTTCTCTCATCTCAGCAAAGACAGAGTTGAACTGGAAAAAGTGCAAAGAAGGGTAACAACGATAATCAAACGTCCAGGATGGGTTTTGGCTGAGGAACGAGCGATTACAGCAGCACTTCTCAGCCTGGAGAAGAGATGACCTGAGGGAAATGACAGGCCTACAAAATCAGAGAAGGCCCAGGAGAAGCAGATAGCAATCTAGTGTTAGCTGTCACTTCTAACACAAGGACAAGGCGGTATAACTTAGAGCAGATAAGCAAATACAAAACAAAGCAAGAGAAAAGCCATGGTTGGGCAGTAAACCAACAGAAACTTGCTGCCCAAGTCACAGCTGCACCATTGCGGATGCAAACAATTTACATGGGTTCAAAGGGAGAGTGAACAAATACCTGGAGGAGACATCTCTTGAGGGTTATTACCCAGGCAGAAACCATAACCAGGAAATCCCTAAGGCAAAGATAGCTTGAGGCTGGGAAGGTACTCGAGGGAAGAATCATACATACACATACTTACCCTGTTCTTACTCTTGCCTGGACTAGCTGCTTCTGGTCCATGTCAAGGACAAAACATGGGGCCAGGCAGACTCTGTGTCTAATCCAGTATGGTCACTCCTATGTTCCTGTTACCAGTTTTATTCTTCTGAATAAAACTTCTTCAGTCTTGTTCAGAAGCAGGGTTGTATTACTTTCAGATGTACACAGTGACAATGAGAAAGTTGTTTCTAGCTCAGTTTTGGGGGGACAAAACACTGCATAAAGCACTGGTGCACAATGGCCTACTCCCTTTGATGCCAACAAAAAGCTTCCCAAAAGCTGTTTTATGGCTTCTCAGCTCACATCCAAAACAGAAATTCAGAACTGAGAAACCCTACGTGGTCTGGGGTAATCACCAAACGCCTGCCAAAACCCATGTGGTGAGGCTGGACTGCAAATCGCACACAGACCTGCAAAGGCCTAATCCAGTTGTCGCCATGTTGAAGCAAATACATGGCTTCCAAAAAACCCTGAGGTGAAAAGCCATTCCGGGGACACCCTAGCCAGCAGTGACATATAGGCAGAGATGAACCCTCTGTGTGCATAGTAAACATACATGTGTTACACGGTTGCTCTTAGAACACCTCTAAAACAAAAAGTCTGGTGCAGGTTGGAATCTTCAAAATTTCTCCCCAAAGAGCCCGACACACTGGTGGCCCAACGGGCTTTGGGAGGGTGGCAGTGCCACCCTGTGAGCTGACACGGGCAGGGACCAGCCCCTTGTTCCCAGCCCCACTGCCCTGCACTTGCCAGCTCTGGGGGTGACAGGGAGCCCTTCCAGCCCTGTTTTCTTCTTTGTTATGTTTGTCAGATATCACAATACTCTTGACAGAAACTGTCTTAGATTGTTGAGGAACAAGTAAACCACCGTGACAAGCTTACAAGCATGTTATGATTTAGAGTCCTGCCTTTCATTTATGTCACTTTGTATGTTGGGAGATGAGTCTGCAGGAAAGCAGCATTTCAGTTTACTACCTCTGAGCAAAACCCTGCCTGCCTCAGCAATCTGCACGCAAGTTACACCACCTTCTCATGGCACTTTAACTGCCCTCTGGTGTCTTCCTTCTAAAAAAGAAGCTTTTAGTTGTACTATCCATCAGCTGAGAGCAGAGTCTCCAGGACAAAATCCACCATCATAAAAGGAGCTTTGGTTCACAGCTGGGCTTAATTGAACCCTGAGATATGGGAAGAACGCGGGAAGCAGAGCCATCCACCTGCACTAACATATCACCCCTGTCACCACACAGATGGAAGGGCACTGCCCCAAAGTAAAGGGCATCTCTGTCAGCTTATCCATTCAGATCTTCCGCCTGGAAAACCACTACCACGCAAATACCAAACTTTTTCACTAAGAGCTGGATCTGTCAGGCAATAATATCTCTAGGTTTCTTCCAACTAGGTCTGTCTTTGAAGAGACGATAAAGTCAAAGAGATGATAAAGTAAAAAAACCCTGTGTCTCCTGTCTGAAAATGAGGGTGCAATCTTCTGTTAAGCTCACTGCCACATAGCATGCAAGCTTGGCAAAAAGTTGCAACATTGGTTTTTAACCATCAGTCAACATTTCATGTCAGGGTCTGCGTCTTTCTCCTTGTTTTATGAAAGGAATTTCACCATTCCCCCAAGTTACCCAGTACCCCATACACTTCCAGAGAACAACTTGACATTAAAAATAATGTGCTACCAAAATCTTTACTTTTTTAAACCCCAAACTATTTGAAAAACTATTTTAAATGCACAAAGGAAAAGCACAGTCTAAGAGCAGAGAGGAGAAGGACTGAAGCAGGGTCTTACCCAGTGATCTTTCCTTTGTTTGGTTTGCCGACCGCACCACGGGAAGACTTGCCCGTGTGCGACTGCCCCTCGAGAAGGGGGTTGGAGAATCGCCCTCCGACATGGCCTCTAGGGAATCGGCAGACGCTTCAGAGAGATGTTCTGTCTGGTCACCCAAATTCGGCTGTGGGCTCTGGGACGGCTTTGGGCTTCTTGTCTGCAAAACAGAGTGTTTCATTATTGGTCTACTGAAACAGGAACACAGGGGATAGGGGAAAAACAAAACCAGCAACAAAGAAAAGATGGAAGAAGTCCAAGCTTCTTCAAATACTAGTATGCTGAAGGTCATTTCTGTGGAGATTATTTAAGAAATCAGTGTCCTTGAGTATTCTGCTAAGGTTTTTATTATTGTACATTCACATTGCAAATTTTGTTGCTAAAAAGGCTGCCAGGGTAAGATGTGCTGAGATGATGTATGGTAACGCCATTCCTTGCTGCTCAAACAGCCACTATAGTGTACGCATGTCCACACATACACAAACACTTAAGTTGACAAGTTTACTAAGAAGAAAACCTCTGAAAATAAATACTGTGATGTAGTTTTAAGATATCAATTTCAGCATATTCTGCTGTGCCATCTATGAAAGGTACAGGTTATGTAGCAAGGCCAAAACAGCCATCCAACATTTCTAGCTCAAGTCACAAACAACAATTTTGCTGTTTGTTGCCTCAGCATATATCATAAATGTCTTCATTAACTGACCAAATTAACTATGACTTTTACTGGGCAATAACACTAGTAAATTGCTAAACACAGTATCTGGAAAAAGCTGACTCTCAGGAGAGGAGATGGCTTCACTTACGCACTTCTACTTACTCTTCATTGTAACATCTACCCAATAAAAACAGCCTCAGTAGGAGATGCAACATCCTGAACATTTTTCTGCTAGCTATTAATATAAATGACATAGTATGTGCTTTCTACATAGAGCGGTTGCTTTAAGAAAAATACTCAATGCTGTTTAGTGAAACTCTCTCAACCAGATGTTACTATTACTTTGGAAGAATAATCTTCCAGTCTCTCAAGCAAACTCTATATCACAACAAACTAGAACAGACACTGTACAAGCAGAAATTCAAAAGCAAAGCAAGATTACTCTCCTAAAACCAGTATGTCAGTATGAATTTGATGAAGGCCTTTAATTAGCACCAGGTACAAGATGTCATAAGACATCTATGCTTTCCACTTCCCTATCATTTAAGGTCAGGTGCTAGCACATTAAAACCCTCTGTATTAAAATCAATTTCAACTCTAGATTTGAAGATGCTATCAAGATCCAGAAAAGATGTTGGTTCTTTCTGGAAAGCCAAGATGACTTGTCTTGCTGACATCTGGTTCCTTCAGTGGTTTTTCGAGTGAAATGAGGTGAGCTTGTTTGAGCAATAGCACGGATCACTTAATATTCCCTGTGTGACCTTGAATGTATGAAGAACATTAACTTTTATTAGATTTTCATCAGCTGGCTACAGAGGCCTGTTGTTGCCAAGTTGTGCAGTTGCTCACAAACTATGATAAATTACAAATACCTCACAAGAAAGCTAAATCCTCCAGAAGTTTTCACTTTTGAAATGCTAATATTAAAATACTTGGTATTATCCAATGTCCTGCAGTGAAATTGTTCAAAACCACTAAATTTTTGCAGGACTTAAAGCTAACAACATTTTTTCTCAGCAAACTAAAGTATGCTTTGAAGTGCCTCTGACACTGCAGGTTGTAAATACAGTGACTTGTGCCTGCAAACCTACAAAGGTGACAAGTGACCTGCAAACACAGAGAAAGAATTTGATTAGTCAGTAATTCTTCATTCAGCTTTCCACAATGGCTTGGGAACCGTCACTGCTGAAGTATTTATTTACACAGGCATGTTACAGAGGTACTATCAAGCCAAGTCATTACAGCTTTGCCATTCCTTGTACTGATTGATAACTTACCTGTGTGTATCCACTAATAGAGAGCTAGAAGGCACATAATTATCACTTTCTAGAAAATCATAACTAAAAAATAAAACAAGATGCAATTTAAAAAAAAAACCACCAAATCAATCTGCAAAACTTCACAGTTTGTTTGGAAGGGGATTGCTTTTGTTTCTTTAAGAAAAAATATTCTGATAATATGTATCAAGCTTATTTTGCTTTGCTTTTGCTTATTTTTGTTTCTCTTTCACTTGAATTCCCCAGATGTCATTCGAGACATGCACTTGTGTGTAAATAGTTTATGGACACACAGGAGCAGGTGCATATTTAAGCAGTAAGTGGATACTCCATTACCAGAAGCAATAGTCACAGCTTCAGCTCTGCAGTTGCCCAGCGTTTCCTGTCAACGCACAGATGGAACCAAACTCAGTGACACTGTGTTAATGTGGTTGTCCCCAGGGCATTTCTTTAGGACCCAACATACAGCGTCTCAGATCCCTGGCATGATAATGCCAGCATTACTGTGACTAAAAAACACCCTTTTGGCAGCCCTCATTCCTCACCCCAAACACCGCAGCCCCAAGAGGCCCACCAGAGCCTGCTGAAGCCAGGCCGAGGCACACCCCAGATTCTGCCCAGTCCTCCTCTTAACATACACCAGTGTAAATCCACAGTAGATCCATTCAAGTAAATGGAGTAATACAAATGTAAAACCAATGCAAGCTCTTAATTACATCTATCACATATACACATACCCTTTATAAAAGGCTTCAAGCTATTTGTTATGCTCAACTCATGTAAACCTTGCATTTCAAGATTAATTCTGAATTTTAAACAGATTCTAAAAAAAAAAAATAAATCCTCAAACACAGCAAGAGCAGTGGCTGCTCAAGTAACTGAGAGACACAAGTGCTTATTTGATAGGAAAGCATTTTTATTATTGGCAATGAGCACTAGGCTTGATGTTACTTATTAATCAGTGGATTCCTAGGCAGCACTCTGTACAAAAAACAGACCATGAAGTGGGGAGAGGACAAGCAACATTTATGGAGCCATAACCTACAAGGACCCATAAAGGTGGTTGAAGAAAGCAGGGCAGAAATCTTCAGCATTATCCAACCCTTGTAATACTTACTAAGTGTGTTGATTCCAATATCAAGTAAGATAAATAAGACTGATGGCAAAGAAACACTCAATAAATCGTACCATATATATTTTTTTTCCACAGAACATTCACTAACATATTTTTTAAATATTCAAAAACTTACTATTTCAGGAAGTGTCCCTTTAAATACTCGCCTTTCAGGAACCAGTGTGCCGTATAAGCATTACAAAATGAATATTAACCATACAAGCCCATGCTTCAGGACCTATCAGAGCAAAACCAGAATTGCAATAGGGACTGCTGCTACAAGAGTCAGGATACGTTGGAACTGCGTGTTGTATAAATCCGGTGAAAGCAGTGAACAGAACATCACTGTGCCTGGCTGGCTGATCTATCAATACATCTGCTAGCAAAGGGGAAAAAACTAACAGACGTGAAAACTCAAGACACAGTGACAAAGTAGCACCATCGAAACTCAAGACATTTGTAATCAGATACTCCACACATGCACATGAAAATGAGGAAACACCAGCACTTTCCCAGCCACACCTCCAGGATAAATGCCAGAAAAAAGAAGAGGGCTCAGACCCGGGCAGTGGGTCTCTCTCTTTTCTCCTGTACCAATACCAGTTTGGTTGCAATTTCCTCAGTCAGCCATGGTCTTCCCCCCACAGCTGTATGTTAGGAGACATCCTGCTGCATGTTTTGTTCTGCAGTGTGGTTGATTTTCCAGCCAGCTGAGTAGAGCTGAACCTCCTGGAGGACTTCTCTGATAAAAGACCTTGCCTGTGCTAGCTCTGGGTAAGAAGCTCAGCAGAAAGGAAAGGATAAAATGAGGAGGAACGATTTTGCTGAAAACGTACATATAATTACTTACTGCTTTGAGATTACTATCTTATTTAATTTTCTTAGCATACGAGGATATAAATCCCTTTTCAAGGTACATATTTAAGTGTAACATACGGAGGCAGCAGTCACAGAAGATCCAGTATCTTTCAACTGCTCTTAGGATTTGATTGAGAATTAAAACTGTTGTTAATCATTCCTCACTATTGATGGCTATCTGTTACAGTTTGTCTAAAGTATGCACTTTTAATATATCCGCTTTAGTTCTTTCACTGACTCAGGAAAAAAAAATGCAAAAAAAGTGCAAGGCTCTTTGAATGCAATAAAATTTCAGATAATTAGGAGTGAAATCAGAAGGTAGCCGAGTAAGGAAAAATGAAATGCTGCAGAGATGCCAGTGTAGTGAGCAGCCACAGGGCACCAGAGATGTTCTTCAAGTACCATGCGTGCTTCTGCCTCTGGTCTTCTGCTCACATTTGCCTCCACTAATCCTCTTACCCTTTTGTTCTACCCAGTTCTATGGCTCTGCTCTTCATAACGGCCTTCCATGTTCATTTGCAGTTATTTTATATACTAATCTATATAACTGAAACCTTTTTCCTTCTTTTCCTTTTAAAAATCTCTCTCCTGAAAATTTGCTTTGCACATTCTCACTGACAAGAATAAAAATCACTAATAAAAAAAATCCCATGACCTGAAGAAGGATTTAATTTCATCTCTTGATCAATTCACACTTTTTATTTCCTGTCTCCAGGAACTTCCTTATCCTTTATCTTGACAGAAACTTATCTCTTCAGGAGAAGAATCTTATCATACACGTCTTTGAAGTTGCTAGCACTCCTGGCAGTGTACAAATGGCAAGCAAAGACATCAAAAAATGATACACCACTAGCAAAAGAACTCTTTCCAATCACTTTCTCTAAAGAACACACTTACAGGCAAAAAAGCATGAGTGTATTCTTGACATTTCAAATAAAGAGGAAGAAAAGAGAAAAGAAAAATGAGAACCTGTTTTTCTTGAGCTTCAAGCAAACTATTTGCCCTGTGACTTGTGCTGAAGATGGCTACTGGGTATGTGACAGACTGCAAACACACATATAAACAGGCTGTGTTTAATGTATGATGAGTTTATTAACTCTGAAACATTGTCATAGCACATGAGCTCTTATTACTGCAACAATAATATTTATTTCTCACATGTGTCAAATCCAAATTACGGTTGTCTGAAGGAAGGATCTGCTTTTTCTAAAGATACAGAGTCTTTGGGGTCCCATATTATCACAACTACAGGGTTTTACTTGTCTGGACACGCTATTAGACATATTAATAGAAAGTAAATACTACCCTTATGTTCTTATTTTTAAGCATTTGTTGAAACAATGTTTTCCATAGCACTTTTCAAAAAAGTTAAATGCTTATACATGTCTATACAGACTGAAGTTCGTATTACATCTGTGCAACAGATGCCTCTGGATACTTTCTCTCACTGAGGAAACTGGGGGCAGGGAGGTAATTCAGCAGCTGAATGCAACAAAAAACTATCATCTTTAATGACAAGCTCACTTTCCTCTCTGTGTTATTTCACCATTGTGAGATGGAAAAGTCTATGGCCTGCTCCTTTCAGACACCATCAGCTGGAGGCAGTACCAGGCCAGGAGCAGGCACACGCCACCATCTGTGCTCTTGAGAGCAGGAGGGCAACTGCCCGCTCGACACCCTGCTGACTCCGTAGCAGTTGGTTAAACTATTCCCTGTTGCCTGCTCGAGGGCTAGCGGATGTCTAGGGCTTTTATTTCTGTGTTTTAAACACGAACATTTCAATGCTTTCTGATGAATCAATAACAACGAGTTACAGAGCCAGTCCTCACTCACGAGCACTCGCAGTTTGGTGGCAATACTAACTTCTATGGTATAAATAGCCAGAAGTCTTTCCTCCTTGACAAGGAGAGACACAGCACCTGAGCCATGTTGCCCACCGTCCCTAGCACTGAACCAAGCTAGCCCACTTGCCTGCAGCCTCCCTGGCTTTGGGGCATGTTCTGCGTTGGATGCTGAGATTCCCCACGGCTGCAGCGTCACCAGCCTCCTCCTGCTGCCCACGGCCCAGGGGGAAAAGCTCGAGTTCACCCTAGTCACCATCAGGGGAAAGCAAGACCACGAACCACAGAGCCCTCCCCAGGTCACCTGCAGTGCAGCAATTAAGCAAAGCAATGAATTCAGTGTACGTGAACCTGAGGTATAGCCCCGGTGCAAATTTTTCACATGCTGAGGAAGGGAGGAAACAGACTCAGAAGAATTTTCCCACGTAGGGCAAGCATTCCCCTTCTTCCCAGCATGAATGGGGAGGCGGGGAAGATAACTCAGCCACTGGCACCAGCTGCCACAGGACGGTGCTGCATTAAAACCTGGTAATGCTCAGCCACAGCCATGTGTTAACCAGAGCCCATCGCTACGGTGGAGTCAGGACACCACACTGACTGGTTATTTTACTCATTTCTATTAGTTTATCTGAAGGCAAAACTCCTCTCTGCTTATGACAGGATCTTTATCACCACTTCTTGTATTCGCTGATGCTGACTCCAGTTTCTTTCACCCAGCACAAAAAAACACATCTAATGACATGTCAGAATTTATCTGCTGTATTTTTAGGTTGGAATGATATTCAAATAATCCTAAAAATCTGCACATTTTCCCAGGAGCCTTGCTAGCTCCTGTTGGTGGCCAGCTGCATGCTCCCTGCTGTGGCAAGCCGCCAAACCCCATTTCTTTTAATCCTGAGCGCTGTGAATCACTAAGCAGGACATCCACAGGCTGCCGACTCCTGCTTGCCCTTCACAGGACCACAGCTCGCTCTTCAGCTGAGGGATCCCCGGAGTCCTCAGAGAAAGCTTTTCATGAAACTCTGTTACAAATGACTGACACGAAGCAACATTTTCCAACTTTGGTTCCTAACCGTAAGCGCATAGATAAATGGAAGCCTGTACTTCAGCAAAGCTGCGTGTTCACAGTAAAGATATTCATTAGAAGCAATAAAAGCTGTAGGTGCTCAGCACTTACTCTGCTAGACCTCTTATTCAGATGTTTAATTGGAGGAACTCGCATTTGAAAATGTTGCCCTAAGGAACTCAGCAGCCCATCTAAGAGCAGCTTAATTGGTCCAGACAAGTCCAGACTGAAATATGCAACATGCTGTGGCATCTCTTTGGAATACATAAACATCAGAAAAATACAAGCCATCCACACTAAAGTGTAAAAATATTTCTCAGTATGTTTCTGTCCAAATCCAAGGTTTTCTCTTTCTACAAATGCCAGCCTGAGATTTTAGGGTAGCAACTGAAGTAAAAGGATAGATAAAACCAATAGTCACCCATTGGTAATAAGTAAAAATCACACTGAATGAAAGAAATCTTTCATTTCAAAATAAAATCATATAACTCTCTGCTTTATTCTAATGCTTTGTGACATGAAGTATTTATTTATACATGATAGCTAAATTTTAAAAAATGACTGATCACCTCACTATTTTTTCCCTGCAATGGTTTCTATGGTTCCATCAGCTCTGCTCACAGCAAAATTTGTTCTTTCAGTCTCTGTCATATTCTTGCATCAGAGGCTCAGTTTATTAACTTGTTTAAATAAGTTATCCATAAAATTCCAGCCTCAACATCAACATTCGTCTTAATTAAAATCTTATGGCAGTTTCAGTTGGAAGCTATTTCTCTTTTCCCTCCTAAAAACCCTACCGTGAAGTATTCATGAGCCAGCATGACCCCTTGTTCCATCCGGGAGATGGCTGCATTTCATCAGCAGAGGGTGAGGTAACTCCTACCTACACAATCCCCAAAACCGTCATGAGAACTCTGAAGATTAAAAGGGGTGATTTAAACAAAAACTGTCATTATGCTGATTAAAGGGGAAAGATTTTTACATGCTTAAAACCACATGCAAAAAGGACGGTCGGAAAAAAATAAAAATATATATATACCAGATGCCTAAATGTACCTAGGGGATAGCGTGTTCTGATTCAAGAAAATGATTATCTACCCATCCCTGTTCTCCCACACATGTCCCTGAGGAAAATAGGAGGAGGGTCTGTTTTTGTGATGTCTGTTTCCCAACGCAAAGGAACAGGACCCAGCCGTCCTGGAAAAACCAGTTCTTCTGTGTTTCTACAAGCTAAGAAGGAGTTCTCCATCAACATGCCATTTTTAAAAATAACCAAGAAAAGAGGCCTGGACAGGAAGGCTGGTGAGTGGGGACGAGATCTCCGGGCAGGGTGTGCGGGTGTGAGCTGCCTCAGCGTGGGCCGCCTGGCAGGCGCTGGGCCCTGCCAGCCCCAGCAAGAACAACCACCAGGAACAGCGACGGGAGGCAGAGCTGCCTCCAGCAGCAGCACATCCACGCTACAGACTTATTTTTGGCCTCTACACGTGGAAATAACATGTGATGAAGCGCTTATCAGAGCTTGTTGCTCTGTCACCTGGGGAGGGCTGAGGGGGCTGCGCAGGAGAGATGCAGTAGAAGAGAGGAGCCTCTACTGCTCCACTCTCCCAACTTGTCACCCTGCCCTTTTCGCTTCTTTTTCCCTCGAGGCCATCTCCTTGGCAAAGGAGGGAGAAGCCTTACTGCTCTCCACACCTCTGCCTCTCCTACCCTTTCCTGTGGTGGGCATGTTAATTTGCCTACTTAAATCCTGTAAGTGGAAATAAAACGAGTCAGGAAGCGACAAATCAGGAGCAAACAAGCCGCTGTGCACTCTGCATGCTCCGAGGCCTCAACCCTTGCTTGCGGCAAGTGCTTGGTGCTTTTGTGACTGCGCCTTTGACTGCAACAGAACAGGCAGAGGCACCTTTTACATACGTGTCTAAAAGGCAATGTGCACATGCACTGCCTGCGTGGGGAAAAACAGTAAACATCTGTTCTATATGGCGCTACCAGCCATACAGAAATGGAAGAGCTCAGCAGGAAGAAAGGTGAGAAACAGATGCCTTCACACGTGCACAGTGTACATATAAGACAATTTTGCAGGTTGCAGAACTAAGCTTTTTTGCATGTCAAATACAAAAATATTTCCTCCTGTGCCCACAGAACTGTCCTTAACTTTGCAGCAAGACCTTTACCCCTTAAGCTAGTTCCAAGTATGTATAAATACATAAATAAAGTTAGAATTGGGACAGCTGGTAGGGATCACTTATTTACCTAGGACCTCCCACTGAATTTCGGTGGATTTGAAAGCCTCCACAAGAGTGTGGATATCACGTCTATCATGCCATTAAAGTCAGAATTAAAAATTGTCAAAGGATGCACATGCATCACACTCCCATATGCAATTAATCTATGTGAATGACACTTCACTGCTGTGAAATAAAGGGAAAAAGCATGCAGATCCATATTTATTTGAGAACGCTAGTTGTGAAACAACACACACATAGTTAAAGGGTGACAAACTCAACTCACAGCAGAGTGCAGAAAAAAGAAAGTACAGTACTAACTCTCTGAGAGGATTCAATTTTCATCAAGTACCTTTGAATGTCAAGTTCTGAATGGAGGGAGACCAACATGCACTGCAAAACCTGTGGATCAAAGAGAGAAAAGAAGGGGAGAGGGAAAGATAATTGTTAACAGGAAAAGAAAAAGGAGACCAATAGACATGAAAAGAGAATAACTTGTACATACTGAAGGAGAGAGGAGAAGGCAATGAGAAATAATGTAGGAGAGGCACATGTGCCAGGGAACAATATGCTCTACAAATACTTAATATGCAATATTTTCAGAAGCCTTCTTGGACTCATTTTGGATGTGCTATGTGTGGGGGTGTGTCAAAGAAATGGAGAATGTTCTAATGTAAGAGTCAATGGGTGAGTTGAGCCACACAGAGTCAAATATATCTAGCAACCATATCTGACAAGACATTGCAAAATATGCACTCTTAAGAAATTACGCTGCTGTGTTGGTTTCACACTTGTTACAGAGACACGGAATCCTTCGAGCAGAACTTAGAAATATTGTATTACTCTTGATTAACCACAACTTTAAAAATAATAAAAGATAAACTATAGTATGAATAAAAAGTATTCTCCAATCACATCTCTCTTTACTATTCTACATCTGATATTAAAGCACACAAAATGTGAAATTGTGCTAAAAGGGGCTTAAGGGCCAAAAAACCCCAAACATTTTTCCCTCCAGCACACGAATGAGATGCAAATTGGAGGGGAAATTGCCTAGTGCTGTTTAAGTCCTTATAGGTGGAGGTTCTATGTTTTCCTTAATCTTCATTTGCCTGCGGAGTGGAGGTGGGGTAGAAGAGATTTTGTATAGTGCTCTGAACAAGCTTCTCTGAGCAATCGATTCCTCCTTCAGCTGGAGTCAGGCTCCCACAACAACTGCTGCTGCCCTGTTCAGAGCGTGCAGCTATTCATACCAGGCAAAGAAATGAAACTGCTTTGATAACAAGGACATCGTTGTTCAAGAATCTTACTTAGCAAGTAATTATAATGCCAACATCATAATTAAGAGAGTAATTCAAAGAATCTTTTGAATTTTACAAACCCAGGGGGTATGAGCATATGAGAGCTGATTCTGGGGATGAGATAAGCAACATATAAGTATGCTGTGATTTTGCATGTTTTTGTCAACTGGATACTTTGGAAGGGCAGTACCATTTTATTTAAAGAGAACAATAGATCATTTTTCTCCCTATGATAAATGCATCATTTAGAATTGTTCAAGTAAAACGCAATTTTTACAAATAAGCTCTTTATGCAAACACAGTACAAATTAAATGTAGCCTTCCGGCAGCAACTGGATAAATTCCAATTCCAAACCACAAAGACAAAACAGTCTGTTGCTAATGTCTCGGTAATACTGAAACTGTACTAGGGTTTTTCATGTTTTTATAATGTTACCACCCCACACATGCAAACGAGAAATTCTATTTGTCCTTTAATTAAACTATTCTCCTGATTAAAAAGAAAAAAGTTATGGATTCTCTAAGGACTAAATGGTATCTCAATGTCAAATACATGAGACTTCCAAAGGAAAAATGCATACTGCATGTTTGCTTGACATTAGACATCAAGACCACGCTTTGGAAGGGACACGACTCTGTACAATGGCAGGATTAAAAGAGTGCAACAGTTGCCCTCCCTAAAGCCATTGCATAGGATCAACTTGAGCTATAATACTTTGTTTTCTCAAACCCTGTCACCTCATGGGGAATTACAACTGTGTCCCTTTTTTTCTGGATTTTCCTACTCCCAAAGGAAGTGAAATATCAATTCCGACCAAAAGGTGGGTAAGGAAATGAGGATGCTTGATGAAACCAGCAACACTTTTCACCCTCACTCCAGGCAAAATGTTGTCTGTATCCTTACCTCTCTCCCTCCTCTTATAGAATCATAGAATCCTAGAATATCCTGAGTTGGAATGAACCCACAAGAATCATTGAGTCCAACTCTTGTCCCTGCATATGAGAAACCCACAGTTCACACCGTGTGTCTAAGGACATTGTCCAGTCTCTTCTTGAACACTGTCAGGCTTGGGGCCGTGACAGCTCCCTGGGGAGCCTGTTCCAGTGTCCAGCACCCTCTGGGTGAAGAACCTTTTCCTAATGTCCAACCTAAACCTCCCTGGCACACCTTCCTGCCATTCCCTCGGGTTCTGTCATTGGTCGCCAGACAGCAGAGTTCGGCGCCTGCCCCTCTTTCTGCTCCCCTTGTGAGGAAGCTGTAGACCCCCATGAGGTCTCCTCTCAGTCTTCTCCAGGCTGAACAAACCGAGTGACTTCAGCTGCTCCTCATATGGCTTCCACTCCAAACCCTTGACCAACTTCATAGCCCTCTTCTGGACACTCTCTAGCAGCTTAATATCTTTTTTTATCCTGTGGTGCCCAGAACTGCACTCAGTGCTCCAGGTGAGGCTGCACCAGTGCAGAGTAGAGCGTTATCATAACACAGTATTTGTTCTAATTTTAAAGCAAGTAGATAGATGAGGATTTGCAGTTAAAATATAGAAAACTAGTCCACCTAGATCCAGAAGTCTCTCCCTTCTCTAATGGGAGCTGATCTAAACTCATACAGATGCAATGTAGGATTAAGAGTTAGCATTCTCTGAATAGACACAGTCTGGCAGGTAAAAAGAACCACACACAAATACAGAACCACAGCTGCAGTACAGCAGCAAGCTTCACCGATTACTGTGTAAGGTAGCACATGGAGGTAAATGAGGCCTCCACAATGTTCTATAGCAAACTTCAGATCACCTAAAGAAGATCCAAACATGCCAATATGGGAGAAATATAATCAAGACCATTAATGCAGCCCACGTAAAGACCTTATTATGAATGAAATTTGAAGACATTTGGGTCTGAATCCAAACCTGAAGCATAGCTTCCTTTGGAACTTTCCAAAATATTTCTTAACTTTCTATATTCCTTTCCAAACTCAACAGCACACTGATGCCTTCATCAGCACTCTGATGACCTCAAGGGTATTTAAAGAGGGAAAACAATAGTGATCTATTTCTTCCTTTCCTCCTAGATTGTAGGGGAATATTTTATTTTTTTTTTTTTCTGTCTGTGGGCATGCATGTGGATATATATAGTCCACAATGGTAGGAAATTAATTCAAGGAGAGCTTTGCAATTTCCAAATGCATCAATCTCACTGCAATCTCACTCACCCAGAGACAAGGTCCTGGGACAATCCCCTGTCTCCTGCTTCCTCACCAACTCCATCATTGTTCCAGACAGGTGAGGAATCCCCGGCATGAGGAGAGAAACAGGATGTTGGAGCAAATCCCACAGAAGATTAAAAAACCCCAGACTTGACTTACTAAGAAATATAGAGCTGTAAAGTGCAGAACACTCAACCAACGTGCTCTGAGCAACCTCTGCTGGCCAGCAGATGGGATCCCATGGTTCCTCCTAAATAGAGCTCTTTAGAGTGTATGACTTCATTCCCATATAAGAAAATGCAGATCCTTAATCTGGTTACAATGAACATTACTTGACCAGCTTGAACAGCATGAGGACAACCTATAAAAGGTGGGCCTGTCCCAATGAGCTGGAAGAATGACAGGAATTTCCACAGTTTGTCACCAAAGATCTCAGAGCAGAGAGGCTCCTGTTGAAACTAGTGTTAAGTCTTCACAAGTTCTGAAAGCAAATAGCCAGAATAAAAGGGGTACCAACTCCTCTCCATGTTGGACTTGCATGCAAAGAAAGAGATTAAGACAGGCAGGTAGACATAGAAAGGTAATATGGAGAAAAAAAAAAAATCAGCAAAAGAGCATAAGTAATTTCCTTTGGAAAAAAGTGGGAAATGAGGCCAAGAGGAAAGTGGAAATGAAGGTTGGGACACAGTATGCAGCTAATGGAATGGTTGTAGAGCCTCACTAATGGCAAGCCTGAGCAGGACAGGGTGTCAATGGAGAAAAACTGATTTCAGGAGCTAGTCTTTATTGTAAAAAGAAAGGTACCAGGAGCGAAGGCAACAGCTGCCAAACATGTTGCTTTTGAACTTTAAACCTAAACAGAATGAGTGGTGGCCCTGGAAAAAAAGGTGTAGAAAGCTAAATGTCACAGGAGGAAGGCAAAGATGCCAGGAATGTGCTGAATGTCATCAAACGAAGTCATAAGAAGTCTGGTGAATACCACTTGTAAGGTAGTACCCAAAGGATTAGTGTGCAGTAACTTAGGGAGGACAAGGATTAATATCTTGGGGCTGACTGATTGCATTAGTCATTATCCCAGGGCCTTCAAAACAAGGGTGAATGAACTGTAAGTCTGACTTGCGGGATCTGCTTGCTAAGCAGATCAAAGGAAAGTATTCACTATTTTATGCAGGATCAGGCCTGCTACACACTGAAATGCTAAGTCTCCAAAGGAAAACACAGATCCTTGAGACACTTCCGTTGGTGATTTAGTAGGAGACATCTGTCCCCCTGAGTCAGCCTGAAATAATGTCACAGAGGGGTGTGAGGACCGCGATATGCTCCCACCGCAGGAATGCAGCACTGCTGCTCTCGCTGGCAGTGACGATACAGGCCAAGCGCCTTTTCACTGAGGTACTTGGCAGTGCCATGAAAGAGGAGAAATCCAGGAGCACATTAAGCTTTCCCCTTTTTTTCAAGTCCATGTAATATGCCTTCAATTTATGCTTCTGATGGATTTCAGAAGGGAAGTCCTTACAAAGGCAGAATACATTAAACACGTTACATTTATCGTGGGCCACCCAGGAAGATGACATGGCTGCTGAGATGAGAAGTGGCTAAAATCAGAGAAATGCACGGTTACAGTGTGAAGCAAAGCCGGGTTAGCCGGGACATTACAATACCAATTAGTCTTCCTTCGGTTTATGGTCTCTGGGTGAGATCCTGCAGAGACATGCAATCAGCCAGCGCTCGAGGGAAATGATAATGAAAAAGCTTAAGATGAGTATGTAGATGATGATACACGACTAAACGAGGTGCTGACTCATAAGTCCTCTTAAACAACCTGAAAGGGAAGGAAGGAAATGAGGATCAACTGCCTATTTCCTGTGCAAAATGGTTTTGTGAGGAGGATGCAAGAGAGTGATAGTTCTCAACAACGCTGGGATGGGAAAAAGTCAGGATGGGCTCACGCCAAAGAGGTTCCTCCAACAGAAATTTTAAGTGCACAAATAACTGCCAAAGAAGGGAAAGGGCGAAGTCTCTTATCACATGAAAATGTGGAGTCAATGTCCAAAATCAACTGGAAGCCATCTGCAAGGCAGCATTTAAGCAACTGCAGAATAAATGGAGATGGTCAATGACAAATGGTTCAAAAGGAAGCACAGAAACAAGATGACTGGTGAAATGTAAACCAGGAACGCAGTCCGAGAGATGAGAACAAAGGAAGAGATCTGCACAAAACATTAGGAGTTCTTATGTTTCAGGATTTGCGTTTTCCAGCACACTCTGCATGTACGGCATCTCTCAAACTGTATATGTTCTTTGGCTCCAGCTCATTGAACATTACAGCTCAAAATGACACACATGTTAACTTGGCAAACTATTTTTTAGAAATTTCCGAACAACGAAAAAAAAAAGCAAAGAAGAGTCTCCTCTTCATTGTTGTTTCTGTCTTTTTCTCAGTTTTTGTCAAAAAATTCCTACAACCTTGTGTTTCATTTTATTTTTTGATGATTAAACCTAAGATAATATTTTATATAATTTCATGTAATATTTAACAAACATAAAATAAAACAACTAGAACTGGACAAATACGAAAATTTTCAAGGGAATCCAGATCATACTCTAAATCATACTTTTTTAGAGACATAAAATAGTCGCACCTTTAAAGTAAAAAATAGCCTGGCATTTGAGAGGTTTGGAAGTTCTCCAGGGTCACACAGCCTTCCCTCTTTTGCTGTCTCTCCACCCATGTTGAGATGCTATGTTGAAACTCCACATTTTTCCACTACATCGACAGAAATACAGTATTTTATCTATACTCCAGTTTACATGTAATATCAAGGAAAAATATAACTTCTTATTCACCTTAGATGACTTATAAATGTAGGGGGTTTTAAGCAAGATCCTGCCTGGTATAGTATAACTCAGTCTTTGCTCTATCATGGATTTATGCTTAATAGTATATAATTAAGCACACAATTAATAAGAATCATATAAGAAGTCCACGATACAACTTTTTGTGAACAAAGTTAAGCATTTGGTTGTTCTTGGGCCCTAATGCCTATAGTGGTGAGTGCCCATCAGAATCTTGACTTTCCACATTTCACATAAAAGTAACCAAGAAAATAAATAAAAGAAATAATTCCTGTATTTATGATTTGTCTGTCCCCTGCTACAGTGTTTAAGTGTCACTGTGCAATGCAACACGCAAACCCAGACTGGTTGGTACAGGCTGGAAAAAAAAAAGATGGTTTGATCCAATTTCTCTAAGGTAATCTGAACCTGATTTGAAACTGTGAATCTGAACCTTCATCACTGTTCCGTGATCGTAATTTCTGTAAATAAAAAGCCTACATTGTAAAGACATGGCAAAATGAAAAAAACATTGGCTGAAGATCTCAAAGTTGGTTGCCTAACGAGGAATACAAGTTTACGAGGAGGTACCTCCCCGCACCTCCTACTAATTCTGGTACGAATTCCAGGGAACAGAGGAATTTTGAATTAGTGGTTTAATCAGGGGTTTTCAGCCACTGACATGTAATATGTGAGATATCTGGCAGTTTAAGTTCTACTCTGACACTGAAGTTTTCTAGGTTAAGCGGCAAGAATATTGTCTACCATTTTTCTGCATCTGTCCTATAGTTAGAAATGGGGACAATCAGACACACACAGTACCTTTGTTTCCAATAGTCTGTCTCCCCTGTTATTAATTCCCTTCCTCCTATTGTTATCATCTCTTCTTGGAACTGCAGTATATTGCTGAATATAAACAATAAAAAACTATCATGAATCTTTATAGAGGAATAAAGAAACAATGATGACCTAAGAAGGAAAAGATTTTCATGAGCTGTCTCCAGTATTTTTAAAAGTAAGTAAGAGTAATAGAGAAAATATGATGTTTAAAGAATATAGGTGTTCCCCTCTCTCATTTTTCTGTGGTATTTTTCTCCCAGCTTTATTTAAGCAACTGGCTGATCTGGTGATTCATACAATAACCATCACTGAAAAGCACAGTATGGTGTATGCAATGACAACTGATGGTCTGCTGAGAACAACATCCTCTGAAATGCAGAAAAATGCATGGCCTTGTCATCTTCCATTGCTCAGATTTAATTGTAATGTTTCTTTTGTAAGTTCTCTTTTTTAGACTTCATTTTGGCCTTCGCTATTGATTAAATATCTTATTTTCTAGGCTGTGATCAGCTTATCCATTTAAATGTTACAAAAGCTACTCAAAATGATCAAAATTTCAATTATTTCCTATTCAAAATTATAAGGTTACAGGACTTGCTCCCACCCCAAAAGAAAAAAAAAATTATATGGCAATTATTCTGAAGACAGAATAAACAAAAATGTGGTGGTATACGTATTTTGTTCCACCTTTATGCTGTGTTCCTCCATAAGACAAAACAAAACTAACGGGTTTTCTAACAACTTAAACCCCACAACTCCAAATGATGGGGACTGCAGGTCTCTGCCAAGGAGCACCACTTTAACTACTGCCTTAGACAACCTCAGAGAAGACCTTGTGCAGTACAGTACCTGCCTATGTCTGGATGCCAGGGGATGGCACCCAGTAGCCTGTTTTTGTGCTCAGCTCTTATGGAAAGCCATGAACTACTTCATTTACATCCTTCAATGGGTCTAATTTCTTCTAAGAAAATAGGCTGTAGAGCAGAAACAATCTAGAGAACACCCATCGAGGGTAATCTGAGTAAGACGGATCAATGCAGAACTGTAGTGGCAACCCTGTTTCCTTGGGGAGTGTTCTCTGACCAATTAGTTCTTGATATACTAAAGCGTTCCTAGAAAACTTTCATTAGTAAGAATTCCCTTGACCACAGAGAAATGTGTGAATAAATTTGGTCATGTTCACTTTAAACTGTATACAGCAGTAATCTCCCAAACATGCTCTAATCCTTTCCCCCCACGCCAAATCCAATGTCTTTCAAAAACCAAACCAAAACACAAACAAAGCACAAACAAAACAAAACAATAACAAAACCCCGAATCCCAAATTCTTGTTTAAGTAGGCTCGCAAAGACGACAAATCATAGCTTTCTATGGTCTGAGACTTACCAAGATCCAGTTCCCATTTCAGTCCTTACAAAACCACTTCTCTTGTCCTTGGCCCACCATATGTAAGAGAAGTCACAACACCTATCTACCTCACAAGGCTTCTGCAATAATTTACTCATGAACAGTTTCCAGCACACTGCAGGGAAAACTGCAATAGAAAAGTATCACATTTATATACCACACTAAATTCGCTCTTTACCTCCTGTAAGGATCACAAAGACTCAGCACAGTAGTCAGGTTTTGTTAAGCACAATCTCCTACATTTTCTCTTAGAATATCTAAAACTTTGAACTACAACATCAAACATAAAAAGCCTACCTGTCTTATTATTAACTGAATTTATTACCTTTCACCCTTTCTTAAACACATACCTGTCATCTACACAATTACAAGAGAGACATGAGCTCAGAAATGTCTTTGTGCAGCATATACCAGCTTACACTTGAATAGTTGTAGAGTAATTAGAGTGGAATTCAGCGGAATAAGTCAGTCTTATTATCTCATAATATCAGTTATCTCATGTTAGTGAGATAAATATTAAGTACATATAATGCTACACACAATGAGATTCTGCAAGGTCCTGAGTGAATCCTGGTTTTGATACAGTCAGATATCACCACTATGATAATAGGGGCTAATTAACACCAGCCAACATTAGGTTATGTAAAATTATATTGACATCACCATTGCAAAATAACACTACATTTTCATTTATAAGGAAATTTAAATATTAATTTCAATTTCATATTTTATATAGAGAGAGATATTCAAATATTGTATATTGTTCAAGTGTCCTTATTGCAAAACGTCTTAGCACATATTGCAAAACCTACTTATCAAAATTATCTACTCACATTCAGGGGATACAATGAAAAACTAACAATAAAACAACATATCAGCTCATTCATCAGAAATGTCAGTTCAAATGTATCCCATTTGGAAACAACAGACAGATGCTACTGGCTTTACAAGCCTTACAGAGCAGGGATGGAGCTGGAGTTGGATTTCAAGAGTTGACGTCATCATTGTTCACAAGCCAACACAGGGCTCTAAAACTTGAAAGAATCCACAGCACACAAAATGCTTTCCAACTTGTAAGGGCTCCAGGCCCGGTGCCGGTGGGTAACAATTTGCAATACAGCTTAGGGGGAGGGGATAGAACACATTCATGCAGAAAGGAATGTGCAGTTCTATATTCTTATGTGCTACAAAGGGAGAGGTCTTTCTAAAATCTTGTTTCTTTGTATTGTACATGTCCTCTCTTCAAATGCTTAAACACTTCCCACATTGGGATCTTCACTTTTTAACATCTTTGTTCATCAAAAAGCTTTCTTTATAGTTACAGTGCTAGCACCACTCATAAATGACAAAGTATTGAAAATTGATAGAAAGAGGGTCCAATAAGAGCCAATGGATATATTTTCTAGAAATCAGAGGGAGATGCAGTGAAAAGAGTATGTACCTTTAAACTTTCTCTTTGATTATTTACTTCTCTTCTAGCATATATGCATTAATATTCTTAGAGTTGCTGAACATTTACCAAATCAAAGATTAAAACCTTGAAATGAAGTAACATTTAGTGGACAAAACCAGATGAGCTTCTGCTGTTACATGAACACGTCATATTCCTCAGTGCCTCCCCTCCCCTAAATTCAGCAAAAGGCAACGTTATCTGTTCAAACAAAAAAGATACACACAAATATTTGAAAAAGCTGTGCCTCAGTATTTTTTAACTACACAGCATGGTCTTCACTACCCAATAAACACTGTAGCCAGAATATGATGTACAATAGGTTCATACTCGAGCACTATCCATTACTGGGAGGAGTGGCTGACACACAAGAAGGCTGTGCTGCCATCCAGCGAGACCTGGACAGGCTGGAGAGTTGAGTGGGGAAAAAATTAATGAAATATAACAAGGGCAAGTGTAAAGTCTTGCATTTGGGCAGGAACAACCCCAGGTTCCAGTGTAAGTTGGGGAATGACCTGTTGGAGAGCAGTGTAGAGGAAAGGGACCTGGGGGTCCCGGTGGACAGCAGGATGCCCATGAGCCAGCGCTGTGCCCTTGTGGCCAGGAAGGCCAATGGCATCCTGGGGTGTATTAGAAGGGGGGTGGTTAGTAGGTCGAGAGAGGTTCTCCTTCCCCTCTACTCTGCCCTGGTGAGACCACATCTGGAATGTTGTGTCCAGTTCTGGGCCTCTCAGCTCAAGAAGGACAGGGAACTGCTGGAGAGAGTCTGGCACAGGGCAACAAAGATGATGAAGGGAGTGAAGCATCTCCCTTATGAGGAAAGGCTGAGGGAGCTGGGTCTCTTTAGCTTGGAGAAGAGGATACTGAGGGGTGACCTCATTAATGTTTATAAATATGTAAAGGGTGAGTGTCACGAGGATGGAGCCAGGCTCTTCTCAGTGACAACCAATGGTAAGACAAGGGTACAAGGCAATGGGTACAAACTAGAACACAGGAGGTTCTATTTGAATTTGAGAAGAAACTTCTTCACAGCGAGGGTGACAGACACTGGAACAGGCAGTGTCCTCAAAAGGTTACCTTGCTTGCAAATTGCATCAATTCTGACTGAGATGATGACCCTGAGAAATACTCAGTAGTGCTGTACTGCTCAACATGGTGTTCACAACATAAACTGATAACACAGGTGCAGTTGGTCCCAGGAATAATCTCCAGCTTGACTAGCTAGGAAATGTAGCTCTTATTCCCATCCACACAGAAAGGCGATGCAAAGATGGTTTATGTTGCAGATAGTAGGTGTGTGACAAATATTCCATTCTACAAGATCTTTCATCAGATTGATGCAAAAGAGAGACTGAGGAACTTTTTTTTTTTTTTTAGTCCTGAAGGTTCAGGGCAAAAGTAATTCAAAACTGAAAAGCTACTCTGATCTGAGTAACTCAAGAGGGAATACTAAGTTCTTATTAAGACATGAAAAAATTCCAGACTCCTATTCACATTGACTGTGTTACCTTAATATCCCTTTAACCCTCTTAAATGAGTTCCCATCATCAGCCATTTTCTCTAGTTATTGAAATTCCCAGAAGAAACATTATTTCTCTATTTCTAAAAATCAAACTGAAAATCCAATCCGACAATGAAGGTAGATTAAGGAGAATTCTGTGGAAGCAGATGTTAAGGGGAGTTCACTGAAAGTTAGGTAGCGTAAGAAAGCCAAGTGGAAAAAAAAGTCTAGCAAATGATCATATTGGCTCTGACATGCATTGACTGAGCTTTCAGTTCTGCTTCTCTCAGGAACTGAATAAATGGTTAGTAACTTTGATAGTACCCAACGAGGAAAGGGAATAAGTTGTACGACACTGTTGAAAGAAATAAATTTATGTTTCATTTTTCTGAAGGAACACCGAATTCTGAAAAGAAATAATCATTTGACTATTACAGAAGCTATTAATAAATAATCTCATGTCATCTATCTTTCTGCCAGAGCTCTAACAGGAAAAATGTCGGGCGTAGCAAAAGGACCCAGCAGCAGCAATAACCAGTTGGCTCTTCTGATTCACTGGTGTAATTCAAGAAATTTATGATTCCATAGACCCCTTTGGGATGTGAACTGGGGGACTGTTTGTTGATTTCATAAATAATGGTTTAGATTCCTTCCTAATATCTAATACCTTTTAACAAATGTCATTTACATCTGCCTGTCTGGAAAATTGAAAGCTTTTAGTAAAATTCTCATGGAGGAATTTTAGGTTCTAAATAGTAATATTTGTTAGGACAACATTTTCTGAGCTTCAGAACTCAAAGGTGTGAAGTACAAATGATGTGAATACCTGTTTGCAAGACACAGAGACAATCCACTATCAGTTTATATGATTTATAAATGAACGGTTTAAAATGCTACCAAAAATGGTTTGGTTTTTTTTTAGTAAAAGGTAGACCCTTCTTTAGGAAATGTTTGACTGTAAAGGGCAGACAGAGCTCCCCAGCAGTATTGCTTATGTTGGAGATTACAAAAATAAATTCTGTGTAGAAGAAAAACTAAAACTGTTCTACCAAGAGGAATGAGAGAAACACAGACAATGGAATATTACAGAGAAAAAAGAAAGTAAGTGAAGGACATCCAGAAAAGTATGTTTTTAAATTAGCTAGATATTACTTTTTTCTTGCCTGAAAAGCAAATGAAAATGAAAAAAAAAAAAGTTTGTGTGGCCTAACAGCACAACAAAAACCACAGATGTCTCTAAAAGTATTTTATAGACAATGCTGATTTTGAAATACACTCTCCCATCATGAACCCTTTCAACTGAGTTAAAAGAGTCTGCATGTCCTCTTTACACAAAATACTTCATGGAAACTTGGAAAAAACCTATTCTGAAAGTGGACAACTCTATGCCTTAGTAAATACTAGACAAAGAGCGGTAACATATGGTCTAGAATGAATCCTTATTAGGTAGCATTTAAAAGAGGGGTGGAACAAAACAGTACTTACCCTTTGAAAACTTTCTCCTGAGGATCTATGAAAGACACCAGCTTATTAAAGTCTGCAACACCAGCTACAGCATTATTGTGCGAGGACTGAGAGAGGTGCTTTAACGACACGGTCCAAGCAACAGGTAAGACAATTTGCAAACTCCTGTTACTTTGTCAAATGTATACCCTAAGAAAGCAGGTAAACAAGCAAAAACCCCTACCAAACGTTAACCTTCACAAGGTGAATGAACTGCTGCTCAGATGAGCTCTCAAACTCCAGACCACACATGAAGAGATGGGATACGCCTGATTTCAGCTGCAGGGATGACAAGGGCCAGTAGCGCTCAGCCACTTTGAACATCCCCAGCTCCTCGAAGCTGAGACCATAAAAGCTGTGTTGTGGATAAGGTGAGTTAAGGTGGCTACAGAGCTCTCCTAGATTGCCTCACACTGGGCAGTTTGAAGTAGGTTACAAGCAGTGAGGGAAGACAGCTCCAGCCCTACACCCTTCACCTGCCAAGTGTCACCTATACGGCTGCATACGTTTAAATCCATAGGCAAATCTCCAAGGAGAAATTTTTGCTAGCTCTCAAGCTGCCTGATTCATGTCAGTGCAGGGCAGGTCATCAAGAGAAACAAGGACCTCTGTCCCACAGCACAGCAGCTCTTCCAGTCAGGGCCCCTGTGATGGCATCTCCTCAATTGCACACGAATGCGTTGCTTGCATCAAACGTTGCAATTGCTTATATGGGAAAATACTATATGGCAATAAATGGAATACATTTAGCTTCGTTTCATCAATGTGCAAGAAGAAAAGCCAGTCACATGTGAAGAGCCAGTTTTCTCTCTCTCTAGACTGCCACAAACCACCATGGGTGATAGCTAGTAACATGACAGACCATAACTAGCCTTCACATGTGCCTTAAATTATATGGTATTTCCTTTCTGGCTAAAAGGAATAATAAAGTAGTATTTTAAAAGTGCAATCACAATGCATTATAGCACTTGAGAAATTCTTCTAAGAATCTGCTCTTTTCAGGTAAGATAAAGTGTGTCTCTTCGATAGTCGCATATGGTTCCACAGAAGCTGATGGCAGCACAAAGAAGGGAAAACCAGCAACTGTATGAACTTAAAAATCTTAATGGTCAGTATGGAACAGTGGGATCAGAGAAGACAACTCTTCCTCTGGGCAGCATAATTTCCAAAGGTTATTTTCTTTGGCAGAAGGGGGTCTTCCATTTCTTGGGAAAATGAAATGAAATAGCAATAAAAGTAAACTGATAAAGACCTGCAGAAAATGCTATGCAAATTGCTGCAAGTACAGTCACAACCTACCACCTCAAAGTGCTGCATTCCTAATGCCTGAATCTGCTATTTCACAACATCCTGTATTAACAGCAAAACACATTTCCAAACGGTATCTCTCCATTTTGTGTGTGTATTCTTTCCGGACCAGGCTTAACTCATTAGAACTACAAAACTGCTCAGAGGCAATTTAGATTTCCTCTGTCTATTGGAAAAATAGAAGCATCACAAGAAACCTTTTATCAGTGTTCTACTGGGGGGAAAAAAAAAAAAAAAGCTAAGAGGCAGAAATGGGATAAAATCCTTCTAGACCTCCTTACAGTTGAAAATTGACCAATTCAAAGAATAATTTCTAAAGCAACAGAGCATGCTTCATCTCTTTTCCAATTATTATTTTCTGGTTAATAAGTATGACCTCTGCAGCAAGTACAGCTTCCTTAAGGCACTGTAGTTTCAAAGAAAGGAATTTTAGTAAACTTACTGGTGAAAGAAACACATTTCAGTATTAAAGTATAAAATCCTTGTGAAGTATGTTTCAGGCTATCGTTCCTTTTCTTGATTTTCTTATGTTAACTGGAGTGGTTCAGAAAAGCACACAAAAATGCTTGCCGTGAAGTACACATTTTGCTGGAAGGAAGAAGTCAGCTATTCATATAGTTGAATTCAGTAGCACAGAGCTGATGTAAAATCTAAAGCACTAATGTATTTCTATAAACGGCAAACAAAAGCTTGGCCCTCTGAAGATAAGTAGCTTTAACAGTCTGGCTTCTAAAATAAGAGTACCCAAAAATGCCTTCTTTGTGTTAACTATCAATTATCAGTTTGATGCCATGGGGAATAAAAGAAATAGTGTGGACTATTAACCAGCCTTTACTTCAAATTTTCAGTGGCTGTTTTGTTCCCAGCAAAGAGATCTTACACCAATATGCCTTAATTTACTCACTAAATAAAGCAGGCAGATCCCATCATACAATTTATGCTTCAACTGTAACTGCTTGCCTTATCCAGGACCCAAGAAGACAGGCCAAATTTGCCAATAACTATTCAGATCTTAGAGCAGAAAGAAAAAGCCTGTTTACTAAACTAGAGACTAGGTAGTAGCAGCAATGTAACATGAGCTCAATCAGAGACTTGTTTTGGTTCTCAGATTATCGTCAGGCAGTCAAATTCTGCTAGCCTAACTCCCATTGAGCAGTGCTTAATCCCACAGCACTCTCTGAATTTCTAGCACTGAAAACAAACAAACAAAACCAGAGTGCTCACAAGAAACGATCCAACTACTTTCAAGTAGGTGGAGGTGCAGCTGGCAGATCAGATGTTTAGGGGATTTCTTCTGTATATTTTGTCTTCACAATTTTATATCTGTATTTTCATCATTCATTATTGCCTTCGTTCTCCTCCCTGTATTATCTTCAACTGGCAATTCTTAGGGCCATGTCATACCCTTACAATACCATGAAGACATGCAAAGTATAAATGGCCCACGCATCTGGTGGCTGTCCGTCCCCATAGACACTGCGATACGGGAGGGCCTTGCCACAGAAAGCAGCTCAACAGCACCTGGCATGTGAAAGTGACCGTAATTTTCACAGCTAATTGCTCTTTTCTCTAAGGATTAACCTCTGCTGGTAAATGATGCCCCCATGCCAGCTTTCATACTGAAAATATTCAACATCCAGTGTTCAATGCTTTGCAACACCCAGTCACCATTCTGATGGCCCCTGGAGCACCATAGGACCAGAAGCATTTGGGGAGGGAGATGCTGTAAAACACCTTTATGGCTGGTGCTGAATGTACATGGGGTCATATATAGCAGCTATACAGGAAGGAGCAACCTCAGCTAGTTCTGCCTGGCAAGCTCTACCAGACATGTTTGTGAGGAGGCCCCCGGTTTGTAAAATTTTCAAAAGACGAAACAGACACAAAACACTTAATACTATTGCCGAAATACTTCAGATCTGAATTATTCTGCACTGCGTCCCTCAAATGGTCTGAAACCTTCCCTGTTTATACAAAACCAGATACCCCTTCAGGCAAAGAGAGCTCCACATTTCAAAGCAAAGTCAAATACCAAAAAATTATTCATTTGGAACCACAGCGAAAGTTCAGGCGTGTTACTGAGCAGATTTCACTGAAGGCTCTAATGATCTAATCAGAATGACTTTATTGCATTTGGCTTTGAAACCAAGTACTGCACCCAAAGAAGCGCGGGTGGTTGTGCGGCCCGGCAGCAGCTCCCAGCCGCAGAGGAGCAGAGCGAGAAAGGACCCTGCAGCACACACAGCTCCGCACACACAGCTCCGCTCACACAGCTCTGTGCACAGACCCTGTTGCCATAACAAGATCATCTGGAATTGCAAGCACAAACAACATGCATATTTTTGGAAGCATGCTCAATCCATCACACATGTGGAGATCTGAACACCTTCTGAGAGGGAGAAAGTGATGAGGTTATGAACATTTGCACAACAATTTGTTTAAAAGCTCAGAAAACTCATGAATAATAATCTGGGCTAACCTTTCAGTAATCATTTTCTTCCTGCTGTATAAAAACATATTATTTGAAAACCATCACCACTGCTATCTTTTTTTCCAATATATACCTGACATTGCAACTGCACTCTGAAGGAAGACCCGAAGACAACTTTTGAAAATTCTGTTTGTAAATCTGAAAACAGAAAAGAAACAAAAACCCTATGGCCCAAACAACCCACTGTATTGATTAAGTGGAAGTAATGCTGCTTTTATTTTAAGCCAAAGGGTTCAACAGTTCTTTGTTCACAAGACTGTTTCTCCAGTCTGCTACCCTATTATCGAAAAGTTTTCATCTCCAACTATGACAGAAAAGCAGAAAAGTTAGTATCCCACAAACTACTATTATAAATTTTCTGGTTACTTAAATAGGTGAAAATTAGACACGCTCACATTCTTCCTGAAAATTAAACCACACAAACCAAGATTAAGAGGAACACACTAGTCTGAACCCAGGCAATGGGGCTAAGCCAAATTAATTTCTGTTAGAATACAGCACATCTTACAAAAGAGAATAATCACATTGATTTAAAAAAAAAAAAAAAAAAAAAAANAAAAAAAAAAGATAAAATCAGTGCTAAAGAACTCCTCACACCCCCTAGCAAGCTATTCCGGTGGATAGCTTTCCTCATGTAAAAACACAGACTGCAAACAACAGGCATCTTGTCTCGCCTTTCAGCTGTTTGGATCTTGTCTGAATTTGAGAACTCATGCTTACCAAGCGAGTACTCTGATGAATCATCTCCTCAGTCTATTCATTAGAAGGCTTTTCTGGGTCTTCACTGTTTTTTAACATTCTTGTTGAATTGTGGAAAGCAGAACTGGAAAAAAAAAATCTTCCAGGAGTAATTCCTTCAATTCCAGTCGGGTAAGCAGTGTCATCTTCCCAGCATTACTCAAGAGTCTCCTGCTCTTATAAACCCCAAGGCCATGCAGCCTCTCCCACTCCATATCAGGAGGTCACCACTGGTTGAACCTCTATTGACAACTCTTCATTTCTTCTGAAGTCAGTGCTTTGCAGGTCCAAGTCCTCAGCATCTTGCATAGCCCATGTTCATCGCTCTTGGATGCATTTAGTAACATGTGGCTGCACTGAAAATCACTTTATTGCTTTGGGTTGAGTTCATTAGTTGATCCAGATAATTTTGTACTAAGAACTCTCTCATTGTTGGCTCCATACCCCCATCCTGTACCATCTGCAAACTTTCCCCACTAGCTGATTTTATCGTGTTCTTCCAGCTGAAACATCAGTAAATACCACAGACTCTCACGAGCAAAACTTTCCATAATTACTGGTCAAATTGAAAATTAGTATGACAAGCCTAGAAAACTAAGTGGAATTGATCACATTTCCTCTATTCTGTGCAAATTTTCTGGAATACTGGACACCTCAATTAACATTGCGATAGTCATTTTATTCTCAGTGTTCAGTTGGTAAAATTATGTAAAAAAATCACTATGTCTCCATCATTTCAAAAAAACCCCCACAAACAACCAAACACACAAAGGCCGTAGGAAGAAAACTCCCTAAGCTACTGTAGGTGTCTAATGAGAATAAATTTATCAATATTTACTCCTGAAGTACTCATGCCCTAAGTGCCTCCTGGAAACACTGTGGTTCATACTAGGCCAAGGAAAGATCTCTGAGTATCTGTTGTTGTAAAGAACGTAAGTGCACATTCACACACATTCAGATAACAGATCCAGTACTCGTTTGTTGGTCCATTAAACACAGATGTTTTACTGGCAGAATACAAAAACACTGACAAAACACAAACATATAAACCCTCAGTCCTAAAGCTGGAACAGCTGCTTTTGACTCCCTAAATGCCAAATGCCTTGAATTCCCATGCATTTGGAGCACAGTGACGGAAGTGAGACCCTTCTGTGGGAATTTTATACGTACATATGGTCCACACACACCTATCAGTTCGGCATTTGGTATATTTATACATAGAACTTTACCCTAATCAAGGTATAGCGATGTGTGATTGGATTAATATCCACCCTCCGTTTTTTAAAGTTTTCACTTGTGTATCATCCTTAATTTGACAGGCACTCACTTTGAGCTTTATACCTTAGTTTCTCTGCCACAACTATCAACACAAAACCTTTGAAAAATGTCTCCCTGCTGAACTAGGAAAATAAAATATTAACAGAAAAAGTTTCTCAACCAAAGAAAGTTTAACCTGTTGACAGATATTCAGTCTGTCTGCTGTTGAACTCAGCCGCAGCAGAAGATGGATCGTTAAGCATAAATCCATATCTGAGTTTATAATGATCTCTTTTCTATCTCAATGCAGAGCAGGTCAAGTACTATCTTTTTTAACCTATTCCAGAAAAAAAATAATGAATGGGGAAGATAAAAGAACTGCTGAAAGTTTCTAAATAGAACTTTCTGCTTCAGACCAACATTTGAAAATCATTCCCAGCTGTTAAATCTGAATTCTTAATTGTACACAAGAGGTTGAGGAGAAAATAATCAGCAGATGCAGCTACAGTTTGTTATATCTGTGATTATCTATTCTATACATGATTTACAGTTTTCAACCATTTTTGGAGAGACAGGCACCAAATTTATTCTTCCAATACTGCTATCTGTGCACAAGTGCTTAATTATAGGCTCCCTCACATTTTCTATGGAATAATTCTTGAGTGCAGAACACTATATTTCAATTCCTGGAGCTTATACTCTCAGAGAACGGAGAAAAAAAAATATCAGGGATTTGTGGTGGCAATTCCAAGATGCTAAAAGCTCAAACCCGCTCCTGCGCCCTGTCCCCCAACACCTGCTTTCCCCAGAAACTCAGATAAACCCAGCCATAAGGAAGGAAAAAAATAAAAGAAAAAGAGAAGAAAAACCCAAAAGTATGAATAAGAAATGCCTGGGGAAGAGAGGATGAGGAGGGGGAAGGCAAACACAGCAGTTTGAGTTCTCTCTTCTTTTTTCCATCACCTCACATATTCCATCTCCACACACCAGGTCTCAGGCAAATCTATAAAATTACACTCTACATGTGCTTCGACATGTTAGCTTAGGGAAGTGAGTTTACAAAGAATTCAAGCCTGAACACTTCTTCATTTGCAGCCTTTAATCATAGTGTCTTCCAAGCACATTAACCTCAACAGTAGGAATAACATGATGCTTCCAGGTGTGCTGAAGTGCGCTGGGGTCTCTTCATGTCTGGTGGAGCCGGCATGCAGACAGTGAGGGTGATGGTATGGACTTTCAAGCTCACAAATGTGTTAACAATTCATAGTATAGGTCTATCACACTTTCATGTCAGAGAGGCAAGAAAAATGGGTATTTAACCCAGTAAATTGTGTAGCTCCGTAACACAGAAGCCATTACAATATGGATGAGATCTGGAATCTATTAAAAGACATAATGGAAAATAAAAGCTAAACACATAAATAACTCATCCACTTGGAATTTCTTTTAAAAATATTGAAAGGCATTAGATGCAACCAAGATTAAGTGCCTGTAAAATATATTTTTAAAAGACACATTTTTTTCACCGGGGCATATGAGCACAAAGCAGCATCTAAAACCTCAACAAAGAGAAGCTTTATTACTTCTGCCTAGAAATTTTAGGCTCCAGCCTTAATTCACGTTGCTCCTTACGGCTGTGGTTGGAAACCATAGCAGTTTACTTGGCATGCACTTTATCTTTTCTGGCAAAATATTCATTGAGGGCTAAAGATGCCCAGAGACTGCAACACTGAACATTTCAAACCCAAGGACTAAGTATTTCAAGGATGCACTGAGTATACATTGGACTGTGGGAGTTCCTCTCAATGACCAAACATCATGTATTATTCAAGACAAGGTCTCCCTAAAACAGATAAGTCAGCGGTATGGAAATGGTTCTGCATAGACTGAAAAATTTTGACCATTAACCATAAACAAGCAATGAAAATTAGCTCCAGCATGCCACATTTTATGCAGGAGAACTTACAGCTCATAAAACACTTAAAAATACTTTTCTAGTTAAATTATTCTAATGGTCACTTAGCTATCTATTGGAAGCTATCAGAATGAGAAACGTACATATAGATAAATTATGTATTTATACTATGGCACTGATTCAATTAAACCTTTAGTGATGTGTTTTAGCTGAAATAGCTACATATGGAGAGCAGATGAATCCAGCTGAAATTATTTTTCTAAAGTTAAAATTCTAATTAAAAAAGCATATATTCTGTAGAAATACATCTTCTGTTAAATACACATTTGTTCTTCAGTGAACTGAGGAGTATTTCTCTGATCACATATACATTCTACGAGCACTACACTGAGGCAGAAATCTACAGGACTACTTAAATAACCACAATACATAAGTTCCCCTAAAGGCACTTTGTTTATAATAATTTATAGTTTTAACATTTCCAGACTACACAAAGGTGGTGGGTTAACATACCAGCATATCTTTGGACTTCAGACATTTAAAATAAACACAGGGTAACGACACCATAGCGCAGCAGTGACTACAACCATGAAAGGGCCACACAGCAAGCGCCATTCCCCTCTGCAAACACTCAGGCACTGTCTGAAGAGAAGATGTCTTAGAAGAACTCTGTTAATTACACTTAAGAACTAATAAAATTTAGGAACCTTATGATCAAGGATGCGTGGCAGGAGGACAGAGCAACCAAACACTCCCTAGCCAAAATGCTTATTACTATCTTCTTTAACAGGCTCTTGTAGTATGGACCACTGGGTCTGTAGATGCAGAAGGCAGGATCCAGACCTGCTGAGCCAAGGGACTGACCACTGGGTGAGAATGTGGGCTTGGTCAGGGTGGTAATGTAATGTTTTGGATGGGGCCTTGGTTCTAGACCTCTAGAGATTGATGCATGTTCTGAAGAGGGGGGAAAAAAAAAAAAAAAAAAAAGGTCCCAAAATAATGATTAAAAAAGCCTCTTCCCTTCTCTTAGCAAATGGGATGTTGGAAAGGACAGCCTGGGAGATGTGTGAGATCACAAGGAGATCACAAGGTCTGCCCTGGGGCGACAGACCGGCACGGGCAGTGACGAGGAGGCCGGACTCGGAGAGGCCCTGTTGGGTTCTCCCACACTTCCCTGAGCTGCAGAAAATCCTCATCGCTGCACTTGGGCAGCCGCAAGCCAAGCCATGGAGGGGGGGGGTCAGGCAGCAGGACACCCCCTCACTCTGCCCTGTGCTGGTGAAGCGGCAGTGGGGAGAGCAGAGGGGCTGGAACCACAGCTCAGAGGGAAACCCCTCAGACCAGGATCCCGTCAGCTTCTCCAGGATCAGCACAAGCATCTTTCCAGCTCCAGCTGCCTGAACAACTCCTGTCATCTCCTCCTTTGCTTCCAGACAGGGCAGGCATGGAGGACTGATCCATGAGGTAAATCTGGCTGTCTGCAGGAGACCAGGAAGGGAGAAAGGGGCAATCTCTTTCCAGGTGAGATGAGGACTTGCAGTCCAAAGTGAGCTCCAAGGAATCAGCTGTGGTCAGAAGAACAACCAATCTCCTAAACAGACTAAGGAACATCCCATGGAGTCCTTTGCTACAGCATTACTTTATGATCAGGAAGGGTAAAAGCATCCAGTACACTAAAGCAAAAACCCTCTGCAGGTACAAACGGCAGCAAAACACACATACTGGAAAGAGAACCACCTGCTCCCGAGGAGATGCACACCATCTGGCCCAACAGAAGTACCCAAAGTTCCTAAAATAGTTATTCTTTTAATGTAGCTACTAAGTGAGCTTTTCCTTTGAGTACAAAAGTTTCCATAATGCAGATCCCATGCTGAAACTTGACCTGAGCCCCACATCTTTATAGCAAAGAGAAAAAAGAGAGGACTGAGCAAGTCCTGTGAAACACTTAGTGTCTGTGTTCTCCATCATAAAAATCAAAAGATGCTTTAGTAGACTTGACAGGACTTCCAAGGGTTGGAGAGCATCTATCTACCAGGGTCTGAGGATTCTCAGTGAGGACATGGAGGTGTTGTAGGAGCTCAGCAAGCGGAGCACAGCAGGCTCTACTGATCATGGGATGCTAAGTTGAAGGAGTGCCAGGAGTGAACCACAGGAGACAAAACAGTTGCTGGGAACAAACTCCTAAGTGCACACTTGGAAGTCTTCATCTTTTGCTGCTTGATCTTGTTTTTTGGAAAGGAAAAAAATGGTAGTTTTACAACCCTAACTAACAGTTGCTCTATAAATAATGAGATAAAAGGAGAACACATAACAAAAAGCACTTAAACATTTGCCTCATAAGCTATTAGTGTGGAAACACAGGTCTATGAAAACAGCAGGCCTGGACACCAGTAGTATTATCCTGCTCCATGTGCCAAGGGATGCAGAGCTGTTGCACAATGCAATTCATGCTGCCACGGTCCTTTTCATCCTCTGATAAGAACACTAACCTGCACAGGACTCCCCTAAGAACAGGTATGACCCCCACATGTAAGGAAGCGCTTTCAGAATAACATCGTGATGGAGCGATGTTAAATATAAAACATTTATTCACCTAAGCAGCCCAAGAAGGATGAACTAATAGGCTGTGGACTCAGTAAAACTGGGTTTGGTACAGGTATATCAACACTCTGAGCATTGACAAATTTGTGCCTCAGTTTCCCCACTTCAAAACGAAACAGCACCTTCCCTCCCTGAGGGATATTGTAGGACTGCAGTTCTTTATTGGCCATGACAACTGTCAAAAGCCTTAAGGAAATAATAAATTACATTACTGATTATATGATTACTGAAATGCCTTGCCGTAAGTTAAAGAGTTTTGCTTAGTAATGTAAACAGCTTTAGTAATTTAAAGAGCTAATTAAAAAGCTAAATAAAGACTAAATGAGTTGAATTTTTTCCCCACCTTCCATAATTGAGTTCAGGAAATTTGGGAGACCTTTGCCCACCCTGTCACTGAAAAATGACAAACTTTAAGGTAACAGTTTTAAAAAAAAAAATCAAACAACAAAACAACAGAGAATGAACTCCCAGTGCTGCGATGGACGAATACAACCTCTAGATATATGAGGGAAATTCAAAGTAACAATAGGGAAGCAGCATTACTACTCTGTATGGCTCTGACAGGACCATAAAATAATGCAAGGTTAGTTCCTGTCTATATATTTCAAAAGTAATGTTGAAAAACTTCAATGCATTCAGAAGAGAGCTATAAAATTTTGAATTATGGGAGATGGCAGAGAACTTCTCCCTGCAGGCTTTATCCAAAAGAATATGAAAAAGTTACTTGATCATGTAATACAAGTATCTACGAGAAATTTCTGACAGAAAAGTATACTTTAATTCAGAAGAAAAAACTATGAGAGGGGGGAAAAATCATTCACAGCAATCAGTTTGGCCCTAAAATGTGCAGATGTATGGTTTTTAATATTAGATTACATTTCTGGAGGTGAAACCCTGATTCTAGTTGATGGAAAGAGTTGAGACTTCATCAGGACAAAAATCTGAATGACAGGATTAGCTTTCAATTCATATTATTAAAGCAAGCTCTAAGAACTGAAATTTGCTCGTCATACTTGGTTACTTATTACTAGGTCTGGTTGCCATGGTATTATAATAAAAGAAAATCATAATGGCGAACACAAAGGAAGTAGTGACTTGCAACATTTTAGCTAAGATGTTTAGCAAGACAGACAGAAGAAAGTACAACAAGTAATTTGTGTTTTTCAATAATGTTGTTTAATGCCATTTAAAGGTACTTGACTAACAGCTTTTAGTAATGTAATAGCTGCATATTCCACTGAACACAGAGAGAAAATACATTGTAAAGAAGGATGCTAGGTCAGCTGCCAGCTGGCCAGTATTACATTTTTGTTGCGATTATGATTTCACAAAAAGATAATATGCAGGACCATAATGACCTTCTCAACTGGTATCAAGGCATGGTCTTTCTGGCTGAGTTTGGTTTTAGTGAGAACTAGTAACGCCGTAAAAAAAGATTCAACAAAAGCCCCAAATTTGCGAATTTGCCTCTTCAATTCACAACAACTAAGAACATTGCTCATTAGTTGGGCTCAGCAGCCTTCTACTGCAAAATAAAGCCCTGCCTAAGTTTGAATCAGTTTTTGTGAAGTAAGATTATACTGAGTCTAGTCTTAATGGCAATGTCAAAGTGAAGCTAAACAGGTACTTCCTTTGCATCTGCATCATGCAAACAAGCCTCTGTGCAAACAGAACAAAAGAGCTAAAGCTTAGCTTCATTAGAAATTGGTCAGGAACTGATGAGACAGAGAAGTTTGTTTTGAATGTAGACGTCTGAAGTTATCTGTGTTTTAGCAGCCTTGTAGTTGCAAACAGAGTTATCTTGCTGCTGTTGCAGTGGCTGCATAATTAACAGAAAAAATCCTTAGACCTTCTCCTATCTCCTGGCAAAAAAAAGACAGTGCAACCTGCAAATATGTAACTAAAGCAAATGCCACTCAGCCAGACACAATAATCTAGTAATGAAACTGAATGGAAAAATGACGCTGGTTGGGAAAACCACATTTTCTTTGTAGACGACCTACACAGTGAAAACCACAGACAGGAAAATTTGGCTTGTTCTGTTTCCTACATCACTCCAGTAAAGCCAAAGTGGTTTAAATCAGTAGGACTGCAGAATTCTGACTGAAGTCAGGGACTGTATGAAGTCATGTCTGCTAGCATTTTCTCTAACAGACTATCCTGCACAAAAAAGTGATAGGGAATCATGGAGTTTATACTGAAAGGTCAAAAATAACGATTGCTGTGCAAGCCATACAGCTCACAAACATTTGTATCCATGATACTCACTTTGTTTAATTGTTCTGTTGATATGCCTTGCCTTGTCTTGCTCTACTACTGCCACAACGAGAGCATTAAATCTCCAACCAACCCAGCTCTTGTAATCCTGCCAACAAAAGTACCGCTTAGCTCCAGATACATCAATCTCTAACTGCCACAAATGTATTTTTGTTTTTATCATCACTGGCAGTTCGTGGTCCTATCACCATCTATGTAACAGACAGCTAAAGACACAGCCATGAGAAACCCTGGAGCTGACTCAGCTGTTCTAGAACTGAACACAGAAATTTCCAAATCATTTCCAAATCACTGTACATCCTGCCTGCTGGGCTCCCACAGAGAGGATAAAGGGAGTGAAAATGTTAGAAATTTCTGCGTTTCATCTCACCCACTGCTAACAAGCCGAAACCACTCTATTTGAGTTTTGAAAGTGTCAAACTTGAGGAATTTCTTTTTACAGTTCCCTAAAAATGTTCCAATGGCGGTTCATGTACAGCAAATTGAAGCTTCATAAGAGCCTTCATCCCTCTCATGGAGCTTTGGGACCCAAAGGGGTGGGGTCCATGGTTCCCCCCATTCTGCAAACACAGCTGGGATACCAGGAATCTTATCCAGAAAGGATTAAGGGTAACATCTGGCTGTGATCACAAATACAATGGCACAATCTTTGGACACCCACTGGAAATTTCATTTAGTCGAGCTCTGTAGATTTGAGTCTCGGTCCCTGCTCCAACACTAGATGCTGTTCCAGAAGACAGGAGGAGGAGAGCTGGCTGCAAAAAGCAGCTTGCACAGGAGAAGCCATGAGAGGTGAGAGAGGAGGTGTCTGTGCACTCCCAGAGCCGTTCTGAGACGTGACGAGGAGAGCGCAGCACGCAGGACGTGCTGTACTCCTGTGAGCCTAACACCGCCAGGCTCAAGGACCTTAAAAAAGGTACCAGCTAAAAAAATCCCTGCAGCTGCTTGTATGAGCAGCAGAGACCACATGCAAACTATGTTATCCAATACCCTGGGAGGCAACAGCTACTGAATTTAGCAGAAGAAGCAGCAAAATACTGATGTGACTGATCTCCACACAGAACACATTACAGGTTAGAGGCCCAATAATAATTTTTTCCTGATAGACGACTTCTTTTTTTAAAATTTTCAAAACTGAAGAGGCAAAACAATACGTGATCAAAGAGAGTTGCTTCAGAAACATGTAAGCTGCTAATGGTTAAATACTTCCCCAATACCTGAACAGCAAAAAGAAAAATATAAGATTGATTGTCACTGCAGATGATTGGAAGTACTGCTTCCTTCTTATTTAAAGCAGTTTAACAAGTACCACTCTCTTGATGAGGAAAGACAACTATTATTTAGATTCTGCCTTCATTCAACACCCTGAGTCTGCCAGGCACGCGTGGGCTTCTTCTGGGGCAGCAACGGGCGTCTGGCAGAGCTGGCCAGAGAAACAGGAGGGCAAGGACAAGAGTGTTTCAGTTGGAAACAGAAAGCAGGATAAGGACCTTTCAAAACACGTAGTTTCATAAAAAACTTATTTTCTTCTGAACCTACTTGATCACTGTCACACAGAAGAGTATATGGAAGGTAGCTTTGTTAGTACACCTGGCCTGCCACACATGGTCTCTCCATGTACTCCCCCTGCAACAAATTATTTTGATTCTCAAGTCAGTATTTTTCTTATTGCCGTCTCTCACATGCCAGTGCGGTATGAAAGCAAAGATTCTGCAATTTCTATAACATTACTGGAGTTACCATTTTCAGCACTGCCAAAGTGTTTGTTTTAAAATATGTTTATTTACCCCCACCTTTTATTTGTATTCAAGAAACTTCTACTGTTACTATTAGCAAACTGTGACACATAGACTCTAAAGAGTCTAACAGGTGAATCCAATTTTTTTAACTAGAAATGTAATTTATGAATTAAATAACTAAATATTCTGTTACTTTACTTTTCCAGGCTGTCATTACTCCTTTTTCCTCCTTCAGCCGTGCTACACAGGCATCCCACACAGTTCATGTTAAAAAACACTTTGAACACAAGAGAGCAGGATAATTAAGAAAATGGTGCAAGTATGGCTAGTCACTATATAGACTTGGAATCAAGAAATGCATTTAGTCAAAAGTTAGAAGTGAACCATCCTGAGAAAAATTGCTAGGAAAACTAACAGTAGCAGTAAGCAGCACATCTCAGACTCTTCCTGCAGCACTGTCACCACCCGGGTTAGCAGCAGCAGGGCAATGCCCAAGCAATCCTGACACCAGCAGCCCCCTCTCACCTCCCCACTGCCCTCCAGCCCTGGGAAGCCCCAGGGGGGAATTCTGACTGGCCACAGAGTAATTAAAAGCCCAAACCAAAAATCGTAAGCCCCATATAAATCACTGAACAACGGACACTATAAGAGCCCAAGGAGAGAAGAAACAACTGCCTTCGCTAAAAGGCAGTTAATGGCCATTGAAACCAGTGACCCGGCCAGGTCACCGGGACACTTCATGGCTCAGAGGTTGACCCAGCGGTTGAGCTGTCCCTTGTCTCAGTGACGCCAGGATTTCACCTCATCACCACTCTTGCTTATCTGGTAATCATCGCTGTCTTTGACTTTCGGAAATAAATGAGACTTGCTGAGAAAAGTAGCATAACAAAGTGATGACTGTGTATCTTTTCCAGCATCAGCGTTTTATTAAAGGGGTTTGTTTGCCAGCTTATTTTTACAGGAGCTTAAGAGGCCCGACTGCATATTTGAGAGCCTGTGCTCTGCTCCAGTTTTCGATGACAAAATGCCAAAGTTGAACATACAATGCCAAACATTCCAGAAACCTCCAGCACAATAGCAGCTTTAAACGGTCTTGCTTTTCCTGCTCCACAAGCCTTACAGAGCAGCAAAAATGTTCTCGTCCCTTTTTTTCTGAACACAGTAAGACACCGTAAGGGTATACAGTTACCACTTCTACATGGGAAAGCAAACAAGCACACTACCCCAGATCTTCAATTCCAGGTTTTGCAAAGCTATTAAGATGTGCAGCAATTCACACATCTTGCCTTTCAGGTAGATTAATGTGTACTATGTACAGAGATATGCCATAAACCAACCATCTAACCCACATATACAGGGATTTGTTTCCTATGCTCTGTAGTAGCTTACTTGTAATACATTGAACTGTGTTTCCCTCAAATAAGCTGCTTAAAATATCCACAAAAATCACTGGAAAACTAGTATGCCAAATAGGAACTGAGAAATAGCAACAAAACCACTTTTGGATGGGGCCAAATTAAAACAAAAAATGTTGAAATATAATGTATTTTTACAGCATTGTTAGGGACAGTCCTCAGCTGGGGATTAGGTCTCACAGTGCAAGGTGCTGTACACACACACACTGCAAAGCTAGAAGGCGGCAACAAAACTCACTTGAAAGCAACAATAAATAAAACATATGGTCAGAGAAAATGTGAATATACAAAAAGGTTGCAAGAACAACGACAAAAAATACCAGTATTGGTCAGTTCAGTAAGGCGGCAATTAGCATTCCATCTGCCCAGTCATTCGTGAGTGCTGTACAGACAGCACAACAGACCTGAGTTACACAGAACAGTCTGAAAGAGGGTGTGTAACTGACTTCGAGGAGATCCCAATAAAAATGGGAAGCAGCACGTGGGAGTTTGAAAATGCTGATGTGCCCTGGGGACTTTCAGCACGTCTCCCATAACTGTCAGTGCAAATGTCATAAGGAAGCTCTACGATTCATAGCAGAACAATGCAAATTCTTCTGAATCTGAAATGCAGTGGACCAAAACCATGTAAATGAAAGCAACTGTGGAACGACCCCACAGCACTGTGCCCCACAAAACCCTCATGCACTGAAGAGACTCATCTGAACACCAACAAATTCTTCTTTCTAATGACTGTGTTATATGAAGTCAACCTCTTAAAAGAAGTTTCAACAAGCCACTTCATTCCTCCAAACCGATGTACTAACATTTTTTAAATTATTGAAAATGTTACCAAATTAGAATGCAGATTTTATGTTTTGGTGCAACCGGGAAAAAATGGATGCAAGTTGAGTCGTCAGTTTGAAAATGGAAACTGCTTGGAAACTGAGGAATTCGAGTCTGTTTGGGTGATAGAATTAGTGAAAAGGTTCTAGTTCATGTAATAGTTTTCACTTAAATGATGCTTTTTCCTTAAAAAAAAGGGAATAAAAAAGCAAGTAAAGAAATATAGTGCAAATAAGAATACATAAATGTCACTCATCCCTCTTGCTTCTTGCTCACAACTTTGCATTTCTTTCATCTCCACATATTAGAAATTTACCTTCTTTTCAGTTTTTACCCAGACAAGGCAAAAGTTGTTTTTCTGCAAAATCTCCAGCTTATCCACATAATTGTTTGAATGACGCTCCACCTTTCAGATTCCTAAATTGAAAACTAACGAATGCCACCTGAGTGCCTGAAGGTTCAACAAGGTGTAAGTACTTGACACATTCACATATGCACCTTCAAAGAATACTCATAATCACAGAGCAAGAGGAAGTTCTCATACATAGTGACACAAGCAAAAAATAATCCATAAATGGATATTTATGGATATATATATATGTGAATGTATATAAGCTGCAGTTACACTGTGTTCCAAAGACCTATAAAAACCAATTTCTTAGGGCAGGTACACAATATGGAGAACATATTGCAATCAGTTTTATTAATTTTTGCTTTATGGGACAGTCTGATATGTTCAGTTAGTCCATTTCAGTATGGAACTCAAAGCAGACAAGAGATACCAAGTAGTATAGTGCAAAGAGTTCACTGCTGCAGTGTGATTGAGTCAGAAACTCTTAAAGCAGACTAGATCATTATGAATCACTCAACAGGAAAAAAATCCACCTAAATGGTGAGCTATTCTAAGCAAACAAGTGATACATATTTTTTCATCAAATAGATTTAAACTATTTTACAATAAACTTTTTTTTCCCTCTCCTGTCCCTCTCCAACAGGAACAGATTATGAAGATTATATCCAAGATTTGTTATTCAAGTTCTAATTCGTTGATGATAACATACAAAATCCTTCCTAAATGATGGCCAAGAAAAACAAGCTTGCCCACATAACAATGCAAGGCATTACTTCACACATCTGGAAGAATCCCAGAGCTTCTGCTTCTGTAGGTCTTTCAGATCCTTTATGGCAGCACATCCACCCATGCAGTATCTGGTCTACTTTTTAAAGCTTTTGTAAATCTTTATGAAGTCATTTGCACTTCTTTTTTGTCAATTTTTAAGTGCCTTTGTTCTTGACGCTCGAACAATTACTAAAATCTGCTTTCCAATTAGCTTTAGAATCAAAACGTGTTACTTTGCTAGGCTTAAAAGTGGCACAAACTTCTTATGAATTTGTCTTTTTTTCTCTGAAAATAATTTTCAAACAATCCCTTATCAGATATTAGGAAGTCTCCTATTTTCAATTAAGTTCTTACTTCTTGTAAAGGCTGCTGGGTGTACAGAGATGCTTAACACAAGTCCTGTAGTACATAAAAGCTTTCTATATGGCATCCACAAGCTTCTGAGAGCACCTACGTTAAAAGCAGACAGGGACAACGTTACACAGATATTTAAATAGGCTATGCCACCTTATCCATGTTGTTAAATTAGTTTAAACTAGAATTTATTATACCACATGCAATTCTGGAAAGCTCATGTGTTAATTTATACACTGTGATTAGTTTTGCAATATGCTGATACTGCAAAGTAGCAGCGTAACACTAATTTTAGTGTAACACTACACTGTAAGTGTACACTACAGTGCAACACTGCAAAGGCTCTTGTTGGTTTGTTCCACAGTTTCAGCAGACAGAAATGCAGTTTCATGTTTCAAACTCAACAAAGAGGTCGCAAGAGTCTTCAAACAGGTGGCTCCGAGCTTGTGCCAGTGACTCTGGAGCACAGCACCGCCACAAAGGTCCTTACGCATCTGGCTGTTCTCAGTGAAAACTCACTGACGGATGCACAAAACATGATTACAGGGTTTTGCATGAAAAAAAGATTAATGCAGAAGTCACAGTGAACAGTGATTTACAAATTCTCTTTGCAGCTGTTATCATATAAAATATATGGTCTATTTGCAATTAATTCTATCTACATCAGCTTCTGTTTATGGTCAGTCTACTCCAAACATGGCACAAAGGACATCACGCCATGAACAGGGATTTACTTTAAAACCTTACCTAAGAGACATACTGTGTGTTTAATAGTGTCTTTCACATCCAGGTACACCAGCTTCTACAGGAGAACTGCTGTGGTTCATTGTAGAAGAATTCCTGACTTCTAGGGAATGTCTACACTGGTCACAAAATAGCCAACTCCAACTTTTTTTACACTGTTTAATTGCCAATAAGGTAACTTTACTGGAGATAGATAACAAATGCAGAATTGACTGTCAGCGCCAGCAGCTGAACCCAACAAGGAGCGGGAAGTGGGATCAGACAAACCTCAGACAGCACAAGGGCCACGACCGTGTGCGGCCTCCAGGAAGACAAGTGGTGGGCCAGGTTTGACTGGGTCATCTTCATTTCACAAACAATAACAATGCTTCATTCTTCCCAGAAATCTGACAAGAATAAACTTGAATGGTTTTCCTTCCAAGGCAAACAAGGGACACAACTCTTCTTTAACATACATTAGTATAAAAAGAAAAACCTCTTGATAATAACCCTGTGGTGATAACTCACCTCATTATTACTAAGGCTTTGTCATTTCAAGACTTCTCATTTCCTTAGAAAAGCAAAGTAGATAAAATATAAAAGGTCCATTTGTGTAGCACAGCAGTGGTTAATGTTCACAACGGAAGACAGAAGTAATCCCTCTTTTGCTGTGGTCTACACGCCACTGCAGTAATTGGCTAAAAGGCCCCTGGCTACTCTTCCTGTGGAAAGAAACTATTCTGCTCATACCTGCAGGTTAGAAAACAGGTGATGTGGAGAATAGCACCCATTTATCTTCGTGCTGGTCTTTTTGCGTGTGTGTGTGCCCAAAATAAAACAAAATGGGTATTAAATAATGAACAGGAAGGAAGACCTTGGAGGCAGGAGCTTTTCTCTAGAGGAGACACCATACATGCACTAAATGACTCTTCACTGCTGCTTTCAGGCAGCGAAGACTTTGCTCAGGAAAAACTGTATGTAGGATCCTTCTTCTGGCACGCACAGATTGGTCGGGTGGGGTAGGACAAGCAAGCTGGACTACAGATGAATCCAACACACCAAACAGAAAAGACTCCCTTATAGAGAAGAAAATAAATTAAAATGGAGTAAATGTTATAACTGAATTCTCCTTTTCATCAGTAACATACCACTACAATCTAATTTCTGATTACTCCCAGTACGTCATTTTTTCCTACCCTAATTTCAGGCACACTAGAACAATAAGCCTGGTTTACAAGATCAAAGAAGAACTGTGAATTTTCTCCTCACTCCATCAATCTGTGCGTCAGCCAGGTGTCTGCTTGCCACTGCATTGCCCTCATTACTGTGATATATAAGAATAAACATATTTATGCTCTGATCTAGCAGACAAAAGGTCCTCATAGATCAGTCCCCAGTGCATTTGCTGTCCATGAAACCTGTCTGCAACCTTCTAAGGAACATTTCACTTCTCACCTCCACTGAAAATGAAGGTATTTGTTATTCAGGTGTCAGCTCAATGTCTCCCTCTCCTCAGACTTTGCAGAAACACACATATGCTTAACCTCAAGAAACTTGCCTAGTGTCTGTAGTGCTATAATGCTGGTGCCTTTAAAGATAAACACATGTACAGGACCCTGCAAAATGAGGTTTTCAGGTAAGACCAGGAAAAAACATAGAATGAATGAAAAAGTCTCTATAAAGTTGCTAAACCGTTCAAAACAGTAAGAGGGAGTAGTCAGCACATTAGTAGCCATTCTTGAGCCTCTTGTACATCTGCAAATATTTTTGAAGGCAATGAGAATATGGGTACGCTGGGAATAAAAGAAGGTACATGCATCTTACCTTCTTCCAAGCTCACAAGCCCCAGCTTTAAGCTACAGCTAAACCAACACACTACTAGATATCCCACATCAATCCAACGTCAATAATCGAGCACAAAAGTAATTTGAATTACATATATGGAGTATTTATGCAGGTTTCCATATTGTTTTATATCTCCAAGGACATTAAATGAATTACCATTTATGTGTGGTAATGTAATATGTAATTAAAATGTATTTTCTTCAAGAAACAAGTCTTCTAAGTTTTATTGCTGTACACTAATAATTATTACTTATGAACTGTTTTTTCTTCACTTGTTTCCATCAGCTAGTGCGAATGAAACTCGTATGCCTTCTGCAAAGCACAGTTGTAAATCAGCTGTTGTTACTGATTCGCCATCACTAGACAACCGTTAAATAAATGTAATCAGCCACTTTGGCAAAGATCATTGTGTTACCATGATTCAATGGAAGAAATTGCAGTCACAGAACACAAAACTGTTGGGAAGGGGTGGAAAAAGAGGAGTTCTACAAAGCACACAACCCCGAAGCTTGTTTTGCATTTCGTTCATGCCCTTTGTCCCCTGACCCCTCCTCAACTACCCACCGAGACAATGTGAAACCTATTCACGCTTCTCCCACAGTCGCTGTTGAGGAAGGGAAGGCCCCTGCCACCACCTGGAGGAACAAAAGTCCTGCCTGCACCGCTGCCTGCACCACTGCCCTTCCCAGGTGGCCTCGGAGCAGCATAAGGTGCTCGCCTGGGGTTGCCTCCTCTACTCAGTGACCTTTAGGATAGCTATTCTCCTCTCAAACTTTAGTGAAATTGTCCAAGACAGTTTTGCAAACAAAAAGACACATAATTAATCATATAACCTTGCTCCTCTTAGGAAATGAGTCTCAGAGCCAAATAAGCCAGTGCACTTGATGAGGTTGTGTCCTGCAGACAGGTCAGCAAGAAACAGAAAAGTGGCTTTTGGAGGCAGATGAAAAAAAGCAGAGAGCTGATGCTGACAGAGCAATCCAGCTGAGTCTATTTTAATATTGTCCCAGGAGCTGATCACATCACCAGTGGCTGTGGGGGAAACAGGAAATCCCAAATTACTTACTTTGCTAGTAAATTAAGGCTCTAAGCACGCTACCAAAGAAATCCTGGACCTATTGAAGTCCAGAGGCACTATGACACTAATGATGATGCACTTAAAATTTTACCCTCATCTGCATGAGGATCCTAGTATGTGATTTACTGTTACAGCCTGGATTACAGGCTTTTCCTTGGTGTATTGGCTTTCACTTAATTTTTAAAGTCTGACTTAAATATAGCAAATAAATTGTGACTCTATATTAAGTTTCCATGAATCGTAGTTGATGATGTAGCATTTTGGCACAAGACTGCAGACTTAACTCTGTCTCTAATTAGGTGTGCAGCACTTGTTTACTTAAATGGGATCTACTCATGTGTCTCTGGAGGGACAAGTGAAACAAATGGTTATACTCGTATCTGAAAAAATATTTTTGCGATTAGTAAAAGAACTTTAGGAGTGACTGCTTGGGAAGAGCAAAGCTGAAAGATTACACCCTGAACTAATCTAAAGCTGAAGGCACATATTTATGGCTCAGCCGATCTAACAGCTCAGTGCAGCTAGAAGGGGGGGCACTCTGTACCCGTAACTCCCCAATTTGCCTTCTTTCATTCCCCAACACCAAGGATAACTGTTTCAGTGAGTCCTTAACCAGTGTGTGAGAAAACCGGAAAAGAAGGATAGTGGGTTGTTAGATCAGTATAACCACAATGTGCAATTTTACCCTAAGTTAGCCTTGCTGCAGTAAATATTAATGGAAATGGCTGATCCATACTCATTGGATAAATGGCTTGTCCAAAGTCACAAAAGAGGAATCCAGTGCCCCTGGACACCCTCATCTCCCAAGTGGCACTTAGAAGCTTCATGGAAGCCCATGCCCTTCTCCTTCAACAGATACATTTTAATAGCCATTTGCCTTTAAGAAAGTAAAATCCAGAGAGCTCTCATTCCCTTAACTAGAGGCCATTACCACCGGCATTCATGGTATTCCTCATGTCAAGTACAGACACAGCCACTGTGGCCACATCCCACCTCTTGTCTCTTCCAGCTGCTGCCTCCACTTTCCCTGTCCCCTCTTGCCCAGCTCTACCCTGGCCTCTGTGGGGACCTCCACTCCTCACTGTGGGGACCCCCACCTGTGCACCCCATCCAGGGGCCACAGGGCACCCCACGGATGGAGGGGCATTAACCAGGCATGTACGCAAGGGCGACAGATGTGAACGATAAAGCCAGACGGAATCCAATATCTCATGCTTCGCAGCAGAAGTTAATGGCTGAGAAAAGAATATAATGATATGGTACAGGCACATAAAGTTGATGGAAAATTCACCTAAAACCACCTGTAAAACTATGTTTTGTTAGTGGTTTTTTCCTCTCAGCATTATCTGCACAGATTTATGGGCTGAAGTGTTTCCAACAGCAAATACTAATGCTGAGGGAAAACACTGTGTCTACGTTTTTATGCCAAATCCAGCCTATAATTAAGTTTGCATAGTTTTGACAGCTGAATTAAAAGATTCTGTAAATTCCCCAAATCACCTCTCAGATGAAGACTGATGGAAAGCACAAGCAGTACTCACGGAGGCGTGTGAACTCCTGCCCTGCTCAGGTGCGAGCCCCGCGCTGACACCAGCACTTCGGTGATGGCACCGGCTGATGGTGCAATGTGGCCCCACGAAATTCCCTTCACGGGCAGACCGGGTTTTGAGGCAGGTTTCTCAAGGCGGTCTCTAGAAAACTGATGGCTTTTCCATCATCCAGCCACATCCTCTCAATAATCCAGTCACGTACTTCTAAGGGGGATGGCACCGGGACGGCTCAGCTGTAATGGCCAGGAGAGCACGCAGGCATAACGACTTTTGCTGGATTATCACGTCCATTCCTCGCAGGCAACCAGGCACAGGAGGCGATTGATTTTTGGAAGCAACCTCTTTGCTCGCACTGCTCCAGAAGAGTGTTTCAGCTACCCTGGCAGCGAGAGCCTCTTGCCTAAATTCACCCAAGGCAATGCATACCAGCTGGCCTTACACCAGCACTGTCCTGCACCTTAACTAGGCCCTTCGTGCCCCGCTTTTTCATCCATCTAATACATTTACAGAGAACAATCAAACACCTCCAGTATCAAAGCTCTCTGGGAAGGGATACCATTTTTTCATGATGTGCTGCTTCTTCCCCCTCAGCCCACAGGTTCCCAAGACGGTCTCCGTGCTCGCCTCTGTGGGGTGATCTCTCTCATTCAAGTGGACAGCTAAGTTTGGAAACACGACCTATCACCCATGAGGGACAGAAGCCCCCTGCCAGAGGTGGGGCAGGAGTGGAGACATGAGCAGGGCCCCAATCAGAACCTGGGCTGAAAGCAGCATGGCTCCTCATCCTGGCTGCTAAGCAGAAAGGATCATTTTGCTGGATGTTTGCTTAATTTCTGTCTTTGACTCATAGATATTCACTACAGGTGAAGAGTCTCCCCTGAACTGCCACTTTGAGAACAAGACAAAACTTCTTTCTTTCTTTTCTTCCCATGTCACGGGTTGTAGCCACCACAGGCACACACATCCTTCAGGACACAATTTTCCTAGCCTTTAAGTCTATCACTGCCATGCAATACTACAAGCTGCTTGTGAAAGCTCTGGGCTGCACCACTCTTTAGTCTGAATTTGAAGGTTGTTCTTCATGGGCTGCTGTGTTTCAACAGATCGATAAAATTACGAGTATGGTCCAAAGCCAACACTGATCTTCCCATGAGACTAATGGGCTCTGGACCAGCATTACATTAAATCCAGTGTTAAAGTTATCTTCTGTTTCAAACAGTTTCAGCATTTGATTAAACACTGATTAGACATTAACATAAAAGGTGTTGACATTTAAAAAAAATGCCATTGTAATTGTGTCAATTTACATTCTAAATTAATACAATTATCTAAAAGAGAGCAAACGGTAGCATAAAACTCTCACTCTTAGCTCCTGCTAGTAACCAGCAACTGTAATCTGACCTATTAATCAATTACCCAGATAAAGGTAAAATAGTCTCAAGTTTCAATTATACGTAAAGTTTCATTTCAAAAAATCAATCTATATGCAAGTCAAAGTTGCACTGTAGGCATGAAAGAGTATACTATTTTGGATAATTGGTTTTAGGAAAAAATACAAATTACAAAAATATCTCCAAAAGAAAGTGTCTTTAATTGCATATAAAGTAGTTTATGATTATTTCCTGTAATTAAAGCCATGATTTGCTGGGACTAAGCCTTTTTGCAGATGAGTAAGGTATTTTTGATTAACACAATCCTCACTAAACCAGAAAAGCAGAGCAGTTGCTGTATTTAAATGTACAATCATAGACTTGGCTTTTCGTGTATTCTTTAAATCCAGCCCAATTGTAATTACGAGCCTTTGTGCAAGATCTGAAAGGGCCGTGACAAGGCTGACCAGCTGGCCTCTTCCTTATCACGGCACTGGTCCGGGTCAGAAACCCTGGTTTACTCTGTTACTCTGGGTCTTGCTCCGAGACTTCGTGGTCCCTCTGGTGAGACAGACACAGCAGCAGGAGACAGAGGACTCTCCATGCCCCTGGAGGCGATGGTCCCATGGAGCCAGCTCGGCTCATGCTGTGGTGCTGCCCTGGGGTGTGGAGCAGTCCCAGCTCCTGCCTTCACTGCCTCTCCTTTAGAGTCCTTGGGCAAGTCCTCAAACTGCCTGGTGTCTGTTTCTGCATCTTTTAAGGGTGGATTACAGGTCACCTGTCTTGCACCTGAGATCCTCTCGAGGTGAGTTAGATTCTTAAGTCTGGTAAAAGAGGACACTCCGGGGAGATTTGAATGAAATGGCCAAAGAAAATAGTTGAGATGTATTTTTAGCTAATACAGAGCATTCTAAGACACAGTGGGCAAGCTTCTCAGTGGCCACCGGATGCAAATACGTTTGATGACTTGCCTAGTTTGAAGGCAGGACCCCCTCCTCCATGCTATCTTCTTCCAAGATCACTGGTAAGTGATGGCCTGTTTTCATTCTCTTAACACATATTTACTTTTTAGACTTAAGCTAAGATCTTAAAATTTAAGTTGCACTTCAATTTCTGAAGAACACTGAATAAGAACCTTCTACTTCTCTCAGCCTAATGCTGTCAGTGTTCTGGTATTCCTCTTCATTTCCACATGCTCCACGCCAGGCTAAAGCACATTTATGCCAATCCTGTGATCTTTTAGTGAATGAGAATCCCTGAAGAGAAGGAACTAACCTTGCTGTGCTCTCTGCCTAGCATCCTCCCAAACCCCATGCCACTGTCTCAGGGACATGGTACACTCAACTGCTACACAGGTCAGCTATCTCAAACTGCAGAAGAAGAGTAGATCTTAAAATCTAAAGACCAGGGCCAAGCCAGCAAATCCTGAACATTGTATCTGTGACAGAGAAAGACCGACTTCCAAATCCTTCCAGCCACCTTGGTGGTAAGTGAGAGTGCCTTCCCTCAGGTCTGCATCAGCACTGGAGCGTCTCTATGAAACTGGAAATCAAGACGCTTTATTGTCACTCAGCAATATTGTCCTTCTTTACAAACACACAGAGACAAGACACGAAATTTCCTCTTTAAAAGCCCAATACTGTCCCAGACTAAGGGATATCCATGCAAGGATGAGAAACGCAGGCAAACAGGAGGACAGGAGCAGCAAATGCAGTAGAGTGTCATGTACAGCCACTTCCACCAGACACAAATTTCTTGAAGAAAGGGAAATGCTAAGTTCCCTGTCACAGGCTTGAGTGACAGAGCCTGCCTGCCCACTGCACTAAATCATCCCCATTTGTGTTTCTGCTGCCCAGATCACCACTTCAGTGCCTGCATCCTTCCTCAGACAAAGGGCACACTCTGGAAAGGCTCTGGGCAGTGGCTGTGGAGGAGAGGGAACAGGGCGCTCCTGCCGGGGCGGGGAGGCAGTGACCTGCCATTCAGCCATCAGGTTTGCAAATCAGAAGTGACATGAGCAAATGCAGGGCACAGTTTCGTACCCACTGCTCAGCACTTCACCAAAGGCAGCCGTTGAGACAATATGGATGCGTAATTTGTTTTCTAACTTGCCTTTTATTTCCACCCTGCAGTTATTGCCTTTCTGTTTCCAACATTAGCAGATAATAAAGAGGGTTAATCATTTCACCCTGGCTCACCGCAATATGCAGAAGTATGTCCAAGCCTCTCTTTTTCAGTCAAATCCTCTGACTTCATATTTACACCTTGCAAACTGCAAAGCTAGCAAAGCCACAGGACATGGTGCAATTTCACTTTGCAAATGCTTGGAGGGACAAGGACAAAGACAAAATGCCTCTGGGAACCACTTGAGGAACTAACCAATGACCTATAGAGTTTCTTCTCCTGCTAGAAAAGGATTAAATTTAACTTGTTCTAACCATCCATCTGAAGGCTCATGTTTCTTCCTGAAAAGTTCAGTTTTGTATTTGCTGTGTACAATGGTTACATCTCACAGGGAATGCATTTATGGCATTTCCTACTGCACAGAGGAGGAATTTCCCTTTGTGCAGTGAAGTATCAGAGTGTAAGCTGCATTCTTGGCCTATTTTCTGTAAGACATCCCTATGAATAAAGTCTGTAAAAAAATAGACAAAAAAACTTCTATAACCCCCTCTCTATTTTGTGCCTTTTTTTTTTCTTTTTTTCCCCAGAGACCTGCTCCCCAGCAATGTTATGTGGCCAAGGGACTGATCTGAGCCTGACTCGCTTACCAAGCAGTCAGGAACCAAGCAAGGCAGCCTGTCCCTGCCCTCTGCTCCTCTCTTTCTTCCAGAGGAACTATTCAAGATGACTGAGCCACAAACAGCAGGTCACCTTTGTTCTCACAACAGGAAGAAGAAAGCAGTTTTAAACCTGGGCATCTTTCCATTCCTGCCCTCTGAGCCTACTTATCTGTCCAAAAGACTCCTTACTCCACGTCACTAAATCTTGCTAAAACTTCATCTAGCTTAGCTCATGCTTCTATGATGAGCTTTATGATTTATATAGTGGGAGAGGTGTGTCAATGTAAGTGATGGCCAGCCAGGCCATGCAGTTAAAGGCTGCAGATGCTGCTGAAGGAGGAAGCTGCAGGCCCACAAGGCTGAAAAAGGTCTTGCAGAAAGGCAAGTAGAGGAATGTGCTTCCTTCATTGTGTTCTTCTGGAAACGGGAAATACCTCTGTCTCACTGGAGACGTGAGTAGCAAGTCTTCCTTCTTTCTATTAATCTAACAAAAGCTGGCCAGAAGGGTGCTGCTTGTCCCAGGGGTCAGACTGGATCTTTAGTGTCGGTGATTAAACAGTACTGGAAATAAGATGCTGCATGCGTGTATGCATGAACAGTGCATTTAATTAGTGACATTCACAAGAGCTTGGACACGATTTCCAAGACCTGGAATAGCAATGGACTCTTCTTATTTTTGAAAACTAATGAATTTTCTTTCTCCCTCACATCTTACTGCACTTCCTCTATACATGTCATCAAAGCCTTCCTTGGTTGAGACTTCTTCTGAGGCAATCTCAGGAAAAAGAAGCTGTGGTGTTACAAAGCATCAGTTCAAGAGCCTCAGGGAGCAAGAAATGTACAGCACGTGTGCTCAACAACAAACTCTGTTTTCAAGTTGGAATTAGAAGAAACCATGTGAGGCTTACACCAAGAATCAACTTTGCATGCAGCTTATTACGTTCAAGTAGCAAGCAACAATTTAAACACAGCTGAAAACCATCCACTTCTGGATGTAATTACATGCTAAAAAGAAAGAGCCAGAATTATGACTTAACTAAACTAAGCTATATACAAAACTACTGTCTATTTTACCTATTTTCATCTTTTTAAAGGTTTGACACAATATTCCTGACCTCTAGGAGTCAAAACCCCTACTTAAAAACCTGCTGGCCACAAAACCTCCAGGAATGGGAACCAGAAAGGCACTTGGCCACAGAACCTCAAAAGCAGCTCAGACACACTCCTCTTCCTTGTTCTCCAGGTTTACAAATCAGGTATCTCAGACAAGGTTATTCAGAGTAAGCGGGCCATGAAACATGCATTTAATTCTTTCTGCTTTTCAGCTAGAATAATTTCTAAGGATTTAAACTCCACATGCTACTTTTTATCAACTAGAATCAAAGGAAGATTTAGTTTACAAGTATGTCCATAGAAATAAAGATATTGTAGGTCACAACCAAATTCTTTGCCCAGTTCATTTGCATTTCGATGACCTTCTGTGACTAAACAACACACAGTGACAAAGTGCTGAAAATCAGCAGAGAGACACTAAGAGCAGATCCTGGAAAGGTCTTTACCCCCATAAGCAAGTATCCAAAAGTATACATAGACTACATGTTGATAACAATCTTACTGAACAGACTATTTCTATAAATATATTACAAAATAAGTTTTCTATTGCATAAGAACGCATTCTTAGGGGAGAAAGAGAAGCCAGACCATTGAATCCTATTAGCATTATAAATGTACATTAAGTAATGTTAATTTATTCTACATTGAACCTGTAATTACTTATGCAAATACAGTCCCCTTCCTGAATTGCTACCAAGACACCTCCTATTTGAAAAGACGTTAATAAAGGAAAAGTAGTTTACGACTACTAGGTTACCTATTACTGCTGTGGATTTAGAGTTATGTTTTATTCTGAAAAAAAAAACCAAACATAAAACAACAACAAAAAAAAGTGATTAAGTATTGACCAAATGTAAAATAAATGTCAACAGGAGGATAAATATGCTGAAATAAAAAGAGAACTTTTCTCCAAGTCTTCTGTCTAATGATTTCATGCACAATTTTTTCAAGACAAAGTGCAAATTCCTAGTCAATAGTGTTTCTTTAAAGGCAACAGTATATAAGAAAGCACAAATTTGATAGTACGGCCAACTTCAGCTCAGGCTTTTCTGCTGCTCTGAACTGCTCCAGCCTTCTGACATTTAAGTTTCACAAGCTCAAGCTCGATTTAGCAGAACAAAGTCGAAGCTCATATGTAAGATGATATAAGTCGCATGTCACTAAGTAGGTGAGAGTTTAACCCAGTGTGACACAAGGATGGATGGGGCTGGAAAATTTTCAACAATACCTTTTTGCCTCCCACTCCTCTGACTTTCATTCTTGGAAAACAGCAAGCTGCCTGCATGCAAACAGGCTTTAATTTGTACTGCAGACCAGCTACTGGAAAAAAGGAAAAACTGCTTGTCCGACTCATGGAAGCAGATGGTCAAAGGACCCTCAAGGAACAGTTCAAACAACAGCATGTCAGAGGACCATCTACAGACCAGGATAGAAAAGTCTAATTATAATGTTCATAGAAGCTCAGTCTTTTAGGTTACTATATCCACTGTCCTCTGTACCTCAGTAAAGCAAATCAAGTGAAGCTACAGTGGCCTGTTTGTGTTAAATTATATTTCCCACATCCTAGAGACAATATTTTCCTGATCATTCAAAGCTGTGAGAATACACTTAAATGACCAATATGAGTAATGTTGTAGCGTGGCATCTTTTATCTGTTTAGTAAGCTTCAAGTCTATACAAAATATTAAGCTCCCAGATTTTAATCCCCTTTCGACCCTACACTGAACAAAAGCATCCCAAGTGAAAGATCAGTTTACATCAGGTACTCACCTGCAATTACCTAGCCTCACATATTTGACAAAAGACTAGTTACTATGTAACTGCAATTTAATGAATTTTTATCTTACAGATTTGAACGATACTTTTATACATGGATTTCTTAATTATTTTAATCTTACAGATTTCAATCTCCAATAAATTGCATATTTTAAACAGTTTGAACAAGCAAGATACCAACTGACAACACCAGCAATTCTGATACTGTTGTACCTAAATACCAAGCAGGTATCTTCACAGTGTTCTCAAGCACCAACCTCATAGGGAGACCTTAATAAATATGTTCGGAAAAATCCTTTCTTTTATATGTATATACAGACATAAAAAATATAGGCAGATAATATAGAGACAGTAATTACATATGTATAAAAACATTCATATGAGCATATATATTTAGTACACTTTAATAAGTCATTTTACTTTAAGAATTTCTGAAGGTCAGAAGTTCTATGTATAATTATGGTTATTATCTGGTCTCTATGTAGTTTTTCAGTGAGTTATATGTTCAGTTTAAGAATACTTACATATTCTTATCTGGATTATATTAGAACAAACAGAAGTGCAACCAGTTCCCAGTCAACAAACACATCTAGCAGAAACCACCACGGCTATAAAGTAATCGTCTTTCATTGCAAGCAGCTGTTTACTAATAAACAACTACATGAGAAGCCCTTGAAGGAAAAGCCATAGGAGAAAAAAAAAGTACTTTAATTAAAAAAAAAAAGACAAAAAAAAAAAAAGACATGAAACTAAAAGCACTTCTGCACTGAAATCATAAGTCTTTCTGGCACCCTTCCCAGCTACTACTTGATTCTGTGCCCTGTGTGACATTTTATATATCCTCATATTTGAACTACCCAACCATATTTTGTTTCTTCTTGCTACTGTTTTTTGAACCACTACCACAATGGTGTCACTATATAAAGGAAATGTACCATTCCACATTGTGTTATGCTTTCTGTTTGTAACCTGCTTGATGCAGTTGTTTATAAACTGTAATTTATCTAAAAGATCCACAGGTTATCTCAATATATTTCATGAAACAGTAAGAATTCTGAATTTTGTATTGAGTTTTCCAGGCCTTATGTTGCCCTGTAACACCTGTGGTTCTGTCAGCCTTGACCTCAAATTTTAAAAATTGTTATTGCTCTAATTAACTAACATCATGACAGTATCCACTAAGCATTAAGCACTGGGCAAACAAGAAGATAGATGGTCCCTTCCCCACAGAGCTCAAACTTTAAGAAAAACAAGTAAAGGATGGCAATGCACTAACCCCACTAATTAAAATTTTTTAGAAGACAAAACTATTCAGTCACTGATCTTCCCAAACCCGGGACACCTACATCGTAGATTCCCACAGCTGAGCTTGTCACTCTGGGTTCCTTTAAAAATCAAAGGGCATTTTTAAGACCCAGGTCATCTGATCCGTTTTAGGTAACTCCTTCAGGGTGAGTGCTGAATTGTAGATTCCACTCCCTAAGGGGAGCCCCTATTAATTAGCGAGATTGCTTGCGCTAACTAGCAGCTGCCTCGGGTTAGTGCACTAAGGTGCCATGGTACGCACAGATTTCACGGAGGAATGTGCCAGTCTGCAAGAGGGACTTAAAGGCAGAAAATCTTAAGGGACAAACTTATTCAAGCAGCCTTTTCAGGGCTCAACAGGTACATAAAAGAGAGTGAAAGAAGCAAGCAGAGAAACATGTTGCAAAACAAAGCAAAAAGTGTAATGGAGCGAGTAATAGTAAATGATCTCTCACAGTTGGCTGGAAAGAATACTTGGAACTGGAACTGAGAATTTCAGAGAAATGCCTAATGCTACACCCTGTCCACAAAGACAATACAAATAAAATCCATCAGGAAATTATTCACATTTCACTAAGCCTTTCCTGTAAAAGAAAAAAAAATGCTCACAAATATTATCTACATTACCTTTAACATACCCAGCTTAATCAAGTCATCAACCACCTGAACTTGCTGTGTGTTGCTGCCCTGCTACCGGGAGATCATTCAGATCCCGTAAATCTCGAAAAATTTTTTAAATAACTGCAAACTCCCAAACTTCTCATCACGTTAAAAAGTCAGTCTCATCCTTCTTCTTTTGATTGCTCCCCCTGAGTGCAAGTACACAGCTGTCCGAAAGGATCAAGTTTCATCTTCCTAAGCCACTTCAGTTGTGATGGATCCCGTACTGCAGTCTATAAACAGTTTTAGGTACATCTTTGGTTATGAACGGGTACATTTCCTAACCAATATCATTAACATACAAGGCAGTTCACTGAACTTGGAAAATACTAAGAAACTATTCTCCAGAGTGCAACATCCGGTATGAAGGAGGATAAAAACACTGTTTTCAAGTCCAAGACATGTAAGAAGTGGAGGCTAAAACAAAACCCATTAATCTATCTCCACCCCCATGTTCAAAACAAAAACCAGAAAAAATACCCTTTGGTGCTTCACATTAGGAAGACACAATCTTGGATGTCTCCCATGTGTTTTGTTTGCTGTTTTTTAATAAAAAAGCATAATCACCCTGTCCTTTTTTTTCTGCTTTCAGTAGAGATCCTCTAGTATATTTTCAGATTTGTTAGTTCCATGGCTTTTATACTGTTCTCATCCCACTTTATTTGAGTGCCTGTCAAATGTAACTACTCTGTCTCAGTGAACCATATCTGAGCTTTTCAGATATTCTTGAAGTTAGCATGACCAAAGTTACGTGAACCACAGACCTGGCTGAACTCAGGGAGCTGAGTGGGGAGGTAACCACCTCTGGGTTCCTGTAATAAACTCTTGACCTGGGAGCCATGGTACGACTGTGACAGGTCACGAGCTTTCTAAGGAACTGCTATCCCGGGGAAGTTGCCGCCACCCAGGGACCACCAGACAGTGGCCACGACGCCTCCACCCCATCCTGTGGTACCGCCAAGAGGAAATTGGGTAGAGTTGGACATACTGGCTTTAAACCACCTGGCAACTTCCTTTCACTGGAGAAATTCCTGCTGTCTAGTCATGGCTTACGGCTTATCTGCACCGTCAGAGCAATGAGTCAAAATCCCACCTGGGATGCTTCACTCACATGGGTGTGTTGGCTGCTGGGACAGTGCCCTGAACCCCACTGCACAAACATTGCTGTACGCACTTCCAAGAGTTACCTATTGATCTTGGATGAAGAGCAAAGACAAAAATGGTCTTTCCTGGGGACAAGAAGTGTTTGAAGCTGACAGGTGGATGCCCTTCTTTCTATCCAAATGCACCCTTGTTGTGCTTACAGCCCTGAATATCCATCTTTGGCTCAGGTCTATCTAGATGAGATTTTGTTCTGTTTTTCCTTTTATTTTGCAGAGAAAGTCTCCATGCCACGGCCCAGCAGCTGAACAAGTATTAGCTCACTTCGCAAAGCTTAAAATAAAATCTGTAATAGATGCTACTGTTCCTACATTTTTAAGACTGAATACAAAGCTGGTCACCACTTTTAAGGAACATAAAAATATTATTAAAATCATTGTGTGACACTGTCAAATTCTCTGTGATTCGTATGCCTTAAAGCCCTAAATTCTGGATATGCATGGACTGCAAACCAAGGCAGAAAATTGATTTTAATATTTGTTTTTACTTTTCTAAAATGATGGCTGCCTTCATTATAAACAACGACCACATATTACAATATAGATCTTTGTAAAATTCTCCACCAGCTGTAGGTGTGGTGAAACATGTCTTGGCTTTTTTTTTAAGATATTGAGTGACATTTTGATGTTCATTTTAATTCAGGATTATGAGTTTCCTCAACTTTCAGCGAAGAAAACAATGAAAAATAAACACATTCTAAGATTTGTTTCCCACAGTTGAGACTTCCTTCAGCATAGTTGAATAAGCAATGTCTCTCCATCCAGGTACAAACTCGATCCCATAAATTAACTTAAACAGTAAAAATCTATAACTGTTCTTCAGCCTCTTGCCAACTTCCCGGGCAAGTGGCTGGAAAGTTATTTCAATCTTATTAGAAAGATGAAAATATTTTCAAAGTCTCAAGCAAAACATGCTATTGTTTTACTCTGTGAGACAACAGCACACAAATATCCCTTGAAGTAACATTTTCAGTATTTAAAAGAATGACATTAACTTTAGGAGTGCTATGAACTCTGATGTCATCATCTTAGCATCTTATTATGCAAATAGCATTATGCCGTGCAAAATGGTTGACTGGCACCAACCGTAAATTTACTCCCTTAGAATAAACAGAGGGCAAAATTCCCCTTTTCTCCAAGCCTGAATACAAGAGACTTCCACAAACTCGCCATGGGAGAAAGCTTTACCCTGGGAAAGGTCACATGGTGATACCACTACTCTGGCCACCAGCACGGGACAGCCACGGGACACCGAAGGCCACCACTGCCCAGCCACACTCAGTGGACAGGCCGGGTCCCTGGGCAGCCCCCGTCGCTTGGCCGGGCTCATCCCTGCTCTCACAGCCATCCCCCCCGCCCCGGGCCAAACACAGGTCCAGGAAAGAAAGGGTGCATCACACTCAATGTTGATCCCTTCCAACCATGAGAAAATGGACAGAAACCTCCAGAGATTATGAAATTGAGGCTTCACCAAGTGGTGGAAGAAAGCACAGGGTGGGTATTTGTGGAGAGGATGGTTAGTGAGATTGTGCTGGGTCTGTAACAGCAACAGAGTCAAGGGGATGGAGGAAACAAAACAATTTCATGCTTCAGCATGATTTCCAAGGAGCTCTACAGCCTCCGTCCCTCTGTCTCATGCTGGTTAACAAGTAATTTTCACATGTAAAAGTATTTTAAAGCAGATATGGTTCAGACCATCTCTGGAACCATTAGTTCAAAACCCAAACTACGCATAGAGTGACGATCACCAGACCTACATCCAGCTGGGCTATACACAACCTAATTACCCCAGGCACAGACATACAGACCTCCCGTACATCACTGAGGGCATCCTTCCCAGCAACGAGCACCAGGCTCCTGAGCACCAGCAGCTTCGTGCAGCACTCGCCTCGGTCACTGGGTTCAGTGGGTGCAGCTCTTTGGCTGCAGTCAGCTCTGCAGCACAGCAGGAGTCCGCTTAACCCCTTCTAAAAGTCTGCATGCCTTTCAGCAAGACTCCTGCTGTGCCTTGAGTCTAAAACACTACATATGCAATACATTGCTTCCCTTGCTTTGTTGTTGTTTTTCGGTTTTGATTTTGTTGTTTTGTTGTTGTTTTTAACATACTGCTGTGATTATAAAAGCATATCAAGAATTAATTTCTGCTCAGATTTCCCTTACTACTTCAGCAAACGTAGCATTTGCCTCTTTTTTGTTTCTGGCCTTAGTCCTAACGGAAGTTCCTCATTCTGAGACTATGTCATTTCTTTCTCATTCTCCCTTGGAAAACTCATTCTGATTTCTGTCACCTTCCTCCTCCACAGACTCCCTTTTCTCATTCTGCTGTGCCAGCAAATAACTATCAACATAGTGCAATGTCCCATTTACAGGTACACTTCCATGCATTGTTGAACACTGCTCCAGTGAAGGGGTTTTTTGCCTCTTCCTTATCCCACCATGCCCCAAAATAATTTGATTTTGGGTTGTTTCTTGATTGCTTTAAGATGTATTGTAGTTTTGTCCATGTTCAGAAAAAAAATCACTGTAACCAGATCCATTACTTGCATGCAACAGTACATAAAGGAATGGGAGACTTAGGTGGTACCTGACAAAGTAACAATTCCAGGTTGAACCGATCCTGAGATCTCTAACATTGCCAAAACTTTCGCTGATGTAAGAAAGAGTTTTTGCAAGGAATAGCTGAGGACTTGCAGTCAAAGCAGAAAATTCTTCTGAATGAAAGGCATCTTAAGTCTGGGAAGTTTTTGAGACAGTGATCACTCAGGCCTTACAAGTGCTCATTTATGACAGCTATATATTAATACCCTGACTGGGATAATCAGAAAATATGTATTATTATTTTAATTATAAATGGTAAATTCTATTCACTCTAACTCTATTCACCCTAATTATTTTTCTTGTAATATTTCATTTACAACTCCTATTTGTAGCTTACATTTTCAAGTAACCCAAACTTCTAAAAACTAAAGCAATTTTTAAAAATTTCTGAAATAGCTCATGCATGTTATAGTGCTATATTCTAAAGCAGCTGGGTCAAACTCAGTTCCTTATGAAGAATCCTTGAAACATTAAAATTGCATGAATAACCAAAAGCCTCAGTTGCGTAACTGAGGCCAAGGAGGAACCAATAAATCTCTGCCAGTTAGCCCTATTCATCAGTAACTTTTGTTTGACTAAAGCATATCAGCTAGAAAAGCAACCTGTCATAGTTCGAAGATTTAGAGAGATGAAGAACCTCTTGCTTTGCTTAATAATTTGTCAGAATAATGAATCATTTCTACTGTGAAAAATGCTGTGCATTACTCCTCATTCGAATCTGCCCAACTCTCCAGCTATAATCTTTAGTTTGTGTTGTGAATTTCATTGCTGCCCTAAAGAACCTATATAAACCCAGTATATTTTCTCCTACTCCACGAGACTTACATTTCTTAATCAAGGAGGCTCTGTGTTTTGATAGGGTCAACAAATTAAAAATTCATGGTTCTCAGAGAGAAATAGTATCACCAGATCTCAGACCATTTTGGGTGACTTTTTTCTGCAACACTCCCATGGTTCTACATCCCTCCAACAATACTGACCCAAAAACTATAGCACGAGTTCTTACCACAGAATGTGTACAGAGGTAAGGCTACTCTTGAGTCCTCATCACTGTCCTCCTGGAAAATAACTCCTTTTACGATAGTGTGGCACTGGGAATTCTTGTGAACTTGCAGTTCAAAAGATCATTGAATCCCTTCCAGACTTACTGTTTTCCAGGCTACAGCTCACCCTATTTTTGGAAATTCTGTCTGGCTATGAGGAAAATAAAATGCTTCACCACGACAACAACAAAAAACTGCAAAGAATTGCACAGAGAAGTGGTGGGATCTCCTTCACTGGGAATATTCAAGACTCCACTTGACAGGATAACCTAACCTAAGTCCCTGCTTTCAGATGGTGTCCAGAGGTCCTTTCCAACTTAGGCTTTGCTTGGACTTACGATCACATGCTTGTGTAAAGGGAGTTAATTCATTCTCCATTAAAATTTTCAAAAGATAAGGCAAAAGCTTACAAAATTATTTGGCCTCACAGGTTTGTAACACCACTGCTAGTTCTCTCAATATCAACTCCATATCTTCGTTTAAGCTCTTACGCTTGAGAAGTTTGATCCATGTAGCACTGCAGTTTACTGAACATTTATCTTAGATACATCATGTGTTTACAGCACTCTCATAATCCTTAATTGGCTCTACTCCTGACCACCAGAAAGGGATGCTGCAGGCCGCTGCATGCTCCTACACCACCAGCAGCAGAGTCAGCCACGCAGGGACCGTGTGCGGGGCATACGTTTCTCTGTGCCAAACACGTGGGCACGTTTCTTAAGACACTGCTCGAGTCTGACAGATCGCTACCTCTGGCTTTACCTCTCAGCCCAAAGGATTTGTTTACACATCTGACTAAAATCTTTCCTCGACTGTTTTATTTGTAATTTTCTTCGTAAAATCACCATTCTAACATCTGTCTCTCTTCACATCTTTAAAGAATTACTTGCCAACCTTTTTTGTATATTTTAATGATAGAATGTTTAGGAAAGAAAAGATAATCTCATACCAAAATACGCTCTCTGAGGTTGCAATACACTCTGATTTTGTAACAAGATAATGCATGCCGGACAGGACAATATATCGAACTCCAATGGCAAAAGACTGCAATACAATTGTATGGCAGCCTAAGCAGTGTATTTCTTCACCAAAGTCTAGATCCCAGTAAAAAGCTATATTTCTATAAAATCTGCCTTTTAACCTATTCCCAACAACTGTTTCAAGAGGTGACCACATTTCACATTCTTCTATATGGAAAAAATTAACTTCTCACTATATTAACCTCCTCCCACACAAACTCATTTCACCACAATTTTATAAAAAATATAAAATGATGTTGAGCAACCCAACTCAAAATTTCGTTAAACTCAAGCTAGCAAACCAGGATAAGAGCACTTCATTACCAACCTTTGAAGCAATCCACAGATTTCTTAAAATGTTAAATGTCACCTACTTCTCCCTGTGCTAGTCCAAAGGCACCCTAATCATTCTCCTTAAAACCTCCTTTGGGAAACATTCAGATGATGGCCTTCCCCTGCCTGTGTCTGCAGGTAAATCACACTCTTGATTTCCATTTTTCAGGAGGAGGAGTAGAAACTATGCTGGTACCACTGACCAGCTATTTCCCAGGACTAAAACCATGCCAGATGACCTGTTCCAATGGTCCAGCCATGCTGGAGGCTAATACACTTCTGGCTCCTCTACAAGGGGTTAAGGTTGGGAGGAATCTGTAAGTTTTTGATATTTCAACCTTTATTGTAGCATCCAGGAAATTATCTAATCTTCTCTCTCCAGCTACCAAGACAGTGATCCCCAAGCACTTGTTACTACTAGACTTTCTGTAAAGGTCACTGTACTTCACAAATTATTTGTAGCAGTGTGTAATGCAGGAGGGAAGACAAACAAATACGCTGCAAAAGAAAGAAAAAGCAAAACGACTGCTTTCATTTTGTTTATCTAATACCATAGCTGAAAAAACTCTGTGAAGTTTCTCGGCCTGTGAAACAGTATCTGCAAATCTTTAAACAATGAGCTTGTTCTTAATGCTTGGATTAATTCAAATTGTATAAAACTGCTTAGATAAAGACTGCACTGCTTTCATATGCAGTGGCACAGCAATGTGTCAGAGAAACAAATACTGGTTTTGTCCTGTCGACTTTCAGACTGCTAATTATTAAAAAGTGGGGAAAGGCCCTCTTACATGGCCTGTGATCTTATCCCTTATCCTTTCTGACCAGCACAATCTGGCAGGAAAGAAATAGCTCTACTGATAAGAAGGAATATCTCCCTCTTTTAAGTGAAGGCATAGTAGCTGCTCTCCTTCAAGTCAAACAGAGTTCGTGGTACAGTATTTAAGAAATTTTCCAATATGATGAATTATTAACTTGTTTCAATTGTGTCTTCTTGGATTAGACTGAAGAAAAGTACAACTCCCACAATGTCTCCAGATCTCAGTGTCACTTTTCTTTTGATCAGTGCCCTTTGGACTCACAGGACCAAATTGCAATCATATTATCAGTCAAAAAATACTGCTGAAAACCAGTACTTGTGTTATTAAAAATTTAATCAGATGCTCTTGAAATCATCTACAATGAACAACAGCTAACCCGAACATCCACCTGGGATGGTGATGTCAGTTTGATGTTTGTATATCAAGACCTTTCACTAGGAAGAGCTTGGTTATTACACACCATCTGCCTTTTCACATACTTACATGGAGCTTTTAGAAAAGGCAATGGGGGAAAAGGGTGCCTTAATTACATTGCTGACAACCAGCTTCACTTCCACGGGGGACATATGAGCAACACATCTAAGAAGGGGCTTAGAAGAGAAACAACTGTTTGATCCTCCTCTTGATGAGAACAAAGGAGAGATAAGAGGTATCGTGTGGGCTGTGGGGCTGAGCAGATTCATTCTTTGCAATGCTTCTTGGTGCCTGAAATTTCAGACTACCAAATAGTAGAGCTATGGTTATGACTGCTTATGTTACTCTGTTATGAACAAGAAAACTGGAAATTCTCCCTTTATTTGTGAACCAAGGCAGTCTGGTCATGTAAAAGACAAATCATGTATTTTTGCTGAGCACAATATCACCATATTCTGCTGCCCAGCAGTCTGTGCTTGTCATTAGTTTTCAGAAGGACTTTAATGTTTCTGCTCTTAAGTGCAACGCCCAGCACACCTAGAACTGACTGAAGGCTGCTGCTGCCATACACTCAGTCAGAAAAGGCTCCTAAACTATCAGCCTCTGATTTAAAAGGCAAAATGTTTTCCACAGCTAATCAAGGCTTTTCTTCCCAAAATAACTCTTATTCAACATTCCCCCCCTCTTACATTTCAGATAAAATAACTTAAATCTGCCTATTGCAACAGGCCACCACCAGTCTCAGTTACTTTGCTAAATTTGGGTGAACATATGCAGGTGATTTTGTGGGTCGGCAGAGAGATCAATATGAAAACAGTTTGGCTCTTTAAGCTAAATGAGCCGTCAAACAATATGCAAGCTTATGTTTCCAAACACAGGTCCTTGCCATATATTAAGTAAAACTAGCTCATTGCCCTCATCTCCACTGAAACTATTTGAGGGCAGAATGAACATTTTGAAATGATGACTGTATTTTAAAAGAGCTCTGAAGGATCACAGTACCCAGACATTCAAGAAAGCTTTCAAACCACAGGGAAGATAAGCCAAAAACAAAGGAGCAGTGGCTAGACAAACCTCACTTGAAAGGCTTGATAGCTTTCATCTGATTGCTTTTTTCAGAGGAAGCTGGAAGTTAGAAAAGCTATTCTGCTCTCAAAATCGAATACGACAAAAAAAAAAAAGGAAAAGAAAATAAAAAAGGAGAAAGAGAACAACAAAAGTACAGACATTTTAGCAGTATCCAGGGAAGTCTGACAAGCGGCAGCAGAAAGCACAGATCAAAAGAACACATAAGTTCTTTTATTGTAGAAAATACCTAGAATTCCATGTTTATCTTACCACAATAAGCTACTGAATGATTACCTAAGCTGCTCTTGTTTTGCCAGGCGACTCAATACATCTGTGGGTTTTACCCCACATTAGTTTTACTCTGATGTGCTTAAAATGCTACACAGCAAATAAATTTAATCTAAAAGGTTATATGTCTACTTAGGAAAAAGAGTCCCCACAGAGAGTAATCGTCTTAAACAGAAAATCTTTTTGATATCAATTCAGAATTATTTACCCCAGTTTCAACAACTAAAATCACATAGCTGTGATATATCACAAAAAGCCCCAACTATTCTCTTTCTAGTAATATATTGCTAACAGGTATTGTGAGAAAGCCACAGAAGTACATTAAAAAAATCCCAACCCAACATGAGAAGCATCTCTTAAGTACCTGTTTGAGTGTCTGTGAACTTTTTTTTCTTAAATTTCTTCAGTTCTCCTTTTATAAGTATTAAAATTATCCCTAAATTCCAAGTTGGCTTTGCCTATACAACACGATCACAAAGAAATCTGTCTAACATATCGTAAGTGGAACTATCCTTGGCAAAATAACATATCTGAGACAGGTTTAAGTCATGTAGAGACAAGACTGAACTTGTGAGTTCAGAGTTTCTTTAAAACAAAACAAAACTTGCTGTCACAGCATGAGGACAAACAATATCTCAAGCCCAAAATATTACAGCAGAAGCAACAGAAGACATGGGGAAAAGTAGCTCACTCATCTTCACTGTCCAAGTATCTTTGGAGTTGCATTCTACTGTTTTCTAATCCCTTCAATTCAGAAGAGGCCCACAAAGTAGCAGTTACTCCAGAGTTTTGGGAGGCTTCCAATAGATAGATCAATCCTTACATATAAACACTCTCTATAATTAGGTAAGAAAGCATCTTGGTTTTTGGACAGCATATGACAAATTTTGAAACCGTGAGGTGAAATTCCATTTTAACACGGTTCAAGAGAAGCCTTTCTTCTGTAGGCTGTCAGTCCCCCTCTCAAAAAACATCTGATAACTACTCTAGTAACCTGAATTTTTTCGCACCTTTCAAAATCAAACTAGAAACGCGTATAAACAATGGGATAATAATAATGAACACGTGAGGATATTCCTCCTTACAGAGAGCAGTCTTCTGAAAAAAAAAAAGTTATCTATCCAAAAGTTTCCATTAACTCTCCACAAGCCCAGAGAGGAAAGCCCTGGCTCTTCATCAGACCTGTACCTGGCTGGCAGAAGAGGCACCAGATGAGCAGCAAAGAGCTGAAAGGCTCCTTTTTCTTCTTGGTTGTGCCACAGGAGCACGAGTGGCTACCTCCTTCTCAAAATCCATCCCCTCGGTAGCAGACTGCCGCCAGCATGGAGCAATGCAACCAAAGGCAGCACAAGACCCTCTTCCTCCCGGGGCAGATTTTCTATAGGTGCGCATATGCAACAAAGACTCATCCGATGTGAAATTTTGTTACACATCCGGGTGTATGAATGACTCATATATAAAAAATACTGGTTTCTCATGGTTGCATGCTTGCATACAGGTGGAGATAGCATAAATACACGTTTGCACATGGGCAGAACTACCCTTTTGTGACAGGATTAATACCCAAGACGAGGAAGTCATGATTTAGCAATGAAAAAAAAAAGAGGGTAAAACACGCACAGTAAAAAGTTACGCAAGAAGTGCAATCAAACTAATACAAATAGTTAACGCTATGGTGAAATCTCTTGCGGAATTAAGTTACAGCAACAACCAAGTATCATACACGACCTCCGCAATCGTCCTGCATTACAGAAAGCTATTCATTGGCCTCAGGAGGAAACCTGACTCCTGCTTGCAGTAGTGTCCCAGGCTCCGTAGGGGATTAACGCAGTTGTTGAGGGCTGGAAGGCTGTGCCCGGAGCCGGGTCACCGCAGCAGCGCCCGTCAGCTGCGACGCGAGGGAGCCAGGAGCGCCCGGCCTGCCGGGAAGCAGCAGCAGCTGCAGGTGCCTCCAGGACCTGCCACAGCGTCCGGTGCTGGAAACACTTGGTAAAAATAAACTAGAAGGGAAGTGCACATGAGCCAGGAATTAAATGCTTGCATCTGACACCAGAGGAAGAGCACTTGGGTCAGACAGCCTGCCAGGGGTTTATGCCAACTGTACTCCGGTCAGCAGGAATGCTTTTATTGACATCGATAACAGCGCCACGCGGGACAAGAAAAACATTTTGTGATCTGTGCCTTCTCGCTCCATCCCACTCCACCCTTTTGTGATGCTCGGAAGGGAGAAGTTCTCCACTGATTTCCAGAAAGCCCTTGATGCTGTTTCTATCACATTTTCATTTAAGTTCTCTAGCGACAGACATCAATTAATTGCCTGTGATAAAACAGAGAGTGTCCCCAGGCTGTGAAGTGCCAAAACCCTCTCGGCCCCGCTCGCCCACACAGGAGCGTGCCAGGGGCTGCAGGAGGCACCATCCTCCTGTGCCCCCAGCGTTGGGCCAAAAAGATGGCAGCTTGGAACAGCAGCTGAAAAACAACTGAAACAATAGTGATCCTCAGTAGACAGGAAAAAAACACAACAAAACCAAACCAAACCAAAAAACTGCCAGCAGTCACTACCACATCATGGTACCTGAGGTACCGCGGGAATTCCAGTCTAAGAACAGAGGAATACTGAGGTTCTCCCATATCCCTGGGTTGTAGATGTTGGAAATTTTATAAATGCCCTAGTTTTTCAGGTACACATTTTTAATTGAAGTGTTTGTACTACATGTTCATTACATATTCTTAAATTAATTTTTTACATTATTCCAAATATTTTTTCTTCCTTTCAAACAATATTTACTGCTATTTAAATTGACCAACCAATGCCATTCAATTATTTATTTATTCAGCCAATGGGAGATAAGTGACATTTCTTCTTGCTTGTTCTAATCAAAGTCAAATATTTGTTCTTTCTCTGAGTAATTTATTACTAATTACAACAGTCTGATGTGTGGTATATGGTGTTACTAAAAACAGGGCTACAAATGAAAAAATGCAGCTAAAATTACACTTTCAAAGCACAGTGGAAGAAAGCCCAAAGCTCATACATAGACATTGACAGCAGGTCTGTTTCCAGACTTTAGACACCCACGTAGCCACAAAATAAGTGCAAACTGGAAAAGCCTCTGCTTATTCATCTGGCAGTGTATCTGGAAGTGAATATATCATATAAAATTTAAAATCAGACTCAACTTCAACATCAATGCAAGAGCATGGAGACAGTCTATTAAATGTTTATGTAAGAAATGCAAACCCCTTAAAGGCTGAAATATTCTTAAAACTTAGTTGAGCTCTGGAATTTACAGTGATGAGACATCAACACAGTCAAGCATTTAGCAATCTAAAACAGAACTGGACATTCATGCAGGTATCAAGAAGATCCAGTTTTACAACTAGCAAGAACATAATTTTGGAAGATAAATCTCAAGTTGTGGGACAAAATAATCTAAAGATCAGAACTTGCATGATGTGCATGGCCAATTATCCACCTCCTGAGAGGTTGTCAGACCCTCCTTAAGAAGCCATGGCAGAAACCATGGTGAAAAATATATCACAAGTCTTCCTAGATTTCAGACATAACCTAAGAGAAAAGCTTCTCCGTTCCTTACTTTAACAACTAATTTGGATCTTAGGTTAATATTTCTTTATGTGAAGTGCACCTACAGCAGTATAGTAATGAGCCAGGGAAAACCTTTACTAAAACAAAGGATAACACTCAGTCTTTACTAAGGCAGCAATCTTCTAGTGCAGGAGCATCAGACTCATTTTCACCGGGGTCCACATCAGCCTCGCGGTTGCCTTCAAATGTATAAATGTTGGAGTAGTTACATTTATACAGTCCTAAAACTACATTTGGTCCTTTGAAGGCAACCGCGAGGCTGATGTGGCCCCTGGTGAAAAAGAGTTTGACACCCCTGCCCTAATGAATGAATGAAATCACTACAATCCACAACACAAGAGATGACACAGAAGGTACTAATTGATGACCAAAATAGCCCACAAAACCAAAAAAGAACCCTTCAAAACATAATCTCACCCAACCAAAAGTCGCTGTGTTGGTTTGATGTGTCAAGATGCAAAACTTAATAACACCACATTCTGAATGTACTGAACTGGTGCAAGTACCAAGCCTGGGTGAATGTTAAAACACGCATCTCAGTGGCTGCTGTCAGAGTCACAGGTGGTGGCTGCAATTTTAACAATAGCACTGTTTCTCCTGGTGTACTCAACTCATTTGAAGGAATCACAGAAACGGGAATATCTGTTCCTAAGAGATTTGCTTGTCTTATTTACACTTGTTCTCTTACTTGAGCCCACAAAAGAGATTTAAATCCCAGGGATGATGATTAAACCAAGCCAGTTAATCAGGTGACTTTGGTGTAATCTGCCTTTGTTAGAAAATCAACTGAAAAACGATGTAATGAAACAACAGTGGTCCAGAGGTGCATTTGCTTTGCTAACGACTGACAGAAATACGTGCTCCTCTCCCAAGTGACAATGTGCAAATAGCACAAAAACATTCCCAGTGGGAAGATAACAGGACTATACAGCTGAAAAGAGAACAACCAAGGCACATTCATAACCATTTGCAAGGAAATTATCTTGAGACACAGCAAATATTCATAAATATTGCACTTTATCACAGGCCACAGAAAGGAACAGTTGATCAATGACCAGAGAAAGCTGCTCTCTAGCCTCAGCTTTACCACCAGCATCATCTGTTGCCCTCACCCGAGACTTTTGCTGCCTTTGATGCTCCTCATCTCCCAAACAAGCAATCCTCACACCTTCTGTAACATACCTCCAGAACTACAGATGAGAGAGAATGCCCGCTCAAAACCAGCACAGCCAAAGATGTCTGTAGATCAGGGCCTCATTTTCACTTCTTGTACTCTTGTAAGTATATAAGGGCTTGAAATTAACTTTGGAGCCACTGCAAGCCCCATCTAGAATGGTGCTCTGAGGATGCCTCCCATGCTTTCCATAGCTGAGCTCAGCATGAAGCACAGCAACCTGAGGTGCTTCGGTTTAAAAGTAGAGTTGGAATAGGAAGCAGTGGCAAAGCGCCCTTCATACACCAATCTACTTCTGCAGGATGTGTAAAGAAGGACAAGATTTTGCTTCCTGGTTGCCTTGGTCTGAAGTATGTTCTATATGTTCTACAGCCACATCTCCCTTAATATCTTGGCACAGTACCTTGATAACCGGGCTACGGCAACACGGGGCCAGGGCTCTCCCCGCCGTCACTGACTCCTGAAACTTTGCCACCAAAAAGAAAGAAGCACAAGGTCCTCATGGCCTGGGAGAGCTCAATTCTGCAGTCCTGTGAGTAGGCTCATCCAGCAGCTGGCCTGAGGGGCTCGCCACAACGCTATGGAGACCAAACCTTGCAATACGTCATTGCCCAGTGGCTCAACTTCAAAAGGGAAAATGTGGGTTTGCCTACCCCAAGCTCCTCCAAGCGTCCCCAGAGAAAGGAGGGCATCACGCCCAGGTTCAGAGGAGGCAGGAGGTGCCTCTGCCCCAGGGGTGGTCAATGCCAGGCCACTGTGCAGGACATGGGCTCCCCTCTCTGTCACCGCTGAAGGAGTTAGTCCTGCACTGAACCCACCCACCCAACAAGCCATGCTGACAGCTTCTGTGCAGTTTTTGGTAGTTGTGTACGGAGGCAATCCAGAAAGCACCATGAGTAAACTGAGTATGTGCAAAAACACATCTATAAATGCCTCAGGATATTTTTGGCCAGAAAAGCTTAAGTTTCTGAAACCTAAGGAATCTCAGGTGTCTACAATAACTGGGAGAGGTTTCCATGGGCAACTCTTTTGAATGCAGCTGCCCGAACTCTGCTTTAACAGAGACCTAAATCCCAGATTCTTTATTGGATCTAATCATAAGTACCAAAACAAGATTACTGCAGGCATTTACTCAGTCAGCTGAATACAAAAGATTCTAAAAATACTTTTGTTTGTCATAAAATTAGGTTAGAAAAATACATATACAAAGCTCACATAACAAAGGTAAGCATATAACAACTACCTGGGACTTCTGAGTTACAAACAATAAACACTATTTAAAATACAGAGGCGTTGCCACAGAAGAAAAGTTACTAAGCCTGTTGGGGCAAAGCAACTGCACTGGTGTGTGGTTTGCACGGGGGGAGGGAAGGAAAAAGAGAAGGAATTGCTTTTAGCCTTTTTGCAGCTTTCTTTTGTTTGCTTTTTCAAAAGAACAGCTTTTATTAATTACTTTTAAGTGATAGATATAAATTAATAAACTTATGTTTAGTAAAGTATTATCACTCTAGTTAAACTCCACTTACTCCCAGAGATACCTTAGGGCTAGTAGTTTAATATGTACCTTAATATGTTGCCTTACTTTATTAAACTAAGGAGTAAAATTGAAAGACTTTCCACTGAGACATTTTGCTAGAAATATTCTTCCCCCTTAACATTTTCTCTTTCAGTGAACACTAAGTAAATCCACTTTACTTGGCTAATGAACTAACTCTTTGTTCATTTATCTATCTAGCTATTTATAAATATCTCGCAATCACAGCATTATCTGGGGGCTAAAGAGCATGTTTCAACTCAAAACAAATGGACATGTCATCTCATGTCCTTCCATAAACAGAAGCTAAGGGCTTGGATTCCAGCAGAGATTTACGCTTGTAATCATGTTTCATGTGTTCAGTTTCGTTATTTTACTTAGGTGCTTTTAACATGGCAGAAATAAGAGCAGCTGCCCTTAACATACAGCAGCAGCACTGGAAAGCAATAAATTGTTGTACCAGACGCTACATGAGACAGGGAACACGTGTGGATGCTGCGGAGGGTCCCCCTGTCCTGAACACGCAACCTGCTCTGCTGGGCTTACAAAGACCATCCAGGGAGGAGGGGGAATCGCCACCTCATTTGGGGAGGGAGGTAGGACCCATCGGCGGAGGGGAGGCAGGAATGTGCAGAAATCTCCTGAAACAGCTTCTGGAACTTTTCTTTTTCCTGCTCGAATACCTACAGTCTATGCAAGTCTACACAACAGCAAGTTCTAGCTGTATGACACTGACCTCCCAGATAAAAATAGGCATTTTTTGATGACACATTATATACAGCAGTATGTGAACGAAGTAGTAATGCAGCAAAATGGATTTTCTCAACCAGAAAAATCTGCAGCAACATATATCCAGATCAAAATCAAATTCTTCACAGACACTGCGTACATTTTAAAATCAAATGTAATTTTTTTTAACTTGGGTTTTTAACTGGTACAAAGCAGAAAACTATTCACACAATAGTAACACTAAATCAATTTCTCCCTGCCTAAATCCAGGACATCAACCAACAACACTGTAATTAATGCAAAATATGCTAGTTGAGTTGACACACTGTCATTTGTACATGTTCTAATACTAAATAATGAACACTCAGACTTTGGGAGAAAAGTTAAATTGAAATAACTCCCATCATATATATAATAATAATAATAAATAATAATAAATAAATAATAATAAATAACTCCCATTATATATATTAATATTCCCATTACTGGCTTAGTTTCAAGGTATAACCAAGAGTGCAAAAGAGCTGTGATTGTGATTTAAAAAAAACCAAAACAATAGTGACTTCTTCACTTTGTACTCCTTTCAAATCCATTCACTTTAATAATCAAGCCTGGTTCCCAAAAAAAGTTTCCTTAGCCTTGCCTGATCAAGCAATGCAGAATGTCAGAAATCCTATGCAAAAATACAGCTTTTTCACCCGGAATTAGATAATGTGCTAAATCCTACCAAAGATTTACACTGAACTGAAGTTTCTCTCAACTTCACACTTCTCAGGTGTCTCTAGGCAGAACCTACGATTTTTCTCCTTCCACATTTTTAGGCTCAGACATTAACTACCGTAAGTCCCCACCCTTCCCCACCTAAATCTAACCCTGCTCAAACTGAGCGATTTGAATCTACTAAACTTTGTAGCCCTAAACCTGCTTCCCGTTACCACAGCACGGCAGTGCCAGCAGGGGGGCTACCCCTTACGGATCGATTTTACTTGATCTGGCGTGATTGATGCCCACACAAAAGTGGTTGCAGCTAAGAACCCAGGGATTTTACTCTCCCTCCAGAGGGACTGAAAATACCCTCTTTTGTTTAATACCTAAAACCCAAAGGTCCCAATAGTATTTCTGCTGCTGGACTTTTACCTCAAAACATGTTTACCCTTTAGTAATGCATTTTACCCAAGAAAAAAAAATCTATTAAGAAACACCCCAGTGTCATGCTATGATATCAAAGCATATATCAAAGCCTGTTTAACTGACTGATAGTATGATCCATTCAAAAAAAAAAAAAAAAAGCCTGGATATTTTTGCAGATATCAAATGCTGGAATAAATGCTGTTGTGATTTTAGTGTTCTATTTTAACAGTTAAAGGAGAGACATCTGGCAATAATCTACAAATAAATGCACTGTCTCAATTCTTAGTTTCTCCTCCAAAACACTACCTAGGACATTTTTGCAGCATGATTCATATAATCAGCACAATACATTACAAAGCCTTTCAAATAATTCAGAATTCTCAGTTCATTCAATAAAAAACTCATTTTCGAAAGAGAAAAGGGCCATGCCAGAAAACTTGCTTTATTGACTCAGCCCTGCTGCCAGGAAGAACAACATGGTGAGGCAAACTCCATGATTTCAAAAGCATTGTTTTACAGCAAGGGCAGAGAGAGAGAAAGAGGCTTATTTACCGAAATGTGAGATTCCACAGGTGAGGCCACAGACGGTCTGAAATCCTCTTCCTTTAGTTCCAAAAGTTTCAATTTATGATGAAGCCTGTAATAATCCTTTCAAGCTGCCAGGTAAAGCGCACGCCATATCTCAGCTGTATTTTCTTTCGCCCTTTTACAGTGTAACTTTGCTATTTGCATAAAGCTTAGTTCTGGCCTATGGGACTTTTTGAACATCTACATGTTAGATTAGCTGTCTTGACATGCTCTATCAAGCATGACATCATGGATCTCCATGGTGACCTTAACCACACCTGCCCAGATGCCAGAGTTACCTGTCATGTTCAGACCTAACTGAACATAACAAAAAAAACCTCAACCACCATTTTCTAGGCACTGAGACTATTACAGGCACCAGAAGGTTTTGTGGTGGGTTTTTTTTTTTCTGTTTGTCTGTTTTAAATTGATGGAAATCTAATTTCTCTTGCTAATAAATTTGTTCTTCACAGAGCACTGTCTGAAACACTAGAGCTGTTCTCAAGTCTTCCACATCTCACAGTTTATTTCCTAGTCAAACAACAACAAAAGAAAGCCACAGCAAACATCTCCCAGCTCATTTTCTAAAGGCAGGCTCAAAAGCTTGTGCTCTGAAAAACTTCTACACACTCATTTTTGCTCTCTGCCCCTCAGAAAGTTGTTTTTTTTTTTAGCGAGGTGACTTGTAAAACAGGTTCAAGGCAGGGATTACCCCCTCCCACAGCCAGGTTAGCATTTTTAACCTCTTAATTGCAAACTCTTTTTCACCCTTGCAGCCGCTGGCCCAGTTTTTATACTTGTTCCTGTTCTTTCTTTCCTACTGACCAGAGTCAACCCCACCTAAACAGCGACCGCGTCCTGCCGTCAGCTCAGCAGCAGGTGATTCACACCATCTCAAGCTTCAGAAGACCAAGACTGTTTTCCTCTTTCCTTTCTCGTTTTTCTTTCTCACTTTCCTGGGGATTACATTAGCGCGCTCCTTTCATTAACTCAGACGAGACAGCTTTGGCAGAGGCAAGGTGTCCTAAGCTCCTGCAGGATCTTGCTTTACCTATAAAAAAGATTTTGTTCCTCGGTTTTCCAGGCTTCCAGGTGGAGGGAGCTCTGGTGCCCAGCTGCGGGGCTGTCTGCAAGGGGGAAACCTGCAGCACGAGGGCAAGCTGCTGAGCTGCGGGTCACGGAGCTGCGGCCACAGGGTGCTGCGTTCCCCTGCGGGCATTTTGGGGCGCACAAGGCACAGCGCACCTGCACCCCCCGGCTGCTGCAAACTCATACCCCAGACTAGCACACAGAGCAGCTCAGCTGCGGGTTATTTGCCTTGCGGTTGTATCCCAAGGCGCTTGCGCAAACAAAGACGGCCCCTATCTCTGTGAACCTTCCTTTCCAGAATAAGGTATCACTAACAGGGCGACAAACCTGTGGGGTGGAAGAGGGATGATCTGTGTGCACAGCTGGGAGGTTTCAGGTCACCACGTTAGTTAACCATCAGTAACCCCTGCTGGCATTTTACCTGGCCACAATTGTACTTCTGATTTGTGGCGGGTCACCAACACCAGAACCAGGTCCTCAGGAGGCACATCAGGGAGGGATTTATCTGAGTAAATGAAGCCTGGATGAAACCATTAATATGTAGTGGAAGATACCAAAAACGTTCAGAGCTGACCTTGCTGGTGGAGGTGATACAGTATGATCTGACAACATCAAACATTTTTTTCCTGATGTTTATTTTGAGCAAGCTGGGGGTCAGTTTGCCTTACTCAGATAGTGATGGTTAAAACAGACAAGAGAAGAAAGTCCGCAAAAAACAAGAGACAACTGCCAATCCTGGTTTTCTGGCTCATTTTTGTTAGTTATGGACCTGACAGGGTTTAGAGCACCCTGGAAGAAAAATTATATGATATCCAAGGGACTATCTCCTGACTGTAAATATCAGGATGTTTTATGTTCCAGAAGCACCATTTGACATAGAGATTAAAAAGTGCTGTTGCATTGTCTACTACGCTTAATAGATCCCCCACAGTGGGGAAAATCCCACTATTGCCACTTTCTAGATACTGGAGGAGCTGGAGAAGTAAGAAGGGAGGAAACGAACCTGGAAAATAAATAGTGGCATTTAGTTCATGTCTTCCCATACATCTTACAGATTTTGTATGTGATGTATATATATGTGTTACACGCACACACCTACTACATGTGTATGTAGTTTGTCTGCTATGCCACTGCTACACACATACATGTACAAGGTGGGAGGGAAGGACGTATGTATGCTACACACATACACACCCTCTGAAGCAAAATTATATTGTGGTCTTATTCATGGAGCAGCTAAATAAGTGTGTGTTATACATACACATACACACACATAGAGCTATGTGTGTATATATATACAGGTACCTATGTGTATCTATACACAGAGATATATATACGTACATACAAACACACACAAAATACACAGATACGTGTGTGCATACTCGTAGACACAACTGGCAAGAAAAAACTCCTCTAAACTGTAATGCCATGACTATAATAACCTGTTACTGCATCTGATGAGCCAGACTGTTGATACATTTCAACTAAGCAAGTTTCTTACAATCAACTGATATAACTTATTTCTACATGTTTTTAATGTGGCTTCTCTTCAATTTATCTTTTTTTTTAAAGTTATGCTGAATGGATCGAGTCTTCAGCATTCCTCATTCCCAAGAAAGATGCTCTAATAGTAATTTTAAAGTTATTTTGTTTTAAAATTCACACTCATTACATACAATACATACGTCTAATCATCAAAAAGTAGAAGAAATTCGCATGAATTTTACCCTCAATAAATTAGCAAGGATGACACATTTTAAACAAATAGCAGGAACAGTTACTGCATTCCTTCTGTAATTTATTGCCTTCAGAAAAGGCTCAAATTACAAAATGTGTAGGGTGTAATGCTGTAGGCTGTTCAAACTGGGTTTGCAGTGTCTGCAACACTGGAACTAAATATTTACATGTCTCCAAAAGATCTAATCTCTGGATTTCACCCCCCTCCCACCTCCTTTATTTAATTTGTATGCTATCTTTATCTACCACCCAGCACATTCCACACAGTCACTAAAGTTCATGGAAGAGATAAGTGAGGAGAAGAAAAAAATTAAAAATCAAGACTTTCAAAGGAAAGGAGGGAAGCTGTTTAAAAATAAGGAATAGATCATCCTCATTAGAGCTGAAGTCTTGCAGCAATTTTAGCTGGATACATATGGATTCTAGCAGTTGTGTTCTGAGGCAGTGATAGAGCCTGGGATGTCTAGAGACCCTGTCAAAGTGAAGTTGCGGGGGGAGTTACCAAATGACAATCTTTCCAAACCTGTAACAATCTCCAAAGATTTGGAAGGGTTCAAAAGAGGCTGAGAATTCACTTATAACTCCCAGAACAGAATACAATATTTTTCCAACTTGTCAACATTCCTTAATTACAATTAATTTGCTGTTAGTGCTGAAATACCCGTAAAACACTAAGAAAAATATGATAAAAGGTTTGCTGTCAATCATTTGTTAAACTGAGAATAACAAGCACGAGATTTTTGAGCCTGAACTCTAAATTCTGATTGATTTAAGGAAAAGGAATTATGGAGTAGAAGGTAGATTGTCTGTAAAGCTGAACAGATTAAACTCTAACATTGCACCCAGAAACAGAGCCCAAAACTGCACGTCCTTGCACGGCATTGCTTGAATGCAGAAGGTCAGCGTGACCACGGCCTCCACCTGCTCTGAGAAATACATCAGCAGGTCACATCTCCTCTGACCCTACATCTACTTTTTGCTGCTGAAAAGCAATCAGAGGCAAGCGAGAAGCAAACCACCTTAAGGTACGCTGCTGACAGACCAACGTGGATGTCAAAACAGCTTGGAGGAGGCAGATACCTGTGGATAAATCCACTCTGTTTGTATTAAAAGACTCAAAAATAGAAAAGAAAGCAAATGAAAGGGTAACAGAGCCAGCTAAAGCACACAGACACACTTTACAGATATTTTCCTTTCTCCCCAGCAGTTGTGCTAATACCAAAAGTGTAACAGAAGTTAACAGCTGTTCCATATTTTCCCTTCAGCTGTGAAAAGTAAATGGAGACCCATACACTAAGATCAAGAGTCTCACCTTCATCTTTTTCTTCATGTATATTCTAAAAAAAATGAAAAGCTTTTCAAAAATGCCAGTTTCAACAAACAATTCCAAGGTAATATTGAATAGTTTCATTTTATTATTGTTTCTTTTCGTTTCAAGGGAGTAACTGAATCTTAGGCTACATTGAAAAAAAAAAAATCGAATGTTCTGTTACATTCTCACCTTTTGTAATGAGGTAACACTCAATTTTGTAGGAGTTATAAGGACTGTTTAACAAAAAGCAAGATACGAATTTGAATTTCATACCTGATCTCTCAGTCTCTCCTGGTGTCCCATTATTGCTGTAGCATGGTGGGGATATTTCTGTTTCAGATGCTCAAGAAAAGCCTCTCTCTTCCTGTCCATTTCTGAGGTTTGCATTCCCAGTATTTCTTTGGAACTGCGAGGACCACCTACTGTATGCCTTCGAGGGATGTGGCGAGCGGACTTTGAATTAGAAGTGTGACTGTTCGGGGTCGAAAGGAGCTCTTTAGATCGGAGACATTCTGCATCATCTAGTGATGTTACATGCAAACTGGTTTTTGCCTGGTCTGGAAAAAAAATTAAAATATCAGAAGGACTTGCTCCCAACAATCATATTAATAAGAAAAATAAAATAATTTATATAAAGGCTAGCTTCATTTGAAAGTCTGGTAGTGTTCTGCATCATTAGGCATATGTACGTTGTAAGAAGCGGCCCGGAAATAATCACTTATATAAGCGATGCACTGTACTTTTATACACACAACTGCAGTACTGCCTCTCTGTAAAGTGAGCATCATTGAAATAGATGTTCCTTTTATATCATCTTTACCACTACATGACTCGAAAAGATGATCTGACAGGGCCCTTATTCTCTGACCTTTAAAATCTACAGGATGCTTTCCAACAGAAGGAACGGGTTTCTTCAGTAGGCTCCAGTACACTTAATGGCCCTGTAACTAGTATCCTTAAGGATACCAACTGACAAAATGCCTTTGACAAAGCAGATTTGAAATCCTAAATCTTTTTCCAGTGTGTTTTCAACATGCTCTGAAGCACCTATTAAACATTGAGGTTTGGAGGCTCTTTTTCCTGATTTCTGACTGTAGTCTGGTTTTAAATTTCATGGATCTCCTTTGGATTTTATATGTCTCAGGACAGTGGTCTGGAAAATACTACAGCACTTTTTCAATAAACCATTTCTTAAGAAACAGAATAAAAGTAAGTTTTGTGTAATATAAAAAATCAGAACAACAACAAAAACAACTCAGTTAACTTTTACAACTTCAAAGTCTACTTTAAGACCAAAGACCATGACAACGTTTGTAAAGAGAGATAGACATTGAGGGTATGTAAGTGCTGGCTTATCTTCAGGTAACTATGTAACACAACCCTCTGGTGCATGAAAAAAGTGTAGTCTGGAGCCTCGTTACCCAATACCTTTGAAAAATCCCTCATTCCTTTGTCAGCAAAGGAAAAAAAAAAAAACAAAACACAGAACCCAAAGCATTCAAAAGGCCTCTCCGAGCCTGATCTGGCCTTCCCCATCTTCACTGAGCAGCCTCCAACATCCCTACGAGCGTTAACCCTTTACAGCACATCCCCAGGAGCAGGAAGCTCCTTCCTCTCCGTGTTTTTAACACATCTCTATTTCTCTCCTTCTGACACTTTTTGCCACAGAGCCCTTTATCCTCCCAGCGACTGTCTCCCCCATGTGCTGTCATTTACACAGCACTGCTGTTTGGAAACAGGCACCTACTTGAGTCTTTTTATGGTTCAGTCAGTCAGACACCCTGCCTACCTCCTGGCTCAGGATTTTATGCTGAGGGTTTTTCAGCTTTCTGGTACGCTTTGTCAGTTGCCTGCCACATCCCACATAACATCAAGCCCTTTTATTACCAAAGTAAGTCCATCGGTGGAGCTGCTGCCAATGTGATGTCCCACCAGTTCACCAGGGGAACCAATTCCCTTGGGTTTTGCAACAGGACTAGGCCCTGAAAGGTCCTCAAAGACTTTGCAAGTTTCTGTAAGCTCCCTATAATGCTCAAGGACTTCAAAATATCAACAACAGCCTTTCATTTGCATTCATGGAAACCTATCCCAAAAGCAGAACTGGACACAAGAGTTCAGATTGAAGGTGGCACTGTGCTTTGATGAGCACAGATCCAGACACTACTTTGGAAACAGGTTTGGTTCACAAGGAAGTTTTACTCTCACACAGATTCAAAATGCCATCTCTGACCTCCGCAGCACCTTCTAAGACCTTCTTAACCTTTAATCCTGGTTAAAACCTTCAGAGCAGCAGCCTCACGTGTATGTATGTACACACACACACACACACACACACTCTCTCAACTTTTCCAAACACAATTTAATTAAAGAACATCCATCCTCACTGATTACTGAAAATTCAAAGCACCAACTGCCAGGTACACACAGGTTGAGAGAAATGGCAAAAAAGAAGAGTTTTACTTGCAAGAAGTGGCTACTCCAGATGCGCTGAGTTAAAATGGTTTCTGAAAGCTGCACAGTCCTTTCAACGGATTGTACACAGGAGGGAAAAGAGGTGGGATGGGGCTGGCTGGAATGTACCATCTTTAATTTGTTGCACGGAGAACCTGGAGGTTATATCCCTGAGGCTCTTGGAACAAAGGCAGCAGACATAAATACGAGATTTCCTTGGAGCTTAAGGGAGTCAGCGTGAGCATGAGTGACTGAATGCAGCAATTTGATATAAACCCTTAAAGTATGGTCACAGCAGCAGTTTCAATCACTGAACTGGTGGCAGGCACTTCCTCAAGAAGGCAAGTAAACCTACATGGACAAACACAACCAAGAGCTCATGAATGTGTATTTCGGGTCATAAATCTCTCTCATGTAAAGCCTTTCCCTACTCTGCACTTCAGTTATTTCAGCAGTTTAAGAAAAAGCTAATTATTTGGAACATAAAGAGACATATCAAGTGAAATGTTTTACCACTATTTGTTATTGGGTGAAAACTTGAGAAGGAATCAAAAATAACATATTTTTCTTATACTGTATTAGAAAGATCAACAAATTCTCTTATTTTTCTTTCATATATTTGGAAAATACTGTATAAATACTGGTGAAAAGAAAGGAATGTAAACTATGCAAACTAATTGCTAGTCTTCCCAGCAAGCTGACCTGGGCATTCAGCACGATCCTGCAGCATTACAGCACACAGCAGCATGTGCCTTTCTTTGCAAACAAAACTCTCTGTCATGTTTGAATATGGGTCTTTTCCCTAGTAATGCCTGAAAAAAGTCTTCCCTGCCCACTTCCTAGGTAGGGACAAGTGACTTTGATGGCGAGGCTGAAAGCTGTGATGGTGAAACCCCCCCTGGGTATCTTGGGGCACGTAAGCTCCACAGCTGCTGTGTGGGCCACAGTGCTACAGGGAGGAGAAACTGGGAGAGGTTTTCTGGATCCTGGAGTTGCTCAATAACAGTGTGGGCAAACTGTCCATATCTTCCAAGTGAAGATAATAGGCCTAGCAAATCAATTCCCGCAGATAACTGTGAAATGTGTGAAGGATCATGTGATGGTTCCCAGAAGAGAGCTAAGAGTAGCGAAAGGATAAATTATGCAAGTACCCTCCTTGGAAAAGGAGTAAAGAGAAGCCAAGGGAAAACACAGAGATGCAAGATAAGCTTGTCTCCCTCTCTCCCTCCCTCGTATTCAGAAGCTAAATGTTGAAGGTCTTTCTGTTCAATAAAGTAACAAGTGTAAAGGGCAACAAAAAACAATAGTTGCTGATTGACAGGGGAGGGCTTTGGTTATCCAAAGGCTTGAGTAACTCTTACACTTGAGTTGCTTCTCTGATCTGAAAACAAATTTCAAAACTTCTTAATACCACCCATTACTACAGTGGATATAAATAGAAGAGAGGCCCAGGTCTGCATTGTAGAAGCAGTATGCCTAGGATTACCAGCAAGATTATCACGAAGGATTAATTACTGTGAACTAGAAATTTAAAATGAAAATTAAAAAAAAAAGTCCAGCAACATGTCCTAGTATGCAATTCTTCTAAGTCACACCCTCCATGAAGTCTACAAAGGTCAGGAAAGTCACTTTGTTTCATTACTTTAAACGTTGTGAAGATTTTAATAGTCCTGTTTTGCAACCCAGGTGACAGAAGAACATTTTCAGAATAATTTCACAAAAGAACAAGTCTAGACATGACCCACACTGACACTATGAAAGTGAGCCTTGAAGCAAACCCCATTGAATACTTAAAACAGAATAAAATGTTAAACATCATGAGCCAAACCCTCCTCTGTTGTATTTACGCTAGCAGCAAATTTGACATTATTCGGAATCCTTCTAATTTACTCCACTGTCTTTACAATTAGTTCTCTTTCCAAGGAACTTTCAAATGTAAATTTTGGATATGGGCCAAAACTACTGCATTTGGTTATGAGCTTTCAGCATTCAAAATTTTGGGGAATCACAGGACTGGTCTGGTCAGATTTCTCTTCTTCTAGCTCCACATGTATCTCAGGCAGCTTCATACAACCCATACAGAAGAAATACATTACCGAAGGCTTTTTTTTTTTCCCCTATTCAGACACAACCTCTAAGTGAACTTTGGTCTCTAAGTTGGACTTCAGTCCAACTAAACATAAACATATACAGACACAGATACACGTGACTTTCACTGCCTAGTATTTTAACTTACAAAATGATTCAAAAGAGCATCAAACAATTAATAAGCCCCCGAGAAAAACAAACAAACAAACCAACCAATCATACAAAAATCTCCCTCCTAAATTTTCCACACATTATTTTCTGGTATTACATACTCATAAACTCATGTGATTTTTTTTTTTTTTTTTTTTTTAAACACATATACTCTACCATGCACTATTTGTTTCACAGAAACACAACTTTTTCTGAAGTGGTGATGAGAAATACAATACACATGAACCAGGAATGTTCACAGGTGCTCCACAAATAATGTATTACAGATTAGATTAGGTATTTGTCATGGTACCTGACTGTTACTCTCCACGCGGAACAGCCCATGTAAAATTCCTCAGAAAATAGTTTTAATTCGCTTTTCTACAAAAGATACAGTGCAACAGTAATTGCACAAATGCACCACAGCTGACCCGCGGTGAAAACCACGCTTATAATTTCTTGGCTTCGCTCCAAAACCAACCCAACTGGTTTCACACAAAGTAAACTAACCCTGTAACAATTTGCCGTGAATCTCCCTGTTTTAAAATACACACCGAGGAAAAGATGAGCTCGAACCTACTTGTAGGAAAGAAGAGCTGTTTCGCTGCCATAGGTGAAGCACGCGGAGCATTTAAAGGGAAGGTGACATTATTTGTCCCCCCTCGCGGGAGCAGCGCCCTCCGCCCCAGCCAGCGTCCCGCAAGCGGTGACAGCAGTGCAGCGTGCTCCCTGCTCTGGAGGCTAGACAGAAACTTCTCTGAAGAGAAAGTTAAACTCACAAAGTCGGAGTATTAGGAAAATCTGCAGAGCCATTAGCACAAGAAAGACATGCTTGCCTTTTTTTTTTCCTCCATGCATTCTGCCCCCAGTTATATTAATAAAAAGCAGCAGCAGCGAGGGGCATGTTTAAATGTAACTCCATCTTTGCCTGATTCTCTTACTTACCCTTCATCTGTCTGCTGTCTGCCGAGCAAGCCAGGCACAGCTCAAGTTTCTGGCTTTCCTTTTCCTCCATTGTCCCTGCCTACCGCACACGCTCCCCTCCCCAACTTGGAAGCCGCAGCGCCCGGACTGTCAGCGCCGGTCTCGGGGCGGGGGAAGGAAACTCCCCGCCGCCCGGTGCCGAGCCCCCCAGCGCCCCGCTCCGGGCCGGGGCTCCGGGCCGCTGTGCGGGGCAGCGCCGGCGGGGCCGG
>VWYH01000586.1:0-70998 GCA_013399365.1 Pampusana beccarii
CAATCCCTAACATTCTGTGACTTAATGACAATTCTTCTGCCTTGCAGCAGATGTTAAAGATTTTAGATGTAAAAACTTTTGAAATTATGTTCCCACTGATTACAGACAAAGCTATTTTTCCTTCTTCCAAGTCAACACGTATTTTCTGCTAAATAAAGCACGGCGTTAAATAGCTTGTAGTGCTTTGCCACTCAGAGGAGCTAAATTTAGCTTCATGCAGTACAGTAGAAAATAATCTCATGGTCACCTAGAGACAGGTCCACGTCCTCCTTACGGGCAGAGGTTCTCGGTTCTCAGGACAGCAGAGCCCACGCCAAAGGCCAAGGCGCTGGCGAGCGCACCGTTACGCCGGGACAAGGGAAACGTGCGGCTTGAATGCGGCTCCAGCGGCGCCGCAGCGGCCGCCAGGCCCGCCCTCCTCCCCCAGCGCGGGGGGCGCCCGGGGCGGCTCTTGCCGAGGTGGGCCCAGGCGCGATGCCGGTGGGCAGCCCGGCTCTCCAGCCGCCCTCGGCCCTGCGGCTGCCCCGAGCCGAGACCCAAGCGCTCTTCCCCGCCTCCACTCCGCAGGTGCCGCTCTGCTACCCGCCGCCTCCACTCTACGGCCGGAAGAGGAAGCCACGCACCGCGCGAACGGAACTACGGCGGGCGAAGCGCGCCCTCGCCGCCACCGGGACCCGCTCCTGCGCCGTTCTCGAGGATGTTCGCCTCCTACGTCAGCACGCAGGAGGACGGCTGCTGTTGCTAAGTGACGTCAGCGCGCCGGTTGACGTAGCGACGGCGGCGGGGCCGGAGGTGGAGGCCTTGTCGGCGGCGGGGCCGGTGAGTCCCGGGGGAACGTTATGGTCGGCGCGGCGGCCGCGCCCGCGCCCGCTGTGCGGAGAGGGTTCGTAAGGACCGGGCGGCGGCTCCCGAGGCCTCCCCCGCGGCGGGCTCCGGCCCCTCGGCGGGCCGGCATGCTGCTGTCCCGGCTCCTACCGGGCGCCGACAGGTCGCCCCGCGAGCGGGCCGGGGAAGAGCCGCCGGCGGGAGCGGAGGCTTCCCGCGGGAAGCAGCCGGGGGCGTTCGGCGGTGGAAGGGTCCCACCTGAAACGCCTTTTTGCGGAGGCGAGGGAGAGGGGCGGGCGGAGGTTGTCCCCGCGGCGCCGCCAGGCTTAGGAGGCGGCTTCTAGGGAGGCGGCGGCCCCGGTTGCCCGGGCGCGACCTTGGGCGGATCGCTGGTGCTCGGCCGCGCTCCGTTCCGTGGGTGTGATGGGCCCGTCTCACCTGCCTGCCCTTCTGCCTGACCCTGCGCTTGGCAGGACCCTGTGGTGGCCTTGTTTGTTTATTTGTTTGAGTATTAATTCAATATTTTGGCACTTTGATACTACACATGATATTGTCACAGGTTCTTCTGGGGTCTTAGTACATAACTACTCTTGCAGGTTACGCACTGCTGTGATTTGTTGAAATTACTTTTTGATTTAGAAGAAGCTGTCATATTATCAGACTTAAAGAAAAAAACAACCCAAAACAACTTGATGTAATCTTGCCTGTAAGCTTGCTTGTCCGGCAATGCTCTTTGCTCATGTCGTTTTTAAAGCACAGCACACAGACCCCTCCCAAAGCCCTGTGCTGGAATCACTTAATTTTTGGGTATTGTGAGATTTAATTTGAGCCTATTTGCAATGTAGGTGTATTTAGCATGTTTTCTGTTACGAATTTATAGATCAGGTGTTTGAAGTATACTGTTCTGTTGAGGTCTGTCCACTCATGTTTATCTAAAAAAACCCACTAGAATATTTGTAAATGGCTCTTGAATACGTTTTCATAATACAAGCAAAATATTTACATAGTACATGTTATTCTCCAAAACTATGAGATCTGCTTTGTCAAATAGCTGTGTGATTACTTACCAGTTCATAAGACTACCTAAAATTTTTTTTTCGTCCTTTTCCCTTGCTACCTCTAAAGAAGATTAGAGTGTCTCTTGTGAGAGAATTCATAGGCTGAGGTATCATCTGTTTAGCAAATTAAATACAGTTCATTTTTCCCACTGTCAGGTACGATGGGAAGAATAACAGTAATTTATACTTGTTGAGAGAAACTCATTATGTTGGTTATATATTTAAACAAATAAAGCCTCATATTTTGGTATTTCTTCACCCCACGGTTTTGCTTTTGTATTTGTAAAATTAAAGGCTTGCTCAGGAGAAGGATCTGCAACTGCCTGAAGTATTGTAGAAAAACAAAACAAACCACAAAATAACCACTATAACCCAAACAAACCCCCCAAAATCTTTATCTGGATAAGAACACTTAGAGAACTTTGGTGTGATACAGTTTGTGTAGACTTGGCTTAGTTAGGACACCTGTGTGGGAAAATGGTGTTTTCAAGGACATTAATCCTGTAGCAAAAATGTCAGATGAATTTTTTGTGGCTTACAGTGAACAAATGAATGGCAATATGTTACCACCTTTTTTGATGGTTAGAAGAATGAATGGTTGAAATTAAATAATGATGGCTTAAAAAATTCTAACGCTGTGTTCTAACATTATTAGAAACTTTCCCACAGAATAGAGGGACTTTTTTTTTTTAAGAATTTATTTGCACAAAAATTGTAACTGAGAAATACGCATCTCGCTGTTGTGATAGGGTACATGCCACCACTTTGTGATGGTCTATATTTCATGCATTCTTTCAGGAAATGGTACAGTTGCTGCTGTGCAGTTGGATGTTGCTGAAGAGCATTTCTATGAGCTTGCTGTTCAGCCTGCCAGTTGTTCAGAATGGCGAAGAACCCTAATTTTCAGGAAGCTGGTCAACTGCCTACAGGCTACGTTCACTGTAGATCTTCAGACAACTTTACTGGTGAGTGGACCAATGTATTTTCTTGAGATTTTAACGTAAGGGCTTACTTGGATGCCATTGTAACCAGGTTGTATCAGGCGCATTAGTACCTATTTTATATGTGTGTTCTAGAAATAATCTGCACTTAGTATATTGTTCTTTGTACCTAGCTAAACTTTTCTTGGTCTTCTATCAGAGGCATATGTCTCTGAGCAGAATGTAAAACGCTAGCACTATAGCACTTAAGTAATGGGAAGGTGTTTGCAGGTGAGCAGTGCATAACTTCCCATATGCTTTGAATCAAAATATTTTTGGTACTAAATTGTTATTTAGAATGTTGTCATTGAATGGCGTGGTTATTTACAATTAAATAGAATTAACATATGCTTTTCCTTTAATCCTTTCATAACAGAAGGATTTGAGATGAGACTTAAAAGTTCTGTGAATTTCATCTGCTTGATCTTGATCTATATCTGTAAATTTGTACTGCATTTATTATGTTATTGGATACTAAGTATTAGAACGTATTGTTTTTCCATTTCTGTTACAGTTTTCACTCAGTCAATTTTGTTATTGTTATTTAGAAATACAAGGGAGCTTCTGTAGTGAAGGTTCTGACAGAATCAAAATATTTACTCAGATTATACTCAGTGCATGTGGAAATATTTACTAAAAATTCCTGTTTCCTGAGATGTTATCTTATTGTACCAGAACCTATGAGAACAAAATATTTTTTAATAAAAAGACATGTGTATATCCATTTAAAAACCAAACCATATGTTTTCAAACAATGGTATGTTTGTACAGTAGCCTTACTGTCACACCTACTGTGTTCTGTGAGACTATGGTAACAGAGATTGTAATTAAAGTAATATTTTGCTGGACTTTAAATAAAGCATAGCAACATGTTTTTATGAAGTAATGAATTAAAAAAAAATGAAATACTACTCAAATCCCTTCCTATGAACTGAGAACCAATTCCGATTTCTAGATAAAATAGCGGTATAAGAGAACTATATTTAAGAAAATTGCCTTTGTGTAATTCTGACAAAATCTGTGTTATCTTGCTAGGTACAAACTAGATGATGAAGGAATTAAGTGTTTCAAGGGCATGAAATTATACGGTCAGTGTTTATAATCCAGATATAAAAAAAATCCAAATTATTTGTTAACAATTTCCTAAATTACTTTTTCCATGCCTGGTACGTTATAAAACCAACTTTTTTGTGTTTTATTGAAACAGCATTGCTTTTCAGAGAGCTCCTTAGTGATAGCCCCCAAGCCGGGGAAGTGACTGAGTACTGGTCTTTATTGCAGCACTGGTTTGAGAGTTGTTTAGTAAAGGTGTCATTGGGATTTTGCTGTTGTTGCTGTATTTTCTAGATCACCTTTCTATATGATGTAACGTGTTACAGATTACTTATGAAAAGGAAATATCGCAAGCTGAAAGCTGGGGGGGGGGGTTGTTGTTGTTTTTCTAGCAATGACACATATTGTGTAATATTGCATATTGCCTTATGTAATAAGTACTGGGCTGCATTTTTCACATTCTCACTACTGAAAATCATCAGCATGAAGGTTGTCTTTTAGTGGGATCTTGGACAGAAGTGGTTTGCTGGCCTTCTGACTTAATAGATGCCTTTTGAGGTTGTTGCAGTTTTAATGGTGCCTCAAACTCACTGAGAAGACTGTTTTGCTCTGTTTATTTCTGTGGCATGAACAAAGCTGCAGCAGCTGACTGCAGAAGCAGTTAATTAGCTCTGAGTGCCTCCTGAAAATAGGTTATGGTGCCGGCAAGAGGTTTGTAAATAGCTTGTTTTTTTATTCTGAAGTTTCCTTAGTGTTCTTCTTTGACTAGCAGGAAGAGTAAACACCTGTATTCTCTGAACAGGGTGACATTGTTTGATGACAGAAGATGCCAGAGGGATCTTCAGGAAGGGCTTTGCCAAGCTCCTGACAGCATCTGTCTTTTTTATCATAAATAATACTTTGAGTTGCAAATAGAAAAATATATGTTTAGCTACACAGGGAAGTTGTGAGCTCATAGCAACTTGCCACAACTGAAGCAGAATATTACTTTTTACTTCCTCAAACAAGAAATGTGCAGATCACTTCAAGGGTTGATGGAATTCCTACCATCAACCTAGTCTAGGAAGATCTGAAGTCGTGCACTGTTTGGTTCTATACTTTGAAGTCAGGACTGCTCTCACTGGGCTGCTTTATATGGAAAATCCACAGTACAGATGAAATTTACGTTGGAAATGCATAGTAATAACCAAATAAATGGGTTTGAGTGCTTCTTCAATATCCTGGTGTTACCCACAGAAAGCACATGGGACGTGTTCGTAGTTTCCATGAAGTTGCCTGTTTTCCAGCACTTCGTGTTGTTTAAGCATTTGCAGGGCTCCTGAGCCAGAGGTCTGTAGCCATCGTTTGTGTCTCGTGTTTCCCTCTGATCAGTATGTTCTTATTTGAAGCTGGCAATTTACAACAGTACATTGTACCAGCGATTTAGAGCATTAAAAGGTGGAACAAATTTTGTCTTGCAGCTTACACGCAGGGATTTCTAAGTTTCTACTTCCATCACTTGCTGTAGTTCAGAGTCTTGAACTGGCATCATCAGCTTACTAGCAAGTGTCCCCAGTTCAGACTTTGCCTTCTTCTGTATACTGATCCTTGTTTATAGAGAGGTTCATGTACCCTTGAGAGGGAAGCATGCTTTTGATTTTGTTTACTTATTTAACCTGAAATTGAAACAATTTGCCCTTCAACTTTTCACCCTGGTGGCACGTGACAACATCCACAGCTACTGGAAGCAACGTCAGTGTGCAGCTGATGGCATTCGCTTATCTTTACAACTTTTATAGTTGAGACAGGACTTATTTTTTAAAGATAAGAGTGGATGAAGGAAACAAGTAGAATGTAGAAAAAAAAATTAAAATAGATTTTAAAATCAAACTATACCTGTATTTGTACTTGTATGAGTATCATAAATGAACTTCTCTAATCAATCAAAATCAGAACTAGCAGAAGAGAGAGAGTACAGAGTTACTTGATAATGTGCATGTAATTTGCACTTAATTGGGTTGTCTGATTATTGTGAATGCAGATCAACAACAGCAATTAGAGACTTGTAATGTGCGGAAATCTCGAAGGGAGGTCAAGGCTTGAGATTTGCAGCTGAATAACAAATACATCCTCTTGTGTGCTCCTTTGTTGTAAGAAAAGGTTTTATATTTTGAGGGCATTTCAATTTTGCTGTGGTCTATAAACCAAGATAATTATGTTGTGATAGGTATTATTGCTAGTATAAATAAATGTAACCTGACTGATATGAGTTAAATTAATCTTGCTTGTTACAAAGTAGATGTTCCTGAAAGTGTATGTGGCATAAATCTGTTCAGTGCAGAGTTGTCTTAGCTAATTGTAAATTAACCAGTGCAAATGGAAGAAGCAGACTGTTATTATGAAAAACCATAAAAAATTAGTTTACTCTCATGTCAGCGTAGAAGGACTGTAGAGTGCTCTGTGTTCCCCTGGTTAGGCTGCCTCCAGTATCTCCACCACTATTGCTGGTTTCACGCTGTAATGACTACACAGGCACTCAGCTTCTAATTCAAGCAGCAGAGACAGCCCAAAGGGAAGTTGGGTTTTGTTCCCATTTGTGCTGTATTATCAATCTAGTATGCTGTGTTTTTCTCGAATCTTATTTTCTATTTCTATCACTTCTTTTAGTTTAGTTTAAAGTTCTTTGGGACCATGTTTCTACAGTATCTTGATTTTGGATTAACTGTTTCCAGAGGTTACAGAAGTGCAAATGATGCTTAACCCCATGTGCATGTGTTTTTGTTGTTGTGGTAGCAATGGCTGGAAACAGATGTGTATTTTCTCAGTATACTTTCAAAACATAGCCTAAAATATGTTCATGTCATAATATTTCACTTGAAACATTAATGTGTTAGCTGTGTGCAGGGTACGGCTTCATAATTTTCCTGCTTCTTGTAGTACACCAGCTTTCTTCAGCACTAAGTACATGCTCATTTTGAAAAGTGGCTAGTCTTGGGAGCACAGAAGGTGTCTCTGAAAATATGGATGGTTATTATCCAAAGCAGCCAACCTTTTTTTAGTTTAAAAGTAAGCAGAAGTGTGGAAGCTGATTTGAGACCTAAATTCTCCAGTGGGTGTTCTTGCCACCGAGACTACAGAAAGCCTCTGTTGCTGAAATAAACCAAACCTAGCAAAACTAAAACCTCTTGTGAATTAAGAAATAACAAAATAATTTAATAGGAGATATGACTAATGCATTAGACTGTACTGTACATTAATGGACAGTCTCCTACTTCTATGACTGAGCGGGGTTAGGGGCTTTATTTTCTTACAAATATGAGGGAACAAGAAGACATCAAGAAAACTGGGTAGAAAGGGTAAGAAAATTGTATTGTACATTGTAAAGCTTTGCTCTTTGACAGACTTTGTTATTTATTAAAAGTTATCCAGATTGTATATTTTCTTCCAGTTCTGGAAAGCTGATTGGAATTCTGCAAAAGCACTGGTGTTTTTACTTATCACTGATTTTAGTAGAGACTTGGGAGTTAAGACTGTGCTTAATTGGTCGAATCATTTTATTTCTTTTTAATATATGTGTATTTTAATTCAGATAAAATTACTTACCAATGGTAACTTTAATTAAAATAGTTTAATTTTTAATTCTTTTTTTTTTAAGCTTTTTATTTTAAGTAAATGGACTAACAGAACAACAAGGTGATGGATTTCTCTGCAGTATTTTCTGTTGGCTAGAATTGTTGATGTAAGCTTGCAAGCCGCGTTGTGTCCTGTTGTAAATGAACTTTAATAAAAAACCTCTTGTTTTCATTTTTCTTGTAATATATGGAACTTACACTGGTTGGCTTCTTTTTTTTTTTTTTTTCCGTAATCGCAGCTTGATCTTTGCCCTTTTTTTTAATATTTGTGCCCTTTATAATACTGGTTGTTTTCTTTTTCCTTTAGGCTACCAATATCACCATCCCTCCAAGATGAGTAACAGCCACCCGCTTCGTCCTTACACAGCTGTGGGTGAGATTGACCACGTTCACATTCTGTCAGAGCACATTGGTGCTCTAATGAATGGGGAAGAATATAGTGACGTTACCTTTATTGTAGAAAAGAAACGTTTTCCAGCACACAGAGTGATCCTGGCTGCTAGGTGCCACTATTTCAGGTGAAGTATAGCTTTTGTCAGGCTCACAGGAAATTTTCATGCAGATAAGATAAACATTGTTTCTCTATGAACTTTTCAGGGTGCAATCATCTGTCCATTGAGTGTGACCTTTTCTGTGTGAATGTTTCCCTGCACATCAAATCATTGTGTCCAAATATAAAAAGATAAATACCATGTCATGATGTTATTCTTTTGACCTTCATTAAATTGGATTTTGAAGGTAGTTTAACAAATTCAAGAGAGAGGTAACTTCTGAACAGAAAAGTTCTCCTGTAAAATTGTTTTGATTTCTCAGAGTATGGGTGTTTTGCATCTATGGAATATATTCAACTAGAAAATTCAATTTTGATGCATTAGAATTGAGTATTTGAAGAGGTCTGGCTGATACAGTTTAGAATATATGTTTTGAAACTAGAAATGACGCTAATCGAGCTCTTTTAAGAGATGGACATTTTTTATTCTAAATATAATTAATAGAACTTCCTGATAATCTTCCAGTTAATTTTATCAAGGGGATAAGCTCATAACTGAACTAAGATGTGAACGCAAATTGTGTTCCAACTGCCTATCATATTTTTAAAAAATCATTATTAGTACTTCGATTTTGCTCAAGATTTAAGATTTCATTGGAGTTGCTATGTGCTGGCTTTAGAGTAAGGAATAGGGGATGAAGAATCCCATGATTTGCTCATCTACCATTGCCATTATAGTGGCGAAGTATTGGTTTCACTTGCTTTCTACAAACTTTTTTTTTTTTTTCCTCACTGAGAGCGCTATATGAAAAAAAACCAACAAGAATCAAATCTCAATTTCTGCTTTGCAAGCTATTGTTCAAAGTGGAGATGGAGCAATTGTTGTGTAGGATAAAAACACGATGCATTAGAATATTATTCTTGTGCAGCTTCTTGCAGAGCTGTACTTTATATGCCAAGTATAAGGGTTTTTCCTTTGTAGATTCTTAAACCATATCTCTTTTGTATTCCCCTTGCTGTAAATACTCATTTATTCCTTTCTTTTTCAACTTTTTGCCTGGCTTTTATCAGGATATAAACTTCTCAAATTTTGTCTTCCTTACAGAGCATTATTGTATGGTGGAATGAGAGAATCTCAGCCTGAAGCAGAAATTCCTCTTCAGGACACCACTGCAGAAGCATTTACCATGCTGTTGAAATATATTTACACTGGTCGTGCTACACTACGAGATGAGAAAGAGGAAGTTCTGCTAGACTTCCTAAGCCTGGCACATAAATATGGGTTCCCAGAACTGGAGGATTCCACGTCTGAGTATCTTTGCACAATACTTAATATTCAGAATGTCTGTATGACATTTGATGTTGCCAGTCTGTATTCCCTTCCCAAATTAACTTGCATGTGCTGTATGTTCATGGATAGAAATGCCCAAGAGGTGCTCTCCAGCGAAGGCTTCCTGTCGCTTTCTAAGGTATGTCTTTTGTTTGCACTTTTTTCCCCAGGAATGTTAATTTTAATTTCTCTACAACTTCACGATAAAATACTGATGGGGGCACAAAATACAAGTTTATGTATTAGTTAACAGGTATCATTTTTTACTAGTGAAGCTGTGACAGTTTTAAATGTTCAAGCCAAGGTGAACTGTTCTGAATTTTTTAGGTATTTAGTTTTGACCAGTCAGAATGGCTAAATGTAGTGAATTTGATGGAGTGTTTGAAACGGTAGGAGCAGACAATCTAAAGTTGTCTTTTTTCATCTGTTCTTGAAATAATATAATTTGACTTCTGAAGGCTGTCCAGGGAATATAAAGAAAAGATTTGAAGGTAGCAGAAGATACTACTTTCCATTAATTTCTTGATATAAGCTATCTCAGTGATGGATTATATTTCTGCTGTTTAAGCTAAAGCATTCTGAAAGTTTCTGTGATTTATATTACTTACTGTCATGATGTTCTGAAATTGCATAATATGGTGATGGTGTAGGGTGGTTTGGGTTTTTTTCAGTGTTGTTTTTTTGTTGTTGTTAGATGCATAAATATTTGTGTCTGAGTTAGGCTGTTGTATGCCACTGAAATTTTCCATTTACTCTGGAGTGGTCTTTGAACTGGACTTAATAGTGATAGAGTGTTTTCAAGTGGTGTTCACATGAAGCAGTAGAGTATCTTGAATGAATGATGGTTTAATTTTTATTTTTTTAAGTGTTTTTAGTGAAAAGGCTCTGATGGGTCTATTCTTTGAATAAGTACAAGACACTCTGCTCTGCTGACTGACTTATTAGTTGCATGGGGAAAAATGTGTTTTCTCTCTATTGTACCCTGTTATGTGCAGTTTGTTAAATCTGAGCTCTGAGAGCATATTATCAATAAAGAAATTAGCAAATGTCATTCCTCAGCAAGTGTATACTTTGACATCTTTGACATAGCCAGTCCTGGTATATATGAGAGATTTGTCTTTTTCTTAGGCAAACTCCTAATTATTCTGCTAGCTAAGTGAAAATCAAAAAGCTGTTGAGTTCTTTTGTTCTCATTTTGCAGTCAGTGGGTTTTCTGCTTGAATAAGAACCACTGAAGTTTTTGGCTGCTGATTCTAAGTTGGTACTGAAAGAGAACTAGAAAGGGCGGGGGTGAGGCAGAAATCCCAAATAGTTATAAATGATTTTAAAAGGTGACTGCAAGCCACACTTTTTCTCCTCAGTGTTCTTATACCAGTCTAACCTTAAGGGAATGCTTCGAACTGTACTACCAAATCCCCAAATCACTTCTTATGTTCCAAAGTAAATTTGATGCAGTAACTGGAATTAAATTGGTTTGAATAGTTCTCCACGTTTCAATGGTGACTTATTTCTCCTAGTGGGTTTGTAATATTACCTATTACTTACATGATGGATTCAATAATTTTTTGCATAAGTAACTAAAACAAGCTACTGTTTAAGGTAGTCTGTCCTTTAGAGATTATTTTTAATAACTAAAGTTAAAATACCCATTTATTTTTTGTCTTTAGTTTCCTTTTTTCTTCCTGTTTGAAAAAAAATATTTAATTTTATTTCTAATTATTTAGGACTTTTTTTTTTTTTTTCCAGGCTGCTCTTCTAAGTATTGTACTGAGGGACTCATTTGCAGCTCCTGAGAAGGACATTTTCCAAGCTTTGATGAATTGGTGTAAACATAACCCCAAGGAAAACCATGCTGAAATCATGCAAGCAGTACGTTTGCCATTAATGAGTCTAACAGAACTACTAAATGTTGTAAGACCTTCTGGATTGTTGTCACCAGATGCCATCCTAGATGCCATTAAGATTCGTTCTGAGAGTCGGGACATGGACCTCAACTACAGGGGCATGTTAAGTAAGTATGAGGTTGGTGGTTTGATTTTTCTTTTTGTCATTTGGTGACTATAGTTGTCTGGAGGATATGGTTAATTTGTTCTTTGAGTTTTTATCATGTGTTTTAAAAAGCTTATGTAATTAAATATCTCGTTACTTACTGTTCTTGCCATTTCTATTCCTCAAATGATATTAGTCAACGTATTTTCTTACTTTGTATCTCATATTACTCAAATATGGATGTTGTAAAGAGAGTATTTTCCTAGAGGAAGTGCTGTTCTAATAGCGAATCTTTGGCAAAAACATTAAAAATAGAAATGCATTGGCTGTGGGATATGTGATATTTAAATGGTTTTATGTTGATGATAACTCGTTTGCTACTTCATGGAGGTTTTAATCTTCACTACTTTTGATTTTTCTCATACTGTTTACATGCTTGCCCAAGTAGTATAAACAAGTCTTCCAAAATTTTGTTAATGGAAGTCTAAAAAGTTTGACTTTTGTCTGTACTCTCTGTTAATTCAACAAGAATATCTAACACTGAGCTTCAGAAAGATATTGTTAGTTTGCTATCTGATGTGTGATTTGTAGAGAGTATTTGCCCCACAGCAAAGAATCAAGTGAAGTGTTCTTTGAAAACCTGCGGTGGAATCTTGTCAGTCATGTATGAAGAGCCCTGAAAATGTAACTACTTTCTCAGAACTGCATCTCCCCTTTGTTCTCTCTTAGAAGTTACGGATTTAATATTTAAATATAAGAGTTAATATTAGGATATTGTAAAAGTCTTGTCATATAAGACATTCTATTGGCAGTGCGGTGTTTTCTGACTTTTTTTTCTGCCTATTTATGTCTCAGTAATAATATGCTCCTAATCTCAAAATTTCTAGCTTTGTCAGAATTATAGCTTTTTATAGAATTGAATTTCTGTGTTGGTTTAGTGCTATTTCAGGCTCTTGGGACTTCTCCTGTTTGTGGAAACATTGCAGTTTCATAGTTGTGCATTTGATGTTTTTATGTAGTAGTACTACAATGCAGTTAAAATTCTACCACTTCAAATTCTGTCCTTTAGATGTTAAACTTAATGTCCTGTTAAAATTCATACTTATCTTGCCAACCTGCCTGAATGGTTCAGGGGCAGATTTTCATCATTTATCTTTCAGATCATGTTTTATAGACCTGTCCTCAAACAAGGCTGTTCAAAATGCCTTTTTAACAGAGTGGTTCATCAATGTATTGTTTTGCAGTTGGAGTTAGGAATCATTATCCCCAGTTATCTTGATGGAAGATCTGCTTGTAGGATATAACAAGTTTATTCCTGTGAAGTGGTGGCAAAAAGATCTTGCTTTACCATGTTGCTTCAAAGCTCTAGTATCCAAAATTTCCTATTTCACTCGGGTTTGTTTAGCTTTGCAGAGTACTGGAAGCTTGTATAGCTATCAAAATAGCATAGCTTGTATATCTATACCACTGTATATACCACTCTGCAAACGCACAATGCGTCCACATCCTGAACTCTTCATGGGATTTTTTTAGTTTCCTTCCACTTCAAACCAAAAAACCTCCAGTTGAAATTAGAAAAAAAAATTGGAAAGGGCAAAAAATTATTAGAGGTATGGTGAGGAATTGATCACAAAGAGAGACTTGAATAGACCAAACCTTTAAAAGCAGGAGGAAAGTGATGATTGCATGAGAAAGGTTCAATAGAATTCTGTAAAATGATGAAGAGGACTGAGAATATAGATGCTACATACTAGTAAATTATCACTACATATTATGATATTATGATATTATGATAAATAAAAGCCTTAGGGGTATCAAATGAGATGGAAGAAGGAAAATTTCTAAAATACTTCTCTTTTTCTACTTTTGTTTTTCCTTGAGCATGTGTTCGTGGCCAGAAAAGGATGCTGGCAATAATTCTTTGTTCTGATCTAATACAGTTGATGTTTAGAATGTCTAATCTGCAGTATGAGAGTGTAAAAACTAAGCAATTATTTCCTTTTCTTCATAGTACCAGGGGAAAATATTGCAACAATGAAGTATGGAGCGCAGGTTGTAAAAGGGGAGCTGAAGTCCGCTTTATTAGATGGGGATACTCAGAACTATGACTTGGATCATGGGTTCTCTCGACACCCGATCGATGATGACTGCCGTTCTGGAATTGAAATCAAACTGGGCCAGCCGTCTATAATCAACCACATACGAATACTCCTGTGGGACAGAGATAGTCGGTAGGTGCCAAGTTAATGTAAAAAGGGAAAGTAATGCATTTCGTACGGGTGGTAATGTATCAGTGCAATATATTCATTAAATATTTTGTAGAAACAGCATGATACAGTGTTTGAGATGACAATGACAATTGTTATTTTTAAAACCTCTGTTCTTTAAATGCAGTTTTGGCTGCTTACACACCAGATCATCTTTGTGATAGTAATAAACCTCATATTATTTCAGAGGATTTTTTGTGTCTTCGTTAAATAGTTTATATTAATAATGAAAGTTTATATAATTTAAATTGTTATAATGGTTTTCTATTTGCCACTTAGTTTTCAGTTGCTTTTATTTCAGTTTGAAAAAGAATATTCTAGTTCTTTTGCAGAAACCATATTTTTAACGTATTTACATTCCAAACGTTGAAGGAATGTTTGTTCAGATTTTTTTCAATATATCAAAATTGTTAAGAAATAACACACGTGGATAATAATTTGGAGATAGTAAAATTTATTTAGAATGTGAACTACCAGCTAGCTACAGTAGTTATTAGAAGCCACTTCATGGTGAGACTGGTGAAGTATGAACTATCTTGGATGACTTAGCCAATTTATGCTCAGCTGCTTTGTATTATTATGGAACGCATGAAGGATCAAATTACGCATATTTTAACAATTGAGTGACTGCTTAAGTAGGAAAATTGCAAGGTTCTTTTTATCTGACAAATTGAGTATATTAATTTTATAACTTGGCATGACAAAGATTTTTACAGTTTAGTAGACAGCTCATGCAGATATTCATAAGCAATTTTCTATGAAAAACAATAAAACAAGCTACTTATACTTTTAACACATTATTACCTTTCTGATAAAAGTTTAATTTTATGTTGCTTCCAGACTAATAGTTTAGAATTGCAAAACAGTTGCATTTTGTTTTGTTAACTAAAATATGTGCTGTTTTACAACAGTGTGTACTAATGTTTTATTGATTTTTATTTTTATTTTTGTAAATTAACTTATTTTTAAAATATGATTTACAGTTACTAATCATTCAAAACAAACTGCATTAATTTTTAGTTATTTAATTGTTTCAAGTAAGTTCTTCACATTCAGTTCAGCTGAAATTTATGCTTTTCCTCTATTCCTTTTGGAAAGATTGAAAAGTAAAACTTTGAAGGTACAAGGAACTACTTCATACAATATTACACTACTTGTCCCAGAAGATCAACCCAGTTTATAACCCAATTATCAACCGATTTTATAACATTTGAAAAAGTGTTGAAGACATATAATGAAGAGTTCTCTAGCAATTTTTAGAAAAATGACCCTCATCTGCAAGGCAAAAACCAGCAGCTGTTGAAATGTAGGGAAAACCCCTTATCTTTGGGACAGTTTATTAAAAAATTATATGTTGCTTGGTGTCTTTTGCCCTTCCTCTGAAATTTGTAGAACAAACCTTTGTTGGTGGCAGAATACCAGACAAGATGGACTTCTACTCCAGAGTGTTTTGTCTTCATAGATTGCTGTGGGTACATTGGTTTAGAATCTCGGTTGTGTGTCATCCTGACTTTTTTTGGTTTTCCCTGGAAAGTTTGCTATTGGACTTTCTTTTGCTTTGTATCAGGTATAGTACCCAAATTGTCAGGTTCCCCCCTGCCTCCAGTAGTTCAACTACCTAAGATAAATGGAAAAGGACGTATTTGGGGTACTTTTGTCCAGTTGTGGGCTCCTCAGTGGAAAGGGGAACTTACTGCTGTCTTCACATATTTAGTCAAAGAATATAGAGAACACAGGGCCAGAGTCCTCTTACAGCTGTAGGAGGGCAAAGGGCAGTGGACAAAAGCAGCAAGATGAGTTCCCGTTAAATATTAGGAAAATAATTCATAATGGGGTACTTGAATGTAGGCAAAGTTTGCCCAGAGAGGTTATGGATATCAGTCCTTGGAGGTGTACGGAACTTTACCAGCCAAGACCTTAAGGATCTTGCTCTACGATTGTCCTTGCTTTTTCTAGAGATCCTTTCCAACCTATATACTCTGTTAGTCTAAGAATTGCCAGCCACTTATCTGCATCTTTCTCAGGGGATACGTGAATAATGTCTCCAAAATAGATGGTTTAGCAGTTGTATGAGTGCATGGTGAACATCTTTTTAAACTACTCATTTATTTTAGCTGTCTCTCCAAAGCTCTGGTTTGTTGGATATCTTTATATAGATAATGTACGTTCTTAACAGAACCAAATGCAAACTGACAGATGTGTTTTGCACCTCCAGTTTAGACGTGTTATTAACAGATGAATTGTGGATATAAACATGCTAAGGAGACTAGCTGTCCAAATTACCTCTGCAAAAAACATGCTGTCCTTAAGAAAATAAAAGGCATTGTGTTGTGTATGATAACGGGACTCTATTTTTGAGATAATTTTTGTTTGCTTGGCACCTTCAGAAACAAAAAACCTGGCATGTTGTATATTGGCTACAAATTTACATTAGACTAGTGATGGTGATGTGAGAATCCCTAAATTCTCACCACACAGAGGACAGACGGTCAGTAAATTTTGGATCCAGACTGCTGAAACTCTAAAATGCTGGATGCTAGTTTGGCCAAGTATGCATGGGCCGGTAATAATAATGTTGCTAAAACACTGTGTATTTATATGGGTTGTGAATATGATACATCTGGTTGGTGTGAATGTGAAAGCTGATAATGCAATTGACATCTTGAAGACTGCATTACCTTTCAAAGTTGATAAATTAGTATTAACAGTGTTATCTAACATTTTCAGAATTTTTAAAAATACCACTTTAGACATCTACCTCTCTAAACCTTCTGGTAGAAATCAGCATGAAAGGAGGATAAGTGCTAACGTGGTGATGTTGAAATTTCTGTGAATATTGCAGACTAGTATGTTAAGAGAAACAAGACATTTTGAAACATTTATTTCATGGCCTGCTGACCCACAAGTGTGGTTTCTACTTTAGTCTAAGTACTACTGCTGGAGGTATAATATGGAAATAGCTGTGACTTAGTTTGGGTTTTCTTTCTCCTAACAGCAAACTATAAGCTAAACATAATTGATAAGCAAAAGGAAGACACGAATTGCATTAGTGACTTCTTTTATTTTTGGGTAATTGAGGTAGTTTTGGTGTGTGTATGTGAGCAGTGACAGGCTAAACAATATATTGTGAACAACTTGAGAAGTGAAGAAAAACATCAGTGAGAAGATGATAATGAAGTAAATTTGCATTTTTCAAGTGGCTTGCAATTGCATTTTTGATCTGCTAGATATGTTTTGATTTTTCTTTATGGATATGGCAATAGAAGTAATAACTGTATCACTGATGGTTTAGGTTCATTCCACATAGAAGGAATACAATTATTATAGTGAGTTGAAAGTCCCCATTGCATTTCTTTGGGGGACAATGGTCTCACCTATTTACTGTAGGTTGTGAGTGTTAGAATGTTTTAAGTCATTCTGAAAATGTCTTAACTGCATGTGAATTTAATTTCAAAGTTAGTTGGAAAATGGGGATTTATTTTGGATATCTTAGATACAGGTCTGTGTGTAGGAACAAATAGCCTTATTTTCAGCACAACTGAAAATCCAGGGAAAGTGTAAGATTTAATACCCAAGATGTGGCTGCTTGTATTCTAACCAGTGTTTTTTGACAATCCATAGGTCTTATTCCTACTACATTGAGGTGTCCATGGATGAGTTAGACTGGATTCGGGTTATTGATCACTCAAAATACCTCTGTCGATCCTGGCAGAACCTCTATTTTCCTGCCCGTGTCTGCAGGTTAGTTCATCAATGTCGTGTTGCATGGCTATCATTAAATAATATAGACACCAGAATAAGTTGCTGCATTTTGCCACTGCATTATGAATTTTTGATAATGTATGATATATGCAACTTTCATCAGCTATCTTAATTAAATTTGTCTATCTTGGTGGATGCTTTTAAAATGTAAATATAGGTGATCAATTGCAGACCTCCTGTTTTGAAAACTCTGTTGCTTCCATCTTGAACTATGTATCTCTTTATCTGTTCTTTGCGTTTTGAGTCATACTCGCTTTCCCTTTTGCAGCTGATCTATTTTTTTTCAGTCAGTAGGAAACATCATACCTCTACTGCCAAAATGTTTAAAATGTGTTTACATACTTGCTGTACAACTTGGAAATGTGTTTTTATGTATTTTATATTTTTTCTGCTGTTGCATTGGAAAGGCGTTTTAGACAGCTGTGAAAGGGAGAAAGGGGTGAATTGGGACTAAGGAGGTTTGAGCAATGCATTGTGTAAACCAAAGCAGCTAGATGGGTTTAATTGTTATTAAGGTGATGATGTCTTTTTACTGTAGATGCTGGGAATTCTGGGAAGAGCTTATGATCACAGTGGAGCTATTTTATGCAAAAGCTGAATCAAGCTCATTGATAGAGAGGCCACAATTTGTAGATTGCAAAGATGTTACCATCATGAGATTTTGGGTCATAGCCCAAAAAAAGGAAATGCCCTACATTGTAAGAATTATTCTGTAGACACAAACTTTTTAATCAGCACAGCAATTCTTGGAATCCCCAATGAGGGGAAGTGCTTTATTTTCTCCAAAGAATGACACTTTCTCTGATCTTTACTTCTCTGCAACATGGGATTGCTGGCAAAGAGTTGTAGTCCCTGTGGACAGTGTCTGGTGGGCCACTTGTGTGTCTCTCTCCTTCTCAGATAACACTTTCTCAGGCTCCCTGTCCTTTTAGTAACTTAATCCTGAATGTAACTGACTCGAAAGTTATTTTTCCTGATATAAACAAATGCGTTTTCACCTTTTCTCTGCAAGTTTTAAGATTCTGATTTTACTGTTTTTCTGAAATGGCTGGTGCTGTCCTCTAGTTTGCATAAAAATCTGATAATTTTTTGCTTCAAGGTGTCTGTAATAAATCATCTAGCAATAATGCAGTGCCTCATGGAGTTTATAGGTGGTGTACATTTCCTGGGGATATTTTGGTGTGTGTGTGACCTTAAATTGGTGCAAAGTGGACAGATTTTTAGTAAGCACAGCTTTTTTGCTTCCATCGTACTAGCAAGAAAATTTGAAGAGATCTAGGATGTTATGGCAGGACTTCCCTTGATATTCTTTCGAAAGGGCAGCCACTCTTTGGCCTCATCCAAAGACTTATCCAGAAGCGATTTTTCTATTTCAGTATCAGTTTATCTGCTTGTCATCCCCCCTCTCAGCTGTCTTTATCTCTGCATGTGTCTGTGCCATGTTTTGAGAGCATTATTGCTCTGTTTTGGTGAAGACTTTTTTTAACCTTGCCTGGAAGTGCACTGAGGCAAGAGTGAAGTGGAGAACGTTATTCCAGGGTTTTAGGTAGTACCTTACTCATATTTTGGCACAAAAGGACCTCTTGTATTTTCTGTCTCTCTGGTGATCTCTTAGAACTTTGTGACTTGCCCTCTATTGGAGGAGCCGAGTAACAGGAGAGAGTTCATTTCATGTGGTGTTTCTTTATGCGTAGCTATATATTATTTACTTAAATGCATGCACAAGCACACATGGAAACCTCCACCTTGCAGTTTTATTTTAGCAGATAGTTGAAGTATACAGTTCTCCAGTTAACTACAGCACAGTTTTCCCTATCACATAGTCCTCACGCCTCTTATTTTTCCTGTTCTGCTCCGTGATCCCCAGTAAACCTGTTATTTTCTATAAATCTCTGTTCCTCATTATCATATCCACAGAGTGGTGTGGAATTCCCTGGAGGTGTGTAGCTGCTTTGAAGAGCAAGTGAAAGAGCTAAAGAGAAAGTGATGTAGCAGCATAAATTTATGAGTACTTATTGTTAAGGAGCAGTAACCTTAAGGCAATGTGAGTTCCCAGTTGTGAGTCAACATGATAATTCAGGGTAGTTTAGATAAGGCTGTTTTGTAATCTATCTTTACATCAGTGAATTGTCGCCTACGTTATATAAAGAGTGCATTTGCTAGTCAAAAATAAAAATACTGTGACTATAGTTCACTGTTCTTTTTATGTATGTTTTTCCTGTAAATAATAAGAAAAAGTTATTATAGATGTAATTAAGAGACATGCAATTAATGACTTTTTTTTTTAGGAGCTCCACTTCAAGATCTTTGTATTTATTTGTTTGCTTTAATATAAATAGATTCGCCTTGATGGTTGGCTCTGCTTTAATAAGGGGTTTGGACCAGCTAACCTCCATACAAGAGGCTTTGGGTGGGCGAGGCCACATACACATACATATTAGTATTTGAGACTTTTATTTATCTGTCTTGTAATTAATATGCTGTATAGAGAGGAAATAATCAAGGAGGACTAGGCTTTTTTTCCATTTCTAATTTCGTGGTTTTGTGATTATGTATTTAAAGTGGTTTTGTTTACTTAAATGAGTTAGACTAGTTATGTTTAGGATACTAACATAGGCAAAACAGAAATCCTGAAATACTTAGCAGCTTTTTGTCATCTAAAAAGATACCATATCCAGCATTGTTAGCACAGATTTAAAATATGAACTAATATGAGATTGTCAGAATGTATTCTTTTAATACTTGATATTGTTTTTACAGATGTTATGCATGCTTATCAAAGGGCAGATATGTTTTAAGTGTTTTATATTCTCTGTCTAGGAAGAAATTATCAGAGTATCAGCAAATAATGAAAAAAACAAAACAACCCCCAAAATACAACAACAAACAACAAAACAAAAAGCTTTTATTTCATTTTAGAATGAAAATGGCTGCCCCATTTTTAAAGGAAGACTGTAATCCAACTCATCACTCACATATATTAGCACTAGGTTAATTAATACATTCTTTACATCCCAAACTACTTATGTTTTCATATTGCTCAACACTACTTCCACTCTGTACTCTTGAGTCAGTCTGACAAGTTCCGCTGCCGAAATTTTCCTCTTCATGGTCAACAGGAGTACTGAAGAATGCAAGTATCATGCTTTGCTCTGTGTTCTTGCCATTAGTTTTAACATTTATTCCCCTTTTGTCTTAGTCATGCAGATAATAATATCTTTGCAAACAACCACTTAGGGAACCATGCAGCAATTTTTTTAAAGGTATATGTGCATTGTCAGTGGAAGATTCTGGACTAAATATCTTTGGTTTCTTACTGGTAGAGATTTGAGATAGGTGTTGGTGATGTGTGTTGCGGGTTTTTGTGGTGGTGGTGTTTTTTTAGTTGATTTTAGTTCGGAGTGCTTTATGGCATTGCTGTATAGGATGAATTCTTGAGTAGTAACAGAGAAATGAAGACTAAAGTTATTTGCTGTGGTGTTTATCTAGGCATCTTTTTTTCAAAGCAAGGGAGTAGAACATGCCGGATTCTCTACATATTGTTGAAGGACAGCCTCTTTGTGTCTGATACACTAGAGCAATTGTTCAAATATAGATTATAAAGAGAATATGAGCCCTGTAACATTAGGCAAGGTTAGTTGCCTTTTTGAGTTACCTTTCTCATAAATATTACTTATGCAAGGTGAGAGCTGTCAAGGGCTGAACTGATGTGTTCACCTGAGTTTTAAGAAGCTGTTCAAACATTTCCATGGACATAAAAATTGATGGTGTGTATCTTCTGTTTGCATGTGTAAAGGTGGGTTTGTTTTTTGAAAAGCCTTCACTTTTAAGCTATCCTTTTTCAAATCCACAATCAATGCCTTTTTCACACTAGCTGGATGGAAAAAATGCAACCTTCTGGCATTTAGTTGTTAAATAAAACAAGTAATTATACCACAATAAATTAAGACCAGTTCAGTCTCCTTAACAAGTAATTTATTGTATTATATGTGTCATAGTGTCTATCATGACTTTTTTTTTTTTTGCTAGGCAATGTGGAAGAGAATGCTTGTGTGTTTGTTGTCCTTCTGTGGCTTATTACCAATTTTTGAAGCAAATATTTTCCTTTCCTATTTCCAAATATTTTTAGTATGTGTCTGTTAATTAAGCCAGCTGCACGCCCTGTCATTAAACTGAAAAAATGAACACCATCTTCCTGATGATATTAAAAAGTTAACTCTGTCTTCTATAGCACCTACTCAGTCCATAGTCCTGACAATGTTGGATTGTGTTGTAAGAAATCAGTGATAAAAATCATAGAAGAGCTGCTTGTAGGTTATTTTTCATGTGGATATCAGTTTGAATATGGGTAAGCAACAATAGTTCATTAAAAAAAAAAAAATTAAGATAAGCAGAGCTGCAATTCTAAGCCATAGCGCTCTTTTCAGGATAAAAAAGTGGAAAAACGTTAAGTGAATGTTAATATCTCTAAAGGTCTTTGAACAGGCAATGGACAATGCTGTTTTCTGTTTTATCCTTCTCACTTTTTTCTTTTTTTTGTGGCTTCCGTCTTCTTACTTTGCCCTGGACCACAAATTTTGAAGAAGTTCATTAAAGCAGTTACAAGAAAATGAAGTATTTTGAGAGGTCTCAACATAAGTCAAAAGTAGCCACAAGGTGTCACTGTGATAAAAGTTTAGAAGACTTAATGTCTTTCTGTTTAAACTCCTTTGGTTTAGCTGTTATTCCTAGTGTATGTTGAGCTTGTGTAGTAAACTTTCCAGATTTACAGAATTATCATTGTTTGCTGGTTTTGCTATATTTTCCATGTCTCATCTGACATTGGACGATGCTGAGTTTTAATTGGAGAAGTGTTTGCCTAATGAGAACAATTTATGGTTTGAAATGTAATGCTATTTTGTCAATAATATCAAAATTTCAGAAAGATAATGAAAGAGGGAAGGGGTCAATTTTTGTCCACATCTGCTACTATTTTCTTATCTCTTCTTGAGATACTATACTGTGGCTAATCAAAGGGAAATATTCATTGATTACTACTCCATAAATTTCTGGTCCTAAAGCATGTTTCTATTAAAAGATCTGATAATGCTATAAATGTGGGAAATTATTTAAGCATGTTATTTTTTCCCTTTTCAAAAATCTGTTTTAACTTGAAAAATGTTGAGGTTTTCTCCCACTCGTACACTGAATTAGTAGTGGTATAATATGTCTAAGTGCTCCATGTTTCCCTTAAAGTGCTTGGCTGCTATAGAAATTGTGGTGTGTAATTATTTTTACTTTAGAAGGTGCATTCGTGTATTAAATGTATTTATCAGCGTGGAGAGAATTTCTTGCTTCTCCTTTTATTAAGCATTGATGATATTGGGTGATTTTTTTGTTCAATGCTCTAGTGGTTTTTGCTACTAATGATCACACCATTTATAATCCTCTGCCTGAGTGGAGATAAATTAAATTGTAGACCCTGACTCCTGAGCACTGAAAAAAAGCAAAATGTAATACGAGTAAATGTTTCAGTAGTAGCACAGTTCTAAACTAAGAAAGGTTATTAGTTGTGCACAATTATTTTGCAGGTAGTGACACATGAACAGATGTGATTTTTAAGGACGGGCTGGATAACATTTTTTTCTTTAATTCTCTTCTTAGGCAGCCTCAGATACCTGTACTTTATATTAGTGATGGTACAATCGTTTTATTTATTTTTCTTTCCACATTAAACAGCAATATCTCACTTTTAGCCTTACCAGTAGGTCTCAGATATCCTTATAGAATCATAGAATCATTTCAATTGGAAGAGACCCTCAAGATCATAGAGTCCAACCATAACCTAACTCTAGCATTAAACCATGTCCTTAAGAACTTCATCTAAACACCTTTTAAACCCCTCCAGGGATGGTGGCTCCACCACTTCGCTGGGCAGTGGTAGTAGATACCCATTTTGCAGTTTTCCGGTGCTTGGTGGAACTTAATAATAATCGTTTGCCAAAAGGTGTTCTGAATATGGTTCAATTTAAGATGTCGAGCAAGAGCGGAGTTAACTCTTGAGAAAAAGCAGTTGAAACACTGTCCCGGGTGCTTCAACTGAGAAGAAAGCCGTGTCTGCTGTTCTAATTGAGCACCAGCTTTGTAAAGCAAGTAATTCTGCTTTCTCGCCAGTGGAGAACAGCGGTGTTTAGAAAAGGCACAGAGACATCCGAAAGAGGCTTTTGAACATCTGTTCTAACTTAAAATGCAACTCAACTACATCGCTGACCTAATTGAAGGACATAGATTAAGAGTTGCTGGCAGGAGCTCTGGTGAGGCCTTCAGTCAGTCTGAAAAGCATTTGAAAATTTTTTCATCACTGAGTCACTAATATCCTTATAAAAGGACTTCTTGCAAATGGAATGATTAAACTGAAACCGTCTTAACCTTAGTTACCGCACTTGAGGAATACAAATGGTTGCACAGGCAACATGTTGATTAGTTATTTTATTTGTATTGTGCTGTGGGAAGCATTGACTGTTGTGTAAATATTTTGTTTCTAACTGTGCAGATCTGCTGATGTTTCAGAGTTTAGGGAAAAGAAAAACAAAACCCAAACGAAAACAAATAAACCTTTCTGCACAGTACAAATTAGCTTTTCCTCATTTCTGGAAAACTGAAATCTTAAGATCTTTTCCAAATTCTAATATTGTATGTCATACAGTGATAAGGTAATGTCAAGAGATAAGTAAAAATGACCTTGGTTTCTATTACAGAAACATGTTGTTAAGAAAAAGCAATTTTAAGATGTCACTCCAGAGCTTTGAGGGTTTTCACTGACGTTATTTTCAGAAAACAATCAGTTTTCACTGTTTGTAAGCAGGTGGGGGGGTGGGGTTATTGTTTGTTTTTTGATTGTTTGGTGTTTGTTTTTATTTGTTTGTTTGTGTTTTGGTTTTTTTGAGTTGGGAAGAAGAGCTAATCACCCTAGTAGAAGTTGATCATATTGAGGAATCTTTATTGGCATGCTTCCAATACCTTGCTTTTTAACTTTGTTAAATACAAGGAAATGATTTCCTGAAGTCTCCATTATAAAAAGTATAGCATATTATTTTCTTATTCTGTGGTTTATACGCTGGAAGAAACTATTAATTTTTCAAGAGATCTAGATTATGTATTTCTCATGTTTGACATAATAGCTATTTTTTTTAGTATGGTTTGAATTTCTGTGTATTCTGAATTTTGATGTACTTATTGCAAGTTTCTTAAACATCAAGTTGCTTCTAGGTCTATTTTCATGTGGTTTCACCTCATAAAAGAGATCTGACATAGGTGAAAGTTAGCAGTAGTTATTCAGCTTGACAGTGATACATAAAGATACACCTAAACACTAAATTATCAAATTGTTCATAATAATTCTACAGCAAGTTGTATTTTAAAGTTAATGTTGCAGAACACAAATCTGTATTGAAAAGGCATCTTCACCACTCTTTTTCTTTGAACCCTCTCCTGTGATTTCTGTTATACTCCAAGTAGTAGAATTAACTGTGCAAACTTGCCATATATATTTACAAAGATAGGCTTTTACTAAAGGAAATCTTATTTTGCTAAATTCATAAGAATTCCGGTTTATTTTGGCTTGTTGATCAGTGATGGCTATCTCTTGAAGTTGTTTGATGTGGTTGTGTAAAGCGTTTCTCTTTTTCCCTCTTTCACAGCAGATAACAAGCATGGTTTGTTGCTGTGTATCTGAAGCACTGTACCACACTTAAAATTACACATGAATACCCAAATTGTATCCATAAAACCAAAAATACACTTGTATGGATTCACTTTTAAGTTTCTAAGTTTATAAAGGTATTTGTCAACTAGCAGGAGGCCAATCTCAGTTGTCATTTGGATGACATTAAAAACATCATAGTAAAGCAAATTTTCTGTGCTTAAGCTTGATTTTTTTTGTTTGCAAACCTCAAGTTATCTTCTGTGTAGCACTTTTTAAAGGTATAAATCAGTGTATGAATGGGAGAGCCATAAAGTAAACTCTTTTGTTCAATTTTCTTTTTACTCCTGATGTTGAATTTGAGCTTCTTCAGCTTGGACTGTGCTTACTCTTTCTCATCTCAGTTTCAATAGGGAGGATTAGGCTGATGGTTCCATTTGATGCGATTTTTAAATGGCTTTCTGTTCCATGAAAGGGATATTCCCCCCTAATACGAGAGAAGATAGGACATAAACAGTTGAAAAATGAAAAATCAAGCTGAAAAGACCAGTAAATAAAAATTAACCACTCAGGTGATGTGGTGAATCAAATTTATAGGAAATAAGGCACGCTGTGGAAGTTTGCATAACCATCTTCAACTGACAAAAATGAGTGAGTGAATGAAAGAAAGCAATGGAAGAAAGAGGCAGATCATGCAGAGGAAATACAGCGTGTTTGGGAAAAAAAAAATCTCAATACAAGTGAAAAAAAGGTTTTAAAAGCTAGTAATTTTTACAGTAGAGATAATTACAGGAATACCACGTTATTTATCCTTTTTAGGCTGCTACTGGAAGCAGTTAGTTTATAATTTTAGTATGTTGTAAAAGAGAGGAGAAGTGATCTTTGCAAAAACACTAGATTCTGCGTTTGGGTTTTGATTTTTACCACAAAGCAATTTTTACAGCTTTATACTTTTATGCTTGTTTTTTGTTTGTAAGATTGGGACAAGTATTTCCACACTGGAGATGTAGTAAAGATATCGTAAGTAGCATCATTAGTGATCAGTAAAGTGGTGGCTTCATTACTTTTCTTCATGCCATTTTCTTTGTTGTTTGTATTGGTGAATAACAGCAGTGATGGAAGGTGTATTAAATATCGATTTCTAAATCTGTATTCTGTTCAGTTCAATTATCCTGTCTCCTTTAATGGCAAATTGCAGACTTGGCTAATCAGGCTGGATTCTCATTAACAACCTAAGTGCCTGCTGAGTCTGATCAGCAGCCCCTGGCCCTGTGTGCTCCCTGGGACCCCGAGAGCGGGAAGGGCTGGTCAGGGAGAGCCTGGGAGCCCAGCTGCTCTCTGGCTGCCCTTCTCCTTATTCTCCTACCCATCCTGTTTGGAGGAGTTCTGAGATTTCTTGTAGATTTATTTCTCTAAGGTACTTCTACTGACTGGGCTGTTCCTGGCTGCTTTCACAGCTCCTGGTGGCAGCAAATTCCAAAAGCTCATTAGCCACTGCATGAAGACAGTTGCTTTATCTGTTTAGACGATTCTTTTACTAGTTTGTGCCTTCTCTTCTCGTTCCAGTATTGTGGGGTCTGGTGAATAACAACACTGCATTCACCTTTTTCACTCTTACTAAGATTTTGTGAATGTCAAGCGTAGCCCTCTCAGCCATCTCCTCTTTGGTTCCACCTGTTCCATTGCTTTTATGATTTTAGGTGATCTCTCTGCCTTCTGTGACTCTGCTGTGTGCTCCTTCAGGTGTGGAGACCAGAACTGTACATGAGCACTTGAGATATGGGCACACCGATCTGGCAGAGACAGAACATCCCTCTGCTTTGTTCTCAGCACCCTTCCCAACCGCGGGCAGTATTTCAGAGATCCCCTGCCCCTGGCATTTGGCTGCCCCTGAAAAACTGACTTTCATGTGCAGAACTGAGGCTTGTTAGCTCCCAGGCTACTTACAAGCAAGAGTGTAGATCTCATGATTCTTCTTTTCTTGATATTGACAGTGTTTTGCAAATGAATACTTTTGTCTTTCGCAGTTCCTTGACTAACTACATGGCTCACATGAGACTTGAGGTTTTGTTCAACTCTTATGTTAAAGCTTTAAAAAGTAAGATTTTAGTGTTATTATTACTTTGGGTTGAAGGTGATGCACTGTTTTCAAAGATTAATTCTCTGATGTACTTTAGATGCTAAAATTGAATGTGTTGTGGTTTTTTTAATTCCCTCCCCCGCTGAAAAAAAAAAAAAAAACAAACCCTAAACTTATATGGAGATTTTCTCAAATTATGCAAATCTGTTTGGAGGGGGGAGGATGAATGTGCAGGGTTTCTGTTTTTATTTATTGATTTATTTTTAGTTGGTGACTAGAACTATAGACTTTTAAAAAGAGTGAAACATTCTGAAGCTAAAATAATGATTTTATTTCAAGCACTCCTATGTAGAGTTGAGGGGTAAATGTGGTTGTTTTGTGGTTATGTTTTTAAGTGGTTACAATTAAATGGAATTGGAAAAATCCTGAAAATTCCTTAGAAAAAAAAAAAAGTCAAGTTTTTCAAATTCGTGAGAGACTTGATTTTTCAAATGCGTGGGGTTTGTGTGAGAGGAATTTACACTAACTTTCCATGTGATTTGACATTACATGTTCTTTTCCACACACATGACCTTATCGGATGCCCTCTCTCTTTTTGCGCCAGCATAATTTGGATAATGGAGTTTAAAAATAGCTTTGTTTAAAAGAACAATTAATTCAAAAGAAAGCAATGTGTTACTGTTTCTGTAACAAGCCTTTTAGAGTCTAGAAAGTAAGAGTTTAAATTTCACGTTTGGACGTTTGAAAAAATTAGGAGTAAATTAGAATACATAGTATTAAGGTATACAATCAATCTTAATTGTACCTTGGGGTATTTTCCATAGAGCAGTTATGTTCTTCAGTGCATGTTAATAGGTTTGTAATCTGATAAAATCAACTGGTAAGAGCTACTGATCTTGGCTTTTTAAAATAATTGGGTTTTTTGTTACAGTATTGGTAGCAGGACAATTTTCTGTGTAAAATGAGTATTTATGAAAGCTTTTATTGATGTAAGACAATCTTTTTTTCAGTTTAACTAGTGATGTTAATGTTTTATTTGGAGGGTAAGGGTTTTTTTTTTTTTGAGGGTATTCTTGATTCTGATTTAATAGGTAGGAGAACTAGATGGGTGGAACACTATGTATATGTGTGTGCGTAGATACTCTTCCCATTCAGGTCGTATTTCATTTCCCTTTTTTTAAGAGAGGGATTTCGCATATGTTGAGATGAAAACTGATTTTAAAACTTCAGTAGATCAAAATAGGGTGAAGGTCTGGAAGACATTATTGCTGATGATTCCAGTTTGTAGTAAGTTATAAAGCATATATAACAACTGCAAAGAGAGATGACTTCCTGTGTCATATTTCATTTTACCTTCACAGATAAGCGTGTAAATGAAAGGGAAACAAATTGTTTCCGTATGGCAAATCTATATTATTTCTTCGGAGTGAAAATGAATGAAATTGAAATAATTCACTCTTGGGTGAAACTAGAACCTATAAATGTGTTTTATCCTCTTGGTGCAGATTGACATACTGCAGATTAGTAATAAGAGAATGTTCCTCGTATCATCAAGAGTAGTCAGACACGCTCCCGAATGCTGAATTACAGTCAATGAAAAGGGGTTCACTGTACTCTCATATAATTTACACAGAAGGGCATGTAATTCATCATTTTAACGGAAGCTGCTGTTCACTGTTAGAAAATTTATTTTTTCAGACTTGTTAAACCCTTTTTATCCTTTGCATTATGGGAAGTTTGTAGTTACCTGTGCCTCATCTGCATCATCTGTGCACAACCTGATTTCTGGGAAGATACTGAAAGCTCTTTACAGTCCTTTGGTGAGTGCGCCTGTGTTGGCACCATCCCATCCTGACTGATCTTCCCCACAGGCCTCTGGAAATAATTATACTAAGAAGGTTTGGGGTCAGTAGCATATTTAGAATAATTTGTTTCCACAACGCACTGACATTCTCATTGTGTAGAGTATGAGAGACCCTTGAAAGTTTCACAGCACTGTACGCAAGGTGAGCTTGTGAGGTTTGTAGTGATGATACACAAGCAAGTATCTACAGCCACCAAGACTCTTCCGATCACCTATATGAAGGCAAAGAAGATCAAAGCCAAAGTGTCTTAATCATTCAGAAGACACATCTTTCTGTCCTGCTGATGAGCATTGCAAAGGAACTAGAAAATTGTTGTCTTCTCGAAATACTAGGTATGTGTTGTCAATTCTATCTTGCATGATTTTGTTTACAGAGTGATAGTGTGACAGAATATGTGCTACTAGTTCATTCTTCTTTGAAAATCGGTTCCTTTATGTTTTTCATAAGTGGTTAATTATTAAGAATTCCTCTGTTACTACAACTTCAATGAAAAATTTGGGAGACATCTCTTAAGCCAGCTTTCCTTCTCTGTCTGTTTCTTATCAGTGTGAATGCTGGAGAAGTGCAGGTGTTCACTTTAGTTTTTATGTGACATACATGTGCTCTGCAGAAAAATATGCTGCTAGGTATTTACTTTTCTAGTTCTTAAGAATTGTTTGAAGACCGCTACTGTCAAGTTTGTTACAGCATGGAGCCATATAACATGTTACAGAAGCAATCTGACAAGGATAAAGATTGGCTGACTTCACTGCAACGAAATTCTAGAGGCAAACGTAAGGTGACACAAATGGCTGGAGAAGGCTAGTCTTGCCACATTGCACATGTATTTAATAGAGAGCAGAGAACCTCTTCCAGGACTTGACAGAGAGCATGAACCTCAATGTGGTGTTTTGAATGCCTTTTATTGGAGCCCTTTTATGTTTACCGATAGTGCTGAGAAACGTCAGGTGACCATTCCCACAACGTAGCTCTCCCAAGTTGAATGCCTGTAGCTAAATGATGTGAATAATTCCTCTTTCCTTTGGGAATTGTTTTCTGTCAGGAGTGTCCGTGTTATTAACTGGAGATACACATGTGTTGGAAGAGATTAATACTTCTTTGGAGGAATATTAGTACAAGGACAGGCTGCAGGGAAGGCCTGTGCTTAGAAAATGACTGATGTTGGGCAAAAAATACTGGGTATTTTCAGAAACAGTGATTTGAGTTTAATTAGATGCATATTGCACTTTTGAAGGGGAAGAAATGATACAAATTAAGTAGAGAGGATGTTGATAGGAGATTGAGGTGACAGAATGGCTTCTCTGCTCAAATAACCTTCTAGGACTTACGTACATCAAACATCTACAAGGTGAAAGAGAAAACATGAGTGCTATAACAGAGGAGCGCTTAGGTTTGTATTTGGTAAACTGGGGAGAAGACGACTGGAAGTCGTCTTCTAAATGCTGATGATTCTAGGCTTCTTCTTCAGGGGGCAACAGACACTCTACATCTTACTGGTGCTTGTGTCTGTATCGTGGTTGTTTTGTATTTGTCATTATCAGAAATAAGGTGACTGAGATAGTTGCATTTTGGAGAGAATCTGGTTTTTGTGAGGTTTTTTTTTTAGAAGCTGGAAATATCATACTTTTTTTTTAATAAAAAGTTTGGGCTTGTTGAATTAAATAACATTTTCTAAATTGTATTTCTCAAAAGGTGCATTTTAGACACAGTATTAATTTGTGTCTAAAATAATCTAACTGTGGAGTTGATGGAACCGTTTTATTCTGTACTATGAGCTTGTTTAGTGCAGATTTCTTCCAAGAATTATTGTTAAAAAAATCTTTCAAATCACTGGCTAAGGAAGGTCGCTTAAAGCAACGCATGAAATGCAAACTGAGTGTTTGCCCAGGTAGGCCTGTTTCCTCTATTAGCTTTGACAACTACCGGACCTCAGTTAAAAATGTCTCGGAGTGATGCATTGTTCTGTGTGTTTTGGGATGATGGCAATTAAACATTTTTTATGGGAGGTGGGGTGAATGAGAGGAAGTACTGTTCTTGACCAGCCTCTTGAGCATTTGGAGGACTTCACTAGTATATCATTTATAAAATCTCTAAAGATTAACTGATTTTAAAGATATATCTTGTCTGAATATTTACTGTGAACTTGACACTTTTTCTCATTTTGTACTGCGGATGATCAGTGTTTGAGCTGTTCAGAAATAAACCACCAAAAAAAGCTGCAGGGGGGAAGAAGGCACCTAGGCACTGGAGAACATCTATTATCCCATTTTATTTTAAAGTAAGCTCAGTGGTGCTTTATTTGAAATTACCATTTTGGTGAAATTCATGATCTAATCCTTATTATGTAGCTCCATGGCTTGCATTGTGTGCAACTGCCATGATGCAATTGAAAAAGTTGAATGTGTTTGTTCTCTATTACCTAAAAAGGAAATGTTTCAGTATGAAAATTTTATGGTCATTACATCAATTTCTTAAGTGCAGGTGGGAGGAATTACTATTGATCTAATAGATTTAGTAGTTTGGATTCAAAATCTATGGAATAGAAGTAATATTTTGCAGCTGAGTAACTGCCAAGTGTAATCCTTCAGGCAGAATTCTGAAAGCAGCTGTAAAACTGGAAAATTACGCTCTTTTCTTTTTCAGGCATAACTGGACTTGAATATCTTTGTTCATTTTAGCTTCTAGTGAATTATATCAGCATAAGGAGGTAAATTATGTATTTTATTTCAGTTGTTCAGATAACAATTTGTTTTGGGTATTAAAATTAGGAACTGTATGTGGTTACCATGAAAATTACTTGAAGTAGTTGCAGTACTTAAGAGAACACAGAGGTCACCACAGGAGTCACCAGCAATAGAGGATGCCTTTATACAAGATGCATTGGATCAGGCCGGTAGAAAGGGACTGAGCTTTTTATTTCTCTCTGCAGTGCTTTTCCTATTTCTAGTGGCCTTTTTAAAGGAGAGAAGAGGGGTTTTTTTCTGCAGTCCTCTGTCTTTTGTTTTGCTTCCTCCCACACTTTGCTCTTTCTGTTTGCCTCTTCTGGTTTTCAGAATTGGTCGGTGCTACTTCAGGCGTTGGCCAGAAGAAACGACTTGGAAGTACTGTGGAGCTTTCCTACCCGTGTAGCCTTTTAAGGAGAGCTTTTATGTTGACTTTGTAGTTATCTTGATTTATGGTTCAAGAACGTTATGTATAAACATTTCAGTTCTTCACTTATTAATAAGCTTCAGCCTATTTAAGACAGCGATTTCATCAAAGTTGGCTAAAACAGTTACACCGAGTGAGCCAAAGTTCCATGAAGATGGAATAAACTAATGTGTCTCGTCTTAATGATGCGAGACCTGTCATGAAAGAGGAGTATGTACAAATTAGCATCACTGTAGGGGAAGAAAGAAATTTTTTGTGGTTTACGTTTTCTTGTGCATGATGTCTCGCGTGTCCAGAGGTGGTGCATTAGAGTGGACTTCTTATATAGTAATTATAGGTAAATATTTTCAAAGTACTAAATAAGAGTTAATAGAGATGATAGTCACAGTGTGTAGCTAAAATAAAACAGCAACCAACAATATCCAGAACAAAAATTGGGAATTCTTATCCAGATATTCTGAAATACACATGTGCTTTTTCACTTTGAGTAGCAGATTTATTTATTTATTTAAGATTTAGGAGGGAAATATGTGATCAATTTTGTGAACTTAATTGCCATCATCTAATTAGAATATGCAGTGTCATACTTGGAGGCACAGGGGGAGGGTGGTCTTAAAAATAAAGTTGAAAATTTTTGTAGAATTATGACCACACCTTAATGTTAGAAGAATTGCCATTTACAGTTACTGCACCATTAAAGCTTTAATGAGTAATAATTTACTCCAGGGTCACTGGAGTAATTTCTGTGGCCTGTTTTCTACAATACAGTTTCTGACAACTCCCAGAAGTACAAATGGAACAAGTGCCTTCTCTCTGGGTGACTGTTCATCTGCAGCTGAAAGTCATTTTTCTTTTTGATTCTGCTTTCCTCTTTGCAATTTCTGTTGAGCAAGTTAAATGTAGTGGTTTGCTTGCACATCAGCAATGTCTTGATGCTCACGTTCTTCCCCTACAGTTAGAAAATTGATTAATTCTTTATTTAATGCTTGCATCCCCTTTCCAGGCCAGGGCTGAGTTGTGATTCGTTCTGGCTCAGGAAACCAAGTGTTAAGTCAGCTGTTTCCCTGGACTAACACACAATCCCCGTATGCCATGCTGTCACTGCTTCATCTTCCTTCGGAAAGTCATACTGGACCTGATGGGTGGTTCCTCGTGGTCCTCCCCTGCCCAGAGCTCAAGGTTAGCACTGAGGTGGGGATTTTTGAGACTGACCTTGTGACTCTCACCTTCTGTTAACCTCTTGTTCTTGGACTGGGAGTTGGTAATCCCATGCTGAGTGCATGGGAAACCCTGCCAGCGTCTTATTGAAAGAAAAACAGTCCACTGAGTTAGACGTTTACAGCTCCAAAGAGTCAAATTTGAGCCTTTCTTTTCTCTTCCCCCACCTTTCTCCACAGTAGTAGAGATAACATCATGCAGTTGCCAAATCTTTGGGTTGCTGCTGGGTATCTTCTGCTGGCTGTGCATGCTTGGCAGCAGAATCATAGCCAGTCTGTGAGTAAAGAACAGTTCTTGTTCATATGCACAGTAATTAACTGAGAAAAACACTTTCTTAGACTAAACATTAATATGATTCTCACCTTCAGCGCAGTCCCCTAGTGACTCTCTGCAGGCCAGTCATCAGTCAAGTGGGAAAGTGCTGGCCTTGTCATTCCTTAGAGCAGGCTGAGCCATCGTGTTGCTGAGCTGCTCTCTTCCTTCTCTCTGCTGCTTCTCGTTGGGTTTCTGTATCTTGTCACATCAGTCTTTTTTCTTCTCTGTTTTTGATGGTCTTAATTCTCTGCTGAGCTAATGCCAGATAGTAACAGTTTAAAGCAGTCTCATGTTTGTGCTTTTCCTTTGTTTTCACTTTACCTTGTATGGCTTAATAGCTTAAACAGAGGTGGTAAAGAAATCAGAGCTCATCGTTAATTTATCTCAGTAAGAGCTGGGTCACTGCAAGGAAGAGAGAGGGAAAAATGAAGAAAAAGAGTTTCATACTTGGCCTGGGACAGGCCTTAATCCCTCCCTGGAACTGACTGTTGTTTTTCTGGCAACATATTGCTCTCCTGAGTTGGAAGATACTTGGAAAAATTTAGACACCTAGGTGAATTCTGTGGTCAATCATGATAAAACATATTGTAGGTACTGATATTAAGTTAAGGTAAAATGAGTTACATGGTGTCAACAGAATCGGGAGGATGTTTTGTTGATGTGAAAAATTGTGTGATATTTATGCTAGATGGGATTTGGAATAGTTTCAGTAATTTAATGGCAGATATGTATGGCAGGTAGTCAAGATTACTTGTGAATCATTTTTGTGCATCTTTGGATGATATAATTGGATTAATACATAAATATAGGATAACATAGTTCTTGTCAATGTCACTCTGATTTATTCTCAAAGTTTGCTATCAGAAAATCAGCCTGATAATTACTGGATTTGAAGGGAAACAAATGCTACACTATTTTCCTTCTTGATCCCAGTTTTATGGCTCTTACCTGAAGTAACAACATGGTTATTTCATCCTAGATAAAGGCAGTTGGCTTTCTGCAGACTTTTCTTCGAAAATAGAGTATTAGCCTGATCAGGGGGCTTAAATAAGATCTTAAGAATTGTGTAGCCTGTGAGTCTCTGAAGAGATTGGAGAGGTTTAGAAAGCCTGGACAGAAGAGAGGAATGGGAGGATAAGCTTTAAAAGTAAAGAAAGCCTTTTAAACTGAGGGCATTAGCCAAAGGGCAAAGTGAGCTGTATACAGAAGACAGGATTTGGAGCAGGTGTCATGTGCAAGATGTAGAAACATGCACTGTGCAAGTCGAGCTTAGAAGATGCTTAGGAATGCTCGAAAAACTTAAGAGTTTGTCATTCTGCCTAGAAAGTATGTTTGTTTCTAGTAACTGTTTTAGTAGACTTTTGAAACCTTTTCAAGCAGTCTACAACTGCATCTCAATTAATGAAATAAATAGTTCCAAGGCCCCTTCTTTAGTTCTGAAATGAACTGTCATGACTGTCACAGTTTGGCCACATCCATCCTATTAAACTCTCTGTTTCCAGAATGGATTGACTGTCCACATTCCCCACAGGGGAAATAGCTTCTGGCCCATTTGGACTGCCAAGCCGGCCTTGAGAAGGGAGTTGGGCTAGGCTAGAACCGTGCCAGGGGCAAGTCTGAGACAATAGTGTCGATAGAATAATCTCAAGACTGAATTCTGGAACAGTTTTTCCTGTGCTGTTGTGTATAATCACTGCTGCACGGAGTGGGGGAACAGCTTGGAGACAGTGGAGCCATCAGGTCCGTGAAAGGTCTGGCTTCAGTTTGCTTGAACCCTGTTTTAAAGAATGTGAAAAGTTGAGTGTGTGAGGTTCAACTTGTTAAATGATTGATTTGGAGTGCTGGTGTTTTCTGACACACAACTGTCTCAGTGTAAGATGTTCAGTGGCACAATAGGTATATGTGTGAGCTGTATGGATATATTCATTATTATGATACAGGGTCAAGCAATAAAGGATGTCAATGATAATTTATTTAGGTTTTGCAGAATGCATGGATAATATTAAAAAATTCCTTTAGCTTGTAGTTATCTTTATGCAGACGAGGAAAATAAAGCTAAAATATATTGGCTAATCTGCTTTTGTTTGCAGAACAAACTAGAATCACAAAGTCTTATTTTTAGTGCTTGAATGAAGGCTTAGGATATTTTATGTTAAATAGATGCAATATTAGTTGATGGATTTTTAATATCGTGTAAGATGAGTAAGTGAGTAAAGCAAAACATTTATTCAGCAATTGCCAAATGCAAGGTAACTGTTTCTGTGGTGTGCAGGGAATAAGAAATGCAGTGCCAGTTACTCCTACATAGAAAGTTTATCCTCTGGCCCAAGTTGAGATTAAATATTTTAAAATCTTTTCTGTTTTGATCTTTGGGGCCACTTTGTTAATGCCATGTTGTCTAGCATCTCTGGACTGCTTTTAGGATGATGGAATGAGTGATGAACCTGCAGAGATCCAACACCCTCTCAGGGGGATGATAAAGCCTGAGAGTTACTAACTTTACAGAATGAGAAACCTGGTGGTAGCATATTGCAGTGATAGAGTTAATATTCAGTTAAATAAAAGTGGAAGAGGAGCAACAGTGCAAGGGAAGGAGTGAGAAATTAAGTGGTATCTTTTCAGAAGTCTGCCTTATTGCTGCCTGCATTGCTCCTCTGGGATTTTGCTACTGAGTGCAAGAAAATCAGCAAGCTCTTCTTGAAAAACCCAAGATGAAATTACTGCCATAAATTTTTAGTTTTTTTCATGGTGTAAAACTTTAATTTAGATGGGGAGGGTTTATTACCAGTGTTTTCCTGGCATGGCTAAGTTCAATTAATTTCAAATGACAAGCTCCAGGGTTTTCTTCCTCTCCCCCCTCACAGCCCCCACTTCCCAGTGTATGAAAAGTACAATTTGTTATTGGTTTGCCTTGGGCTCTGGAGACCTCATTAAGGGCCCAAAAAGGAGTTTCTTTCTCTGCTGTTGGACTCCTTTCTGTTTTCTGTTGAGCTGGGGCCATTTGCATTCTCATATGGAAAGGAGTACAAGGGCTGGAGGAGGCAAACTATTAGATTTATACTGCTTGCCTGTTGATAAAAATGGTATCAAATTTTAAAACTGCCACTCTTTAGGCTCTAGTGTTATACTAAAATTTGCAATGCAGAGGCAGACCAGTTTTGAGGTGGGAATGTAAGCAGGAAATCACAAGTAATTTTTGTTCTGACAGTTTATATGCAGAATGTACATTCGTTTGATGGTAAGGAAAGGTGCCAGCAAAATGCTACATTTTGTCACAGTTCTGAGACACCGTGCTAGCGCTTCGAATTTCTATTCCTATCAAAGTACTGTATGAGCACCTCTTGGAAGGAAGAATCTGTGCTTTTTAGTCTGCACAGTAGCTCAAGATGCTATTGGAGCAGTGAGCATATAAGAACTATCATGTATGTACAGTGTATTTTCATAGCAAAAGCCAATATGCCTGTGAGAAATGATTTATTCCGTTCTACAGTAATTTTAAGATTTCACATGAAATATACACAGTCACATCTTTGACTAGCAGACAAAACTGTGTGTCTTATGTATTTAACCCCACATAGGGTACTGGATCCTAACTTCAGGCCTTCTTACTGACGTAAAATAAAGTAGCAGTTCAATAAAACTGATCATATATAAGCAGTTGATTCTCTTATGCTTTTCTCTGGTGTTGTCTTAGAACAAAATAATGTGTAGCAAATGTAGAATTGATTGTGCCTTCAGTATTTTCACAACATTTCAGTGTTTTCAATGGTAGTACAAAGCACCTACACACACAAGCACACCCATGTTTATGTATCTAGATATACAGGAAGACATACATATAAGCCTGTATAGAAGGATTTTAAAACTACTCTCAGGAAGATTAAATAAAAGTCTTTCAAAAATATAATCAATAATTGTTTTAAATTTACATTGTATGCTAATGTAACACTCAGCTTATAGTTGTAACATGTAATTCAAAAAAGCTGCTTACAGTTAAGATCAAACTGAGAATATTGAATAGCTAGTTAGCTAGATACAGTATTTAATAATATTTTAAACCAAATGCTTTTATAATACAAGACTTCTTAAAATTGTTCTTTCTATCTAGAAGGCTATACATCTAAGAATTAGAATTTGTTAAATAAAATGTAACAAGAAATTCAGAGTAAACTACTGATAAATTTCCTTTCCTAAATTCTCAGTTCTGAAAACAACTGCATCTTCATTGTTATTTACTCCTTAAAATTAAATCGAAGATCAAAAATGCGTCAGAAAATATTTTAATTTAGAATAAATGTGTGATAGCCTGAAATAAGAATATTTTCTGTAAAGTTTTAGAAAGAGTTAACATGAATATTTAAGGCATTAAAAGGCCCTTTTTTCCCTTCTTTTTTTTTTTTTTTTTTTTTTTAGTAGGATCCTCCATCGCATGGTTACATTCCTGAAGCACTAGGTGATTCCTTGGTTGTAAACCTTTTGAATTGCTTTCTTGAACCCAGACTGATTTTTTAGATATTTAAGTCCTTTTTATGTGCCAGAACCTCTTGTATCTGTGGCCTACTTGGCCCTTCTGCCAGCCCAAATCAGCGAATCTCTAGTTTTCTCTTTGGAGGTTTGGATATGAGGGAGAAAGTGGGCCCAAGAGTATACTTAAATAATTAAAATGTTTTAAAATTTGTTCTATCATGTAACAATCTTGTTTAGAAAGCATAAACTTGTATGTGATAATTAGTGCTTAAGAACGGACCCTTTAAACAAGAAGGAACTAACAATGTCTTAAGTTGCTACAGCTCCCAGACTCCGACTAGAATTCTAATCCAATCTAATCTAATCCTTCACTTTATTTAAAAATAAACAAACAAACAAACAAAGGAAAAAAATCTTTATCTGCCATCAGGATTTTAATTATGCTTTCCAGATTCTTTTAAAACGAAGTATATTGGAAGTCACATGCTCATAATATTTTTAATTATTTTTTTAATATGATGTAACTTCACTTCTAATTGCTCAGAATTGTTATAGACAGTTATCAGCAGAATATTTATGATTTGTCGTGAAAAAGGACTAGCCACTCTTCTCTGCACATGTTCTGTTGCTAGAATAACGCTAGTATTTTGCTGATCTGCCAGAAAAGATGCGTGTTCCCAGAAAGAAAAGCTAAAATAAGTTTGAAGTTCTAGCATACAATGAGACTTTAGGAACTGGCATGTCCCAAGTCATTAAATAATAACATGGGGCTTGTTCCATTTCAAACACAGTTGAGTTTCAGATGAATTTATTTAATGAATATAGAAATGACTTGGATCTTGCATTTGAAAAATAAGATTTCTTTACTTAAATCACAAATCTAAGGGGAATTCTACACTGTTGAGCATAAGGTTCCCATTGAAAATTTGGTGTTAGAAGAAGAGATAAGGAATCAGCTGATTGGGAGCTTGAAGTCAGAGAATGTAAAGGAGAGTTATGCAAATGCTTTCTGTTTTGTTGTTTGTGGAACATCCTACCAAAGATATGGATTAGAAACATAATTTAAAGAAAGTTTGAAACATTATTAGGTTCAGTATCAGTCTTCACGAAGATTATATTTGAAACATGGCCATGAGAAAAGTTGCATGTGAGAGATTGTAAAGTATTTTTTAAAAAAAAAATCAACCTCAACACAGAACTAACAAAAACCACCACAAACCCAGGCACTTTTCCCAAATAAGGCTGTTTTTCCACCAAAGTAAGAAACATAAATGTATATTGAGTTATATAAAATGATATTATCATCTAAATGATGAATTCTTTAGTCAGCTAGATTTGTTCCAAATACTTAGTTGTCTTGAACACCTTTTACCACTAGGGAGGGCTATGGAATAACTAAATTTTTTTCTCTCCAGGAAAAGCATTCTCCAATTGCATCTTTCTTTCTTCACATTAAGCAGATAAATGGTTGATATTCTTCAAATGACAAATTAATTTACACTTAATGTGCAGACTTTAACTTGTAGAAACCTGTTTGAATGACAGTAATGGTTTCATTGCAAGTTATTTAAATTAAGGTTACAATTCACTAAAATTCATATAATTCCTTATTTGACTAGATCAAAACAAAATGCTGCTGACATTGTTTTTAGTATCCATTTAATTACACGTGTTAACAGAAAAAAGCTAAAAAAAAACAGCTCCCCCCAACCAAATCCCAAACGCCAAACAAACAAAAACACCACCTAAACCCCTAAAATAAGACTTTACAAATTTTATTTTGCAGTCAGATTCATGACTGAAGTTACTGGGAAAGAAAGTTTGAAGATAAAGGTAGTTTTGAAGATTTTTCTTTTTTAAAATTAGTATTTGCTCAATGGGTCTATTATTTTCTGCCTTCTCTCCCGTTTTATAGTTCTTTATGATTTTTCCTGTGTTTCTTTTTTAGTATATGTATACACAACATTTGAAGTAAGTGCCGATTTAATCTAGATGCTCTTTCTTCTAAATCTTGATTTTTGCAGGCCAATTGTATAGGCATTTGAAATATACATGATTCTTCTGTTGAGCAGAAGTGAAGATTGCGCTTGCTGAAATGACAAAATCAGTGTAATTGACAAAGGGCTAAAATGTTGACTTGCCTGACAGGAGTAGTACTTGAATTGCTATCTCCCATTGCTGAAGTTAAAACCTCAGCATTGAAGCCCAGAGATCTCATCAGGAATGTTTTTGCTATTTGCTGTAGATTCAGCTAAAAAAAGTATACACAAGCACTGTATTGTGTAGTTTTTAAAGGTTTGAATTTACTGAAATTGGACAACTGCTAGAATGCTATAAGGGTCTTGGCTGCTATTCTTATTTGGAATTCAATAGCTCACATTGTGTGAGTACTCACTAGTACAGTATTTTGTTACCAGGAATCCATAGCTATAGCAGCTGAAAAAATGCTCCCTAACCTCATTATTGATAATGAAGTTACAGCCAGAAAAAAATTGGTCATTTATTTTCTTTTGGGAGAGGTAAGGAAATCATGGCATGTTTGTTGTAACTATGGTTTGGTTAGCTTTAGGATGCCACATCTGACAGTGCCTGTGAATGAAAATGAAAACTAGTGTTTACTGAAGAGAAAGTTTGATCTATGTTTTTAAAACCAGAGTATGTCAGCCGAAACTCCTGCCATTCTCCCCAGTTTAAGCATTACCATGGGAGATCAAATGCTTTTACACATAATGCCGTTTTTAATTTTCTAGCCGCTTCATCCAGACCATCAGACTGCCCTTATTCTGGTTTGCTTGCCATTTTTAAAATACTGGTGTAAACCTTTGCATAAGGTCCATTATTTCAGTTTTAATTATTGTCACAGTTGTGCTAACAAGGATTCTTTCAAATCCCCCTTTCCTGAAGCTCATTTGAGAGCTGTCACTAATAATCCATAGTCTAGGTGAGGCACAGCAGGGATGGTACAACCACCTGACCCAATTTTCTAGGTGCTCAGGGCACTTCAACACGCTTCTGTTTATCTTGTCACATACAGAAACAATATTTAAGAAAGGTCAGGACAGAGTGAGCAATGCGAGTAAGAGTGACTGTTGCCATATGTCTTCACATAAACAGTACGTGATATAAAGCACAGTACAACCTATTATGATGATGTATTTCTTGCTGAACTGTAGACTTTCTTAATGTTACAGTCATCTGTCACAACTGCGAAGTTATTTTAGGGTGCGTTTTCGTACATAGTAATAGATGGCATACAGATTGGTTGATAAGAAATGCAGTATAATCACAGTTTGACAGGTAAGCCGTAAATTGTGGTGTAATATAGTCTTAATATTTCCTAAAGAGTCTTTATATTTTAATCACACCTGAAATGGCGTAGTATGAATAACAACAGGTGGCTCTTGGAAAAGGAACAAATAGATGTTGCTACTGAATTTTTGGCACAGGATAGTTTTCTTAGGTAAACATCTCTTTAGTAATGTATGTTATTGTTTTGTATGTGGTTTATTGCTTTGGATACATTTATATTGCAATTTGTCTTACTCTCACATTTTAGCAGTTCTGAAAGGAAATTCCTACTTTGTTCTCTTTTAAAGAAAAGGACATAAAATATATCTAAAAACAATGCTTATGTCGAGTGTAATGTCTAGTTGGATTTTACAAGGTCATAAATAATTTCTTTAAATTTCGTTAGTTAGAATTATGTGGGTCAACTTCATAAGGATGTGTAGAAATAGCTAGGCTAGCTTAAATATTGGAAAGCAGGTAATATGCTTGTGATGCTTCATCGAGATCAGTTGCTGTGCAGCTTAGTATGACCTAGTGGCCTGAATAATGTGGTTTTGGGAGTACAGGTGCCTGGCTTCTGGTAGCCTTGTTGCTGCATCTCTCAGGTCTTGGTTCATCACCCTTTGCCTACGTATTTGTTAAGAAGATGCCGGGTGATTCTGGTTAAAGTACTAGCATGGGAGTTAAGTCTCTTGGGTACAGTTCTCCTTTGCTTGAGGCACCTTATGTGGTTTCAAGTATATAATTTATCGTTCAGATACCTCCGTACCCCAGCTTCACCGTATGAATTCTGCTTATTCCCTGCTTCAAAGCAATGCTGTGGGAAAAGGCGCTCAAAGTTGGCGAATTGTGTCTCTTCACTTGACCTCCTAGATGCTCACTGTTAGAGCAATTATTCTCAGTAGCGAGGAATTGTTTGCTTTCTACTACTTTGAAGCAGTTTAGCAGGCTAATTGGTTCATAAGGACTGTGCAAATACAGTCCTTAGCTGGGAATTTGGAAGGTTGAAAAGGATGGGAGATCTTTTTCCCTGTTGTTGGGTGCACATGATCACCTCTCCATTGTGCTGGCTCTGCTGCACGTCTGGCCTCTACATGAACAGCTTCACCTCGCTGATCCATGATGGGGTCATTTTCTACTTCCTAATGAGTTAAGTAGATAAGCACTGTCTGATAAGCACCAGAAGTGTTGCATGAAAGGAGGTGAAACTTCTTGGCTGGAAGTTGAAAAAATGGTGGGAAGCTTGAAATAATAAAATTGGAAGTGGAGTGAGACCTGCCCTTTCAGACGGTAGAGCTGTTAGATCAGCTTAACTGTTTTTGATATTTTATTTTGAGAATAGCAGATGAGAATTGATGGTGGGAATGACCAGGTTAATTCAGAATGTCAGCAGTAGAAAGTTGAGTTACTTGATTATGAGATAACAAATAGTCACATTATGATAATTCGAACATCGGGAAAAGAAAATATGTGTTAATCTAATGTGTTAAGCTGACAGTAATTTCTTTATCTTCTAGTGCCTACAAACAATTTGGTTCAATTACTTGCTCCAGTATTTTTCTAGAAACTGAAGTTGTGCTGTATGACATAATTCCTCAGCTCCCTCTTTTTGCTTCTTTAAAAATGGGAAAAGAACAAACTTGGTGCCCATTACCTATTTTCCAGGAGTTCAAAGAGTATATGGTCTTCAGCAAGTTCAAATAAAGTCTTTTTTGTGAAATGTTTCTGTAACACTACTCTGGAAATGAATATATTTTGACACTGTGCTCATCTATTGGCAGTAGAACTGAATCCATGCCACAACTATTGGTCCTAGTCACTATTCTTTGTATTAAACTACTTTGTTCTATTTGTCAGATGATTAGGCTGCTGTATTAGTTCTGTCTTTGAACTGGATTTCTTTCCCCAACCCCAAACACCTGGCAGCTCTACTTCACATACATTTTGTGTCTCTTCTTTTTTGTTATATGACCAGCAAGAACTACAGAAGTGTTGCATACAGGTTTTTAGAATTTCAGCTTCTATTTTACATCTAAGAGACATTTTCCTTGGATTTGTTTAATGGACTTGACTCTGCCTAAGAACTTACCATTTTCTCTTGCATTTCGTAGCATTAAATATATTAGAGTCTTAGCTGGTTTTTAAAGACTGCTGAATTTGAAAAATATGTTGAAATGAAAGCATAGTTAAGAATGTGATGTTTACAGATTTTTTTATTTTTTTTTTTTGGTGCATATGTGTATGCCTAATGTTATGACTCCTCCAACCTTTATGGAATATTTTGATAAACAAGATGAAGCATATATAAAAAGGAACTTAGTTACGGTTACTAAGAGTATTCTAAATTAAATACTCCAGACTTCATTAGGTTTAAACTACAACTTTAGCATTCTGTTAGCATTTTAAGTATTTAGTTATTTTATTTTATGCAGATGCCATACAAGTTTCTAAACTTGTTGTAAAGCTTCTGTAAGAAAAAATAACGAAACAAATTGTGGGCATGTTTTCCAATTTACTGCTTTGTTCATTCCATATTGAAGCAATAGCAATGAATCATATAACTAAGTGTGAATTTAATATCTTTTCACTGTGAATTTCAAACTGTTGACTACTGACATTTTAGCTGTTCTCATTGAGCCGAAGCTTTTCAGAGGAGCTATCAATGCTTTTTAAAAATGAAATAACTGCAAGAGAATCATACCAGCAGAGTTTGATGCTAATATTAGCTTAGCTTCAGCTGTGCTACTGGAGTTTTTTTTTGGATTTTTAGTCACTCATATTTCCATCTTGGATTTTTCTGTGAAAATTTGTATGCAAGTTTAAACAACAGCTAATATCCTGTCCTCTAGGCAGTGGTCTGGAACGTCTAAGAGCCTAAGTTATACAATCTAAGAGCCTTAGTTTCATATATATGTATAGACATACACAGTATCCTGCTGTTTTCTAGAAGGAATAAACATAGGGGAGAAGATGGGGATGAACTCAGAACCCTGCCCTTTAGAGTACGGCATCACCTCTCTTAGCACAGAAGTGAGTGGTTGAAGCACATGGATCAGGTATTTTAAGGAGAGGGGTGTTGAGGAGAAGCGGAAGCACTTAGTGCTTTATGGAAGGAGGTGAATGAGTAGCTTGATGGGGCAGGAGTGGGGAATTGGGGTGTATGTAGCCCGTGCAGCGTGGGAATCTTTCAGGTAAGGATGCAGGACTTCCAGGATTTTTATTTTTTTTTTGCTCAATGCAGAGATTTCATGCTTCTGTTCACCTTTCTTTGCAGACTAAGGTGGTGCTAAGGATAGCAGAAGTTACTTTTTCACAGCTTTAGACCAGGCCTGTACACAATTTGCACAATGTAGATATTAACTGATAATTTATCGTGGCTTAAGCTAGCTTTCATAAAACATGGCATATTGGAAGAGCCCACTATACATCTGTTGAGCCAGAAGAAACTACAAATAAAATCACATAACACTGCTAATACCTGTACTCCTCATTATTTAAATCTCATCATGAATGACAGACACATATGAGCAGCATGTTAGAAATAGAAGGTTCCACTAATGCCAACACTTTTGTGCAAGAGAAGAGGAAAAGATAGTGTAGGTCTGCTGAAGAATATCAGAATTTGAGTTAGGTGACAGGTAGCTATTGGTATTGAATGTAGTGGGTGGAGAAAACATTTGCTTTCAGGAATCTTGCCAAATTTCTTCACTTTCTTTTTTCCCCGGTAGACATTCAGCAGTACCCGTCTGCTTTGGTGTGTATCTTGCAAGCAGCATTTTCTCTTTCTGGCACAGATTTTATGTGCTGTAACACGGTATACTTTGTGGCATGTGGTATAGTAAAGTAACCTTTATGAGTGGTGTAAAAAGCTCCTGCTCAGTCTGCACAGACATGGGAATGGCCCGGGAGGACTGCAGACCAACATAAGTGTGAGCAAGTGGTATATATTAGTTAAGGGTCTTAAATCACCATCGTGATTCTGTTGTGCAGAAGTCAAGTAGCCTTCAATTGCCATTGCTTAATCCTACAAGTAAATTTTAGTGGCTTATTTGGGTCTTTAGCAGTTTGCAATATAAATATACCACCATTAATCCTTTGTAAAGGAAAAATTGTTTTCCTGCTGTATGTTATACTAATTTCATAACAATATTTTGCTGGTGCAGTTACACCCATTCTGCAGTTCTTCCCTGGTACAGACGTGCTGGTCAGAGGTGTAGTTTGGGATTGGTTTTATTTTTTCTGTATACTGACGTGGCTATACCAAAGATTTGTTCTTAAGTATTATTGTACTAGTTAGGCTATTGCAATAGCAAACAAAGGATGTTCCATTCCTTTTCAGAAGATTAATTTTAATTTTCCTAAATTCCTTGTAAATGGAAAACTTCTGCTCTGCAGTTTCATAGAAATATTTTTAATTGGAAATTGTTGTTATCAATGTGAATAATGATGTATTTTCTAACAAATTTTTAAGCTTTACACTTTGAATAGTAAGAGCTCAGTTTTTTATATAGCAGACATTAAAAGAGCAGAAATATAAATATGTATAAAATAATAGATGATGTGATGAATTGCAGATTTTCTCTGTGTGTGTGTATTGCAGACTATTGCAATCTGCTGGAGTATCCAATTCCTTCAGAAAAAGAGAAATTTATTTAACAGAGTCTTGCCTTTTTTTTTTTTTTCTGAAAAATAGGTTTAAGGGGTGTTGGTTTGGGTTTTTAATTGGTGTTGATAACTCTCAGAATCAAATGTTTGATGGAAATTATTATTTCCATGTGATGTTCCTGGTTCAGAAACAATGTGGAGAATAGAGAATTTAATTGAAAATAGGCTTTGTATCTGTCTCTTGCCAGAAGGTATCAATTTTAGCTTAAAAAATAAAACTGATTTAAATATCTTTGCAAAGTTAAGCATTTACACTTAGTGCACAAGCTTTGCAGGTATCTTAATTCTCTGAGCCTGGTGGTGATGCTGGTGTGTTCTTTGCATCTTGCTTTTTAGCCTTTATCTTCTTTCTCTGCAAGGCCAATGTATTTGAGTCATTGCCATTCCTGCGAAGTCAATGGTGTCTGAGGCTGTTACAGCATCGTCTTTTATGTCATCACCAAAATTGACCCCCAGGCGAGGACAGCATGATAAGGAAAGTGACGTATTTGAGGTGATTGCTCTATGTCCTTATCTCTTGGAGAGAAAATAAACATATGGAAAGTCGGAATGATAAGGTGCCATTGAACGAGTTTTGAAACCATGTTTTGTTGCGTCTGGAATTACATTAAATGTATCAAGTGTCTTAATACTAAAGGGCAAGTTTAATTGGAAAATTTTGCCTGCCTACCTGCTTCTTTCCTACTGTCTCAGACAGAAAATAAAATACTAATTGGAAATGGTATTTGTGGAAATGAAGTACTGTAACTGGAAGTTGCAGAATGAGTTTTGTTAGCTCTGATTTTATTCTTGCATCCCTGTTATCAGTAAGGTAGTATTGTAATGGGCAGAATAGATTAGTCCTTGAGACAGGCGAAGGTTGAACACAATAATTGTTACTTGGTCTCTTATTGGATCAAAACCAGAGTCTGTGTTACAAAGAGAAGGGCAGTATTTTAACTAGCGAAACAATACTGAATCTGCTGCTGCTGTCTTTTCAGCCACCCTTTGAAGGTGGTAGGTGATGGGAGCAGCAGCAGAGAAAGTTGTATTTATTTTACCACTCTATGGAGTATATTTCTAAATCTTATTTTGTGGACTTATAATATTTTTTCAAAAGTGAAATTCATTGATGTTACTTGAAATTGCAAAGTGTCAAAGCTTCAGATCTAGTGTTCTTGAAGCTTCTTTTTGTCAGGCAAGTTTTATGGAAATGGCTCTTGGGTGTTAATTTGTTCAATATTTTTTTATTTCCAAATATGCTTTACTTGGTGTATTTTGCATGTTTTGATTGAGATAATAAGTGAAAAGGAGCTAATGCTGATTTTGAAATGAAAGATTCTTTTTGAAAATTGAAAGTGTTTGGATTGTCATCTCTTCATAAAACAAAAATGTCAGTGAAGCAGCAAAAAAAAGGAACAAATTACAGCTGACTTTTTTTTTTTTTAATTTCCCTCCTTAAAGTCAGCAAATAAGTTGGGGTCACTGAAGTTTTGATGGTCAGGACTCCTCTGTAATGTCCAGAGTGCACTGAATGTCTCAAAGCCGATGACTTTACTCTAGACAGTCTCTTACATTTTAGCTCTGGCTGGAATGTCAACTGGTAAAGTGTGCTCAAAGGCAAGAGCTCATCTTTATTTCACAGGGAAACAGCAAGTTACTGGCAGAAAATCTATATGTATGTATTAAAAATAGAGAATGAGCTATTAGCAGAATAATAAGTAGATGCGTGTTGCTGTTTTAGTTGAATTTATAATGAAGAGATTCCCTACAAAAGAAAGTATGATCCTAGAGTAAGAATTAACTGTGGAACAGTGTCTTGACTTTCATGTCAATGTTCTTTTCCATAATGACATGAAAAATAGATCTCATAAATTCCTCAAATAATAAATTCTAGTACTAAACTTTATTAACAGTCTGTCTGAAATGAAGGAAGATGAAACCTTGAAGCTAGAAAACTGTTACTGTCACTTTACAGTTTGAAGAGCCTGTTGACAAAGGAAAGATGTTACGTTTAACAATGTGCAGACTTTATTTCTTACAGTGAAGTATACTAGTACAGAGAATGAGAGACGCATGGGTTTTTGTTTTGGTTATTCAAATATACCTTTACCTTGGCTTAAAATTACAGTGCAGGTATCAATTAGGAAAATGGGGGGCAGTAACATCATGGATGGCATTCTTTAGTGCCTGGTTTTTAATCTCTTTTTGCTGCAAAGTTCAATGGAGATGTCTCCAAGATGTCTATTTGAGATGCTGCTTGGAGGTGGAGCCGGGTTATCAGCACCATCACAGCCCTTGGCAGCCTCTGCCCTCTGGTCCTTCCCGCTCCGGATGGTCAGCTGGAGAGCAATGCCCACTCCAGCTCTGCAGTCTCTTGCCTTTTTTCTGTTTTGCTTTGTTTATAAAACGTGTTCCAATTTAATAAACTTGTGTGGGAAAGTGTTGAGCAGCGCTGTGGAAGTTAGCCTGGATGTGGGCTGAACAGTCTGCATGAACGGGAGTTAAATCCACCTGGAAATGCAGCTTTTCCCATACTGTAGTTTCTCCTGGTCATAATTCCAAAATTGGAATGCTGAGGCACTGGAGTGCAGAACTGGATTTGAGACTTTTATTTGGTATTCAAAATCGTGAAGATGCAAGTATATGCAAGCAGAGTAGTAGCATTTATGTGGTGGGGTACTTGAACTGAACAAACCGGGTTAGACTCAGCATGCTGCAGGTAGTGAGTTAGTAGTGTTCAGGTCTGTAGTATAACTGATCTGCTTGGCAGAAGAGGAGAAACAGAAGTAACTGAGAGTTGAATGCTACTTCTGATTTTTAAACTTTCTACTTCATTCCTTTTGCTTAAAATCAAATTTGTGTCATTCTTTTGGCAATACCATTATCTGATGTGGGTCTTGATCCAGTAGTAATATTATTTTTTTGGACAGGTTTTGCAAACTGTTGTTCCTTAGTATGACCAGTGTCTGGGCTGGGTCTCAGAGTATCTGATGACTGTTTTCCACCATGATGTTCTTCTGAGAGCAGTATATACTGCTGCTTCTCATTATAGTATGTACATTTGGAATCTTATTTTGATACACAATAGGTGCCTTTAAATTAGAAACAGCAAATAGCTGCTACAAGCAGCTAAATTTTCAGCTGCCTCAGTGGGATTGTAAGTATCTCTCTAATCAGAGTATGGATTTTCAGGATCTGAGGATAAGAATTTGTCTCACAGGTTTCTGACTTTTTTGTTCTTTTACGCAAAGATTACTGCATTTAAATAATTGAAGAATACCAAGATGAAATATGCTGATCTGTTACCAGCACCGTAGGCTGGTGTTACTGAAGTGGTTGCCTGTTTTAAAACGGTTTTTACACTTACTTGAAGTGGGAAGGCAGCTCTCAGCTCTCTCCTGCAAAGTATAGGAGTTGTTGTTATTGACACAGCTGGATTTCTTTCTACTCACCTTGGGACCCTGAATTTTGAAACAATAGTATAAATAACATGCAGGTATTTGCACGAGACAAATAAATGCAATAAATTATCCCTGTTTGGTTCCCATTTAGCCAAGTTATAAACCAGCTATTTCAGGTAAATAAAAACAAACTCCACATAATTTTACTTCAACATGTTAGTTTTTATGTACAGTGGATGAACAGGACAGAGCTAATTGCCTGCCTTTGGTTGTTATGCCTTCTACCACCCAATTTACATTTAGGAAAAAATTGTTTTCTTTTTAAGTAGTTTCCCCTCTCAATATTTTTATTTATTTTATTTTGACCTCCAAATATATTGCATGATGAGACAGACTTTGAAAGACAGTTTTCTATAGCACTTAGACAAAGTTATAGGTAGAAAGTGAATGAATATTCCTTACAGACACTCTGCAGATACCAACAGATCAGACATCACATATTTAGTGATTTTAGTCACTAAATTAAAAAACAAGGTGGGCTTGTTTTTTCAAAGGTATAAAATTTCTATCGTGGTGTGTGTTGAGTAGTAGTTTCTGTGCTTTTCTGGTAAGATGAGCTCTCACCTGCAGAGGTTTTTCTCTTGAGTGGAATCTTTTCAAGAAGCCAGAAAGCTGTAGGTTTCTTCTTGTTTAGTGTAAATATCCTTCAGTAGGGGAGAAGGAGAGGTATCCAAGTTCTTTCTGTAGGAAGGTTGGATTAGAATATGAGAGTCTCTCACTTTAGATTTTTCCCCCTCTTCTGCCTTCCAGTGGAGGTCTCCGAAAGGCCCTCAGTGGTGTCGCATAAAGGACACTATCGCATCACATTAAATTAGAGAGCAGAGATATTGGCATCTTTGGCTTCTGTTTACTTTTTACCACCAGAGCTGCACGTTCTCACAGAAAGGCTTTCTCTAAAACTGTTTCCAAATTATTTAAAAAAAAAGGGAGGGGAAGGGATAAAAAGGTATTGTCACTGTGTTTACCTCTTTTTGTCTGTGTTCTTAATTTATGCCCCTTAGACAATAGTAGTAGTAAAGCATAGTTTTCCTCTTCCACTTTGAAGTTCGTTTACTTTTATACTACAAATAATTTAACGATGTGCAAAATTTAACTCCTAAATTCCATATTTATTTCACCGTGAAGCTGTAAGGAGCAATTATCATGTTAGGGAAGGGGAAGTACTTGTTCTATCATTCATAAAATTTTCTGCAATTTGAGAATTATGACTAGTAAGCTAAACTATCAGATATTGTCATTGAAAATCTGCGCTGTGTGAGCCCCCAATTTCTTGACAGTAATAGCTGTAGTTAGCGATTAGTAATTGCAGAACCAGAAATAAAGTTGTTCTGCTAATACTTAAAATTTGTATTCTATTTCACATTTTATTTATTTATGAAAATTGCTTTCTAATCCCCAGAACACAGCTCTTGAACTAGTAGTGTAACTTATACCTATTAACTTGGAAAAATTATTGATTTTATGAACTCCTGGAAAATAGGTAATGGGCACCAAGTTTGTTCTTTTCCCATTTTTAAAGAAGCAAAAAGAGGGAGCTGAGGAATTATGTCATACAGCACAACTTCAGTTTCTAGAAAAATACTGGAGCAAGTAATTGAACCAAATTGTTTGTAGGCACTAGAAGATAAAGAAATTACTGTCAGCTAAACCGGATTTGTCAAAAACAGATAGTCAATTTAGTTTCCTTCTGAGGCAGAAAAACAGGTCATGGATAAGAAATCAGTATGTGTTATATTTTGTCTTTAGTAAAGCTTTTGACACTAACATGGTATTTCAGTATGCAAGCAAGAGGAACGTGGTCTAAATGGAAATATAGTAAATTGGTTATAAAACTGGAGCAGCACCTATTGTAATCATAGTTATATGGAAATGAAAAATAGAAAGATATATGAAGTAGGAGTTTTATGGGGTTTTTCTTGTGTTCCATGCTACTCTGTACACGCTTAATGCTTTGGATACTAAAAAAAAACCCCACAATATTTTCTTAAATTTGAAGGTAGCGTGGAACTGTGAGAGGAAATGCGGTTATGTGAAAGGACAAAATTACAGTTGAAAAAGATCTTGACAAATTGGAGACGCAGTCTGAAATAAATAGAATGCAGTTTCGTAAGAACAAGTGGAAGAATCTGTACTTATGCAGGAAAATACCATTCAAAGAATGAGAGTGAGGAGTAAATGGCTGAATAGCACCTCAGCACCAGAAGGATCTGCAGTGTTTAGTGAATGCTATACTGGACACGAGGCTTCACTATCAGCCGTTGCAAAAAAAATGCTATTTGACTATATAAACAGGAGTGTGGCTTGTAATATGAATCAGCATCATTCTTTCAGTTCAGTCATATCTGAATTGCTAATTCTGGGCCCTTGAGGAAATTACCATTTCATACTTGGAGAAGTGTAGGAAGAGCCTGGAAGGGAGCACCAGGAACCAGCACAGTTTGACCCACAGGAAAAGATGGACAAACTTGTGACTGACTGGTGTAGAGAAGAGACGTCTGAGGGGAGGTGTGAAAAACCTCTCAATAGGTAAAAAACCTGTTCAAAACTAGAGATGAATATATTCTTCATCTTTGTGAGGAATAAGACAGGGAGTAATAGGCATGAATTATAGCAACAAAAAGCTGGATTTGGCACTAAGCAGCACTGTCATGCTGGCTAAATACAGGTTGTCTGTGAAGGCTGTGAAAGCTTTGTAAGTGGAGAATTTTAACACGGGATTAGATATTTATCTATCTGGAGTGTAATAAATGTTGTTTGATCTTTCGTGTGACAGGAGGGAGTGACTAAATGGCATCTTAAATTCTATTTTAAGCCTATTTTTCTGTGACTTCTGGACTCTGATTTCTAGATTATGTGTGACTCAAATTGGTAGTTCAGGTAAAAGCAGTGTGATGACCATAGGGTCACTACAGTATTGTTTCTTCAAAGCTGATGTTTCTTCTGCATTCTGGATGTCAGCACATGTATCTTGAGTTGGAAGTGATTCACGGGATAATCTAGCTCCATGGTATGTAAACTATGATTTATTGATTACTGTTTGTGGAGACAAGGCATGCTGAAGCACATTTCTTTTATAGTGTACGTACCCGTTTCAGTAAAGAAATTAAGTCTATACTGACAGCCACCAAATATAGGAAAAAGGTTCTAATGATGCCTTCACTGGAAAAAGGCCTAAATATTATTAGACAACATAGGATCTCTCTTCAGAAGAGTGTCAAATGGAGACGGCAAAAGGCTTTATAAATACCCCAGTTTTGGAGAAACCTAATTTGAAGTTGCATGTGTCAAAACCAATTAAGTCTGTGGCACACATGAATAGAAAAACAGGCTTATTTTATTCTGATACTTGTAAGATAATTCTTTTTAATGAGTCTCATAGAGTATCCAGAGGTCTGAGAAACTTGGAGGAGTGCTGCTGTCATCTTGTCCAAAGAATTTAGGAACCTTTGATTTAACTGATTTTTAAAATGCCAAAGCAAGAATGGTCCTGCAATTTTTTCTGCAGTAGTTTGTTTTTGTTCTTTTTTTTTTTTTAGTAGGATTGTCACAAATCCCCTGGTGTTTTTACCATTAGAAGATAATTTTCTGACTGTTTATAGGAAAGATCAGTTAGGTTCCCTCATCATAAAGTCTTTAAAATAGTTGAGTGTGCTCATACTTGTCTTTTGACATCTGTATGACTATTTATATGTTGCCGAATAGTCACAGCAGGTGTAATCATCCAGTTTCTGTCCGAGTTAGATAGCTATTCATGAATGTGTGTGTGTGATTCAGTGACAAAGGATAACCCAGCTAGACTTGGGGAACTTGAATCATCCTCTGGAGCTCAGGAAGAATCCAAATTGCTAACTTAGGTCATGTGAATAGCCCTTTATATAGTGTGCTATATGGGTACATTGATTTGCTTCACAGGAGACTGTGTTCCTGAATAGCAATATCATCTTTTCAGAAATCATGGCCTTTGAATGATACGCAGGATAGTTTTTTCAAAGGCTTAAAAAGAGAAGGTAAGGGGGGATGGGGGGAGAAGAGGGTGAAAAGCAACAGCAGAAAGCAAGCTGATTCTCTATGTTGCCAAAGGGGAGGAAACATTTAGCAGCAGAATTAATATATTTATTTGTCCTTGGTAATTCCATTTTACTGTGTAACCAACAATTGTTGTTGTAGTCTGGGATAAATAGGATATAATAGATATATTTTTTTCCAGAACTGAAACAAGTTTCATGGGTCACATCATGTTTCTATTACAAAGAACACAGATGGAACACCTAATTTTTCTTATGGTGTTCTACGGATTCAGTAACTTAATTTCCACAGACTTTAAAAAAATAATAGTAATCTATTAATTTGTCAGATAGACATAACTGGGAAAGAAATGGCTCTTATGCTGATTGCAAATAAAAGGATTACACCCCTATGTTATGCCACCCTGTTAAATTTTTCATCCATTACAGTGTGCCATAAAGTGAGTGACATGTTGGTTCTCTGTTTCTCTGTTCTGGTTCTTTTAGTAGAATTAAGTGAATTTTTTAATGCAATGTCTTACATTGGCATTTTCTTTTTCCTAATCAAAGTGGTACCACTCTCTCTTTTGTTTTTTTCACTCTGTTTGTGGTCTGCTGTCTTTTTGCTTTGTACGCTCCTTCTCCCCTTGTGCTCTGTTTGGTTCTCTTCTTGAGGTGCTTTGTTTGTGGTTTTTTTTCCCTTCCCAATGCCTTCCTCCCTGCTTATATTATTACAATATCTCTTCAGTTTTTTCTCCTGAATTGCCTTGGTGGCAGTATTTTGAACTGATTGTAATGTGAAATTACAAGCCTGTTTTAGTGAAGAAATAGCATAACGACAAGGCATATTGTGCAGAGCTTACAACTGGAGAAAGAGAAGTAGTAATATGAAGAACTGACTGGAGTAGGAGCTGATCAATACAGATAACTTTTCAAGAAGAATAATTTTTGAGAGTAATTTTAACAGAGTAAATTTTGGTAAGTGAGGTAAAGGAGTTCTGATGCAGTTGTATGGGCAAATGAAGTAATAAGAAAGGGACTATTGGGAAAAAGTGATGTGAAATAGCTGGAAATATAAGCAGGGTTCAGTTTTTTTTAAAAGATGGAGGTAGAAATGATGTGTAAAGCTTTCAGATGAACATTCACTGGCATTTTGAAGACTGTGGAAGTGCAGAAGAGAATGAGCTGGAAAGGGGAGTGGGGTCGTCTGTGCTCTGTCCCCCAGCTGTGGTCTTTCTCTGGATCCATCAAAGTTCTTCACAATAACAACCATGCAAAATTAGGTGCCCTACACCACACATTCTTGTCCTGGGCAAATAACTAACAGAGATTTTATTTTGGATTTGAGGCTTAGACTAGAACTATGTAGGAGTGTAATATTTTGATTTTCCTTTCTCTTGGATGTTGGTTTAAAAACCGTACAAGCTCTAAAGGCTCTAAAGATAGATACCTCAAATAGTCTTTACTTCAGCGACCTATTAAAACCACACCGTTCCGTGTCAGAAGTGATGAATAGTTTTTGTGGGTTCTGAGCAGGTTCCTGATCGATTGGTTACTAGTTAATGAGGGAGAAGAAGGGCAAGAGAAGCTGAAGTCCGGCTGCCTGTGTGAGAGCACACCTGCCTTCTCTCTTTACTTCATTTTCTCTGTAATGAAGGAACCAATTGGTTTAGAGTGATCAATGCTGGCCTGTTAGGATCAGGCAGTGTTCTGGCATTGCCAAGGCAATTAAATTCAACAGAGCAAGGATTATAAAGGAAAGAAAGAAAGGTCCCGAGACTTTGAATTGAATAAGAGCTACACTGATATTTTAAGGCTGGCAAAGAAACCCAACTCAATATAGTTAGAAAGAATTAAGTCATTATCATGTTCTCTTTTGTGTGAGATTAGGAATGACAAGACTGTTGTCTTTTGTCCTTTCAATTTGATAATCTCTGATCCTGTTTCTGTGACTGGGGATTTCTGCACAATGTAATGTATGCATTTGGAGGAGCCAGTTTGCTTTGAAATTTCATATTGGTACTTGAAAACTTCCCCCTTTGTTGCGGAAGCGAGGCTGCTTTTTCAGGCCAAAGGGTTCACCAGGTTTTCAGTCTCAGCCTTAATTTGAATAAAGTTCGGTCTAGTCCAAACCTTTTATTGAAGTGCAGGTCTGGAATGTCTCTTTCTAGAAAGGGACATCACAGCTAAAATTTATGTAATCATTCTAAAAATGTATTTTTGATGATGGTGGTTTAATATTTCAAAAGTCATGAAGGTTTAACTTCAAGTTCTAATTTAAATATGTCTCAGGCCTTTAGCATTAGTATTTATGAGGATGTGAGCCGAGGTTGGATTTTCTGGTGCAGAACAGACGTGTTCGTACGCTGTACTAATGCAAAACAAATATGGCTGGAGTCATAGTACAGGTGCAGCTACAGTGCTCTCCATTTGCAGTGTAATAACATACTTTTGCATTTTATTTATTCATTGTAGATGTCCTTTTCTGTGTATGTGTGTGCAACATCATTGCTTTGAAACAGAGGTGGATATCCAAAGCTGTAGGTGTGGAACTAAAAGTGTAGGCACAGGGTTTACCTTTTAGAATACTGATATTCTACAACAATAGTGTATTATTTATAATAAAATAATCTTTGAATTCTTACAAACTAACATTGGCAATGCTCACTTGATTAGATATTTTTAAAATTATGCTGCACAAAGTTTTCTATGTGAGAAACAAAAGAAGTGCAGTAATGCCCCTTTATGCTTTCCGTAACAGCCTGATGTGGCACACATGGGTTCCAAGCAGGTAAACTCAAACATGAGGTCGTTGTGCTAAGAGGGAGAACCAATTCTGCTGAAAGGTCGTCTTCTTTCTCCCCTCCCACCCCCAAAAAACATGGTGAATATTGTAAAGTCCGAAGCTAAATATGTTAAGAGGTGTCACAAAAAAATCAGATATCTTTTTTGTTTGTTTGTTACTTTTTGCTTTAAGGTTAAGCATTACTTTAAAAGCAGGTTCCTTTATAAAGCTATGTTGGATTGAGATAAGTATAGAATAATATGGAACTGCCTGTTTATTAATTTTCACTGCATTTTCTCTTTTTTTTTCTTTTTTCTTGCTCTTCCTCCTGTTTCTACTCTTTCCTTTGTTATAGTCATGCGTTGGGGTTGTTTGGTTGATATTATTTTATTATTGTTGTTTTTTTCTTTTTGTCATAAATACTACTCCTGAAACAGAAATAATGTCAAGTCTCTTATGCTACTTGATCTTTTCTTAGCATTATGCATTTTGTTATGTTTGCCCTAATTGTTTCTCATGTACAGACATGCATCTTTGAATAGTATCTAATTGTAATGTTTTCACACAGTGGTTAGTATATGGACTTGTTCATTACATATAGAAAATGGAATCAGACATTGGGCAAATTATTTTTAGTATTCCATCTATATAAAGTTATTAGAGCTGAAATCTGTTCACGTCCAATCACTTTTTTTTTCTTTACTCATTTATTTGTGGAAAATGAGCAACTGTGGTAGAATCCCCGAGTATGAGAGATCATTTTAAGTGCAGTTTTATCATGTAGATATCTTATGTCTATGGTACATGCATATAACAAGATGAAAATGCGATCCTAACATGAGTTACACATGCACATTTTAACCTCAGGATGGCTACGGTGGTTAATAATAGCGGGTGAGTTGTTGAATGCAGGTTTCAGCTACTGAGATTCTGAGGGTTCTTTATAAGACTTCTGTGTGCTTTAATCCACAATGCAGGGTGTAAAACCAATGGTATTGTGACATTAAAATTACCTTGACTGTCTTTCCCTGCACTTCAGTCACTTTTGCTAAGTAAGCATGCTCCTGGACTCTTTTCTCTTAAACCAGTTTAAAAGCATTATATAAACCAATGTTTCACTAATAGTTCGGCACTATTGACTTCTTTTGTCTTATCCATCTCTTTCCTGAGTTGCCGTTAAGAATCTGAGAGTGATGGGTTGCGAGTCAACTGTGTGTGTTTATGCAGAAACACTGACCAGCCTTCACTGGAGTAATATTTTTTAAAAAGCAATATAAAAACAATTATCAGTATGTTTGAGGTTGGTGTAGTTGAGCCATTGGGAGCTGCAGGACGTCAAGAAAGCTCTACGATCAGATATGAAATAAATGTATAGGATATACATGAAAGGACATACATAAATCAATACCATGATTACTTGGTGAATATGGATGCAGTAGGGTTCTTAAACATTTTATGGTGAAAAGTACATGGGTTAGTTATTGATTTCAACTAAAATTTGGAGGCTATATTCTAAGTATATCAAGATTCATTCTCAATATATCAAACATATCATCTATTTTAGGATACATGACCTAGCAGGGAAGTGGGAAACACTAGGTGAGCTGCCAAGGTGAAGGAAAGGGGCGTGAGCAGAAAGAGGGAGGTACAGTAAGAGATCTGAACATAAAGGGTGAAAATTTGGCTTTGGGCGTAGGTAAGGAGGGCCAGAGGGGTTTGTGATGGGGGAACCTTAGTTCTGAAGTTCAAAGGTTCCACTCCCTGAAGGACAAAAATAAGTCACAGTCCTGTATTCTCTGTAAATTTCTAGTTAATGAAAATGCAGCAATAAATAATATTGATTGCTTCTACTTCCACACAGACATTTATGTCATTTTACTGAGAATAATAATATTAGAGAGGAAAAGGTAGTATTAGTCTGATAATAGCCTCCTAGTCATTACTAACATCAATTACAGTGAGGAATAAAGCATTGAAGTGTAGTGAAGAGCTGCCTCCTGAAGCATGTTTTCACTGCGTTAATATATAAGAATAAAATACATAAACTTCTCTTTTAGCTGCATAGCAAAATAATGCAATACTGAGTTCAAATTATCAGCTTAATAAAGTGAAGTAGGTGGTTTAAAAGGTAATACAGCACATTCAGGTAAATGGAATTGATATGCTAATGAAAGTTATGTCTACAGAATAGAGATTTACATAACTCCACGGTAAGATTCCTTTACAAGATACTCTATGCAACAGAGCGCTGCTGTCACTTCTGAGGCAAGAATCGTGTTATTTAGAGGAAAAAATCTACTTGAAGAAGATATGATACAAATTAATGCTTTTTAATTGTGGTTATTCCAATATAATGTTGTAATGATCTAATTAGATTTTGAATATGAGATAGTTGTGCATGCTCAGAGCCACTTTGGGAAAGCCAGATGCAAGGTAATCACAGTGGAGAGCCATCAGATATCCTGAGGGTGGGTATGGTGAAACAAGCATGTGAATACACCAGCTCAGCACTTCTTTTCCAACACAAATGTGTAAATGCGGGTTTCGGATAGGCTGTACAATTGTTAGAGCTAATATCTTCTCACTACATCACCTGCTGTGCAGGATAGGGACTTACCCCCCCCCCCCTTTTTTTTTTTTCTTTTTACTTTGACTTTTTGGTTCAAGTGTAGTGGTTTATTTCTTGATTGAGGAGTCAGATTTTAAAGTGTTACCTAAGTAAATTCATCAAGACTCCAAAGCAGAGAGAAGTGAAAGAAAACAACTTCCCATTAAAGCACGTCATGGTTTTGTTTTGAGAGCTCTGCTTCCTCAGTGCAAGGATGTGTTGTGTGGGCACAATTCTTCCACCTGCTGTTGAGGTGAAAACAGATATGGAACCTAAGTTTATAAGGTGGTATCAGGGATACTGTGGTAAGAGATTAGATGGATCAGAGCACTTCAAAAACATCTCTTCTGCATTTTCTTTTGATATATAGAGAAAAATATGTTATTTAGAGCTACATTTGAGCGCTTTTCATCTTGAACATAGTACCAGATTTAATGATAGAAGAAAAAAATATCAAGATTTACCTGAATCAGGGCTTAACACACTACCCTCAGGAGTAATAGAGATATTTCAGTGATAGCATAAAGCTGGCAAAAGGAGGCTTCCTTTCTGGATACTACGTATCTTCTGAACTGAAAAAGGCAGAAGTTTATGGAACAAACAAATACATTTGTTACATTTGAGGATCCTAGGTAGATCATTAAAATTATTTAAGGAGCTTTTATTTTGTCATAACTTGACTCAAAGGCCATCAATTTGCAACTTTCAGCATTTTTGGTACAATTTTTATACACAGTGAGTTTGTTACTTTTTTGAAATGGTTGATGGAAGCTCTCTCTGGCTCTTCTTAATATATAGGTAGCTAAAAGGATGATGACTCGATGCATTCTGTCTTTAGGTAGGAATCCAAACAAATTTCTGTTTGATTCCCAAATAAAAGCTTCTTGGTTCATAGCAAAGGAAGTTTTTACTCTAGGGTTTTTTTCCATGGCCATAAAGCTTACTTCCCTGCAGAAGTACTCATCCTGCAACTGTTAGAAATATTTGTTCACAGGCAAGTGCTGACTTTTTTATGTCCTTTCAGTGCTCTGTGGGATCTATTGTTTGGTGTTTGAAAGGGATTACAAAGGATGATCAAGGCATTTTTGTCGTTGTTACTGGTACAGATATGCAATATGATCCTTTCAGTTACTTTCCTGAAATTCTGTCCATGGAGGTGTTCACATTGGTAATGCCCTTCCCTGCAGCACAGTCTGAGGGTGCTGTGTTGTTACTGTCCTGTTAAGCTGTGGTGACCTGAAGGTGTTGTATGAATGACAATTTGCTGCATTCACCCCAGTGAGCTATTTCTTCTGCTACTGATGTAGATGATAATGTGTGACAACCTGTAACTTTTCAGTTTTCCTGGAAAAATCCAATAACTGTGGTGAAACATTGTTTGAACATAAATACATCCTAACTGCTTAGCTTTTCAGTGGAAATGTGTTAATGTCTTGAGACAAAAGGAAAGGTAATTCCTTCATTCAGTTCTCTTTTCTAGATGTATTACTTGTGCCACCAGTTTTTATAATATGGCTTGAGCTGCATATATTGACAGAAGTAGTGGAAGCTTTTTGGTGAATGGTTGAGCTGGAATCATCAGCAAATATTCCAGTACAGAACAGTATTAGCTTAAAGGTAAGGTGGGAGTCAAAGAGCACACAGAACCAAACTGATTTGCGGAAATGTAATGATTTTTATCATTTTATGAAAAGCGTAACAACTTCAGCTGTTAGCATTAAGCTGTGTTTCAACAGCGTCAAACTTTGTGGCTAATTTTCAGGTGTTTTTTATATATTATGATGGATAAGTATTTTGGGCAGGCAAGAACTTTATTAGGTAAGACTTTTCTTTTAAGCTTTCTTTTTCTGGTCACCATCTTCTATTGCCTCCAAATTGATTTTAGGGTTTATGACATTTGATTTCAAAACATTTCATTATTTTTAGATATTTTACCATATGAAGAGAACTACATGATTAATTATTAAATCACATTGTTCCTTGGTTAAGGAACCAGTTGAAGAGACCTGAATTCAGTATGTCAGTAAATATATTTCTGTCTTCTACAGGTCTGCTCACCTGCTCACAAGTTTTAGTGGTGCAGGTCATAGACATGTCAAACATAAATTATTTCCGTATTGTAGGAGGTCAAGAACTACATTTTAGCAAAATTAATAACATTTTCTTGGAGCTATGGCATCCGATGTATCACTCCAGCCTGATGGTAGTGTTTCAGTGAGCTAAAATCCACTGTAATCACTTAAATTAGTACAATGTTACAAACTACTGTTCTGAACTAATCAAACAATTCTCCTAATTGCTTATAAAATCAGCAAGAGAAATGTGGCAAATTGTATTTGATAAATGTGGTTCTACTCTACAGCTGAAACAAACCACACGCACATGCACATACACACACAAAAGGCAGCAACAACAAGAGATACGGTAGTTTTCTGTCTTAAATGCCCTGTCTTCAACCGTAATTCAACTCTTCTCACAGGAGCCTTCTTGAAGGTTTTATTATCTGTATACAAATATTGGAGTCACTGCCCCCCTCTTCTGCTATCTCATTGCTGTCAAGCTGTGTAGAAGTGTTTGTGCAGGTTAATGTAGACCTACTTGTAATCCAAATTTATGGTCGTCTTTCACCATGTTATCTATTATTTCCAGTAAAATACAATTTGATTTAAAAATAACTAGACCTATGAAGCTTACGAGATTGAATCTGCTGCACTGTCCATGTCTGATGAATAGTCACATAAATAATATTACTTTTGTCCTTTATTTTACAGCTTAGTTAAGGCCTGCAGTAGTTAGCAGTTAGGTCTTGAATATGCTGGAAGGCGTAAGCAATGTAGATTAGAGACACTGAAGTAGCAACTCTATGTGTGTGTAGCAGGTGATACTGCTAATTGATAACATGACAGATTTTTCTCTAAAAATGCAGAACTTAGTCAATTTTGAAATAATCGGTTGATACTTCCACTGATCTGTCTCACACCAGACATTTGTTTCACCAACACGAAAAACATTTCTTTTAATTTCCAATGAAATTTGTCTTCTCTTCCTTTAGATATGTATGTCCATGTGAATTTGAGTCTTCACTAAATAATTTCTAAAATGCATCTAAAGAATGATCATAGTTAAGAATTTGGTTAAGCTGTGTGTTTTCAGGAGGCGAACTGGTGTTACACACTTTAATTATGTTAGAAAGAAACACCAAAGCAATCAGAACTGATGTGCCACTAGATTAAGTAGGGCATTACTTATGATTTTTTGGGGGGGGGATTAGGGAGGTTTGCTCCTACAAACATTGCTCCTACTGTTGAAGAATTTAAGCTGATGTTTCTTGTGACATAGTTGCTGTTGTCATGGCATCTATAAATCTGTAAGTCACTGCATCGTACAAGGGTTTTAATAACTGTATGATCGTATATTTCGTTAAGGAACCAATTGACAAAGCCATCCTTGCCTCAGATCTAAAGCACTTGAATATTAACAGTAAATGCTTTATCATAAATGTTTTAAATGTATAAGGCAGACTCAGTTTTATGAATTACCCTGCATTTCAGCATTCCAAAATTGTTTGTGCAGCAAATTACAAATTGAGCCAGCAATAGTTTGCATTGATTTTCTAACCATCTCCAACTACAATGAGTTGTATTCCTAAGTACAAATTAAAAATTTTCAAATCATAAAAATACTGATGAAAAAGATATATCCAGTCATTTTTATGCTACCAGTACTTAGCTGATTCCACTTGAGTATTGCTTAGCACTTTTCTGGTATAATTTTAATAAAAGAAATGGCAGGGTTCCTTGCATATATCCTTGGATATATTCCTCCGTAAGTAAAAAGTTATACTGTGGAGTGGTTTTATTTTTGTTTGTTTGCTTGGTTTTTATCTTATTTATTTTAACATTTCATTCTTTATGTGCATTTATGACTCCCTTTGGAGAGCTCTGGGGGTCTTCTCTTTTTGTCTTCTTTTTCTGTGCTCAAATATCTAGACTTGCTGTACTTCTGTTTATTGATGATTCATCCAAATGACCTTTATCTAAAAAGGGTTCTTTCAGTAATTTGCTTTTTTTATCATTTTCATTCTCTTTTAAAAAAATCCACCCTTTATCACTGCCAGATATTGGGATGCCAGAGCTGAGTACAGTTTTCTGTATATGTCTTCACTACAGTTTTATATGAAAAATTTCTAAATTCCTTGATTTTATTTTTTTTTTTTTTTCTAAACACAGGTCAAAACCACAATTATTTCTTTGTTGAGCTACCTTGGTGCAGATTGACCTTTTTTTTGTCCATTTGCTTCTAGATTGCTTTGTTCTAATACTTTTCAAGTATTTCTCTGTCATATTGTATGTAGTCGGGTTCCAGTCTGGATCTAGACAGCTCTTACTTGAGGTGTCCTTGGAGAAATAAGTAATTATTGCATGTTAAATTCACAGGCTGGCGGAACATGAGAAGCTGGGCAAAATGGAAAACATTGTCAGATTTCATTGAGAAGAACTTCCCTGTATTTTCTTCTGGTTTATTCAATGTGTTTAAAAATGTGGAGGCTACAGTGTATCTATATAATCAAGCCTAAGCTAAATTGACCCAAAGCCATGAAACCACATCAGGATATACTGTGATAGAGAGAAAACAAGTCCTGTTGAAGATTATTTGCATTTTTGAAAGAATCTGGCTCTGTTGCATGGAAGGCATGCAGAGGAAGCTCATCTGCTCTCTAAATCCCATGTCTACTTTGTGCTAGAACCAGATTTTCTGAAGAACAATGCTTTCTTCTCTATTTAAAATAACTATTTTTTTTTCTATAAAATTTAATTCATTAGGAACCTATTTTATGTATTTTCCAGACATGGCATAAAGATAAATGAAGGTGATATTTAAGTTGGGTTTGGCTGGAAAGGCAAATCAAGGATAGTGTGTAAATACAGATTTCATGGCATCAAGATCTTACTGTTTTCTCCTACCAGAATTTGAGTTCATGTGGTAGAAGTCCATTATGAGATCATGTTAAATTGCAGATTCTTGCCCATATCTAGACAGGTTCTGGGACAAAGAACTGGTTTGGGTTGAGATCTGACCTGAAAAAAAACCTGCAGAGCCAAGTTCAGATTTGAGAAATTGAATGGACCTAGAGATGTGCACCAGGTGAAGATTCAGATTCAAGGAAGTTTACCTCAAATTTGGGGGTTTCTGTTTAAAAAAAAAAAAAAAAATTTAGAAAGAAATAATGAAAAAATACCATTTCTAAGCTCATTATTCTTACACATGGAATACAAAAGATCATCATGCAGATGTTACTTATGTTCCCACGTATATTAGATGTTAATTTGGTTCAGAAACATTGGTTGGTTGGTTGATAATTCTTAATATCTCAAGCAGTTACATATCCTGTGTAATTGTTTTATTTTTATTTTATTCTATTTATTCTATTTATTCTATTTATTTATTTATTTATTTATTTATTTATTTTTAGCCACTTGAATACCACAGCATAAAATATCTGGATACGTATTAAAGCTAATTACAAAGCAAAATGTGTTGTGTTTTCAAACTGCTACACTGTTGCTTGTATTTGCATCAATTGTGAAGGTGAAAATGTTTGTTACTGTACAGGCTTTGCAGGGATTATGGATGCTTTTCCTATGGGAGTTCAATGATTTTGTCTTGTGTGTTTTATTTGATTTGTCAGTGGTGTTTTCTATATTTGCAGCAGGGGTTTGCTTTGGTATAGACTCAATTAGATGTTCTCATCTAGGGGCAGGAAAACTTGTCTCCTGTCAAAAGACAGAAATGCTTTCCACTTTCGTTCTGGCTTCATTCTTTATTTTATGTATTTATGTCCACTGGTTTCCATGCGATTTAATTCTGGAAATAGATTTCCCCCACCCCCCTGCTTTTTTTTTTTATCCTTCTGCTATGAGTCTGTTGATTCAGCTGTGTGAGTCTGAAGGATTATACGTTTTACCGAGTTGTCAATAAATGGGGTTTAGATAGCTGTGAATAGCACTGTTTCCTTTTCCACCAAAAGACAAACAGAATGTCTTCTAATGCCCTTGTGTGCAGGGCTGTATCTTGTGCATCTCTGTGGCAGTGATCAGAATGTGAATGTTTGCAGTTTCTAGGCAGCTAAAGGAGATATGAAGTATGTAGGACTAGCACTGGTGTCTCATACCAAATGATCCACAAAGAAAAATGAAATGCCAAGTTCTTAGGAGTTTGTTTTGCACATATTGGAATTCAATTCTTTATTTTAGTTTGCTGTTGCTGTTCTGGTTACTTTGATAGTAACTTAGAGTCAATATCAGTGCAAAATACCAGTTAATTTCCTTTACCTTTCTTTACTTAGTCTTCTGTGTCAACGTTCCCCAGGGATTAGAATCTGTGCTTAATATATTCCAGAGTTTGTCTGTGTCTTACTGGTGTTATTATAATGAAGGACTAAAATGGATCCTAGAGTATGCGTATTTTAATGATTTGACACACATGTCCTAGGAAAATGTCTTCTAAAGGGAGCTGAGCTTTGGTGTTAGTCGTCCTCCGGGGTACCCACAGCTGAATCAGTGGTATGCTCAGCAGCACCTGTTGTCCAAAATAAATGTGTCAGCTGTACAAATGTAAAGAACAGAAGTAAAACTTAATGTAGTTGTTCAGAAATGCGAGTGTTTGTAGTCACAAAAGGTTGCCCAAGTTATAGTTTTGCGTAAAGGTGAAGAGTTGCTCTGGGGAAAATAGGGGGAGGATGGTGGGACTGTCGTGTGGCTGCCTAATTAATCAACCCAGGTAGTTCATTCGAATTTTAGTAGTTTAAGACTCTACCAAGATCCAGTAGAACACGCTGTTTTTCTCTAGTTAAAATAATTTTCTTGTTAGTGGAAAAGGAAAGGAACGAAGAAAGAAGAATACAGATTTTTCTGGTATTCCTACTGTGGTAATCTCAGGGGTCAAGTGTAGTATGACTGTGACTACAGAAGTGTGTGACATGTAGGTGAAAAACTCTTACAGCACTTAAATACTATCAATACCCATTATTCTCAAACAGCACCAGAAACCAAAATAAAATGTCTTCTAAAGGGGCGCTATTCACATGCTGCAGTCCTGTTCTCCTGCCAGAGAAGTACTTTTAAACCCCCCAAACTGATCGATGTTTGTTGTTTTTTTTTTAAAGAATGATTCAGGGTTCTTTTTGTCTTCCCCCCAGTCTATCAGTTGAGTGTAAAGCCCATTAACAGAGGAGCTTGTCTAGCCTTTGAATTGTGGTTCTTTTGCTCTCCTATCCCACAAAGATTTATAGATAACTTTGTGTTGCATAAAACTGCTTTGCTCCTGACAGGAAAGTGAACAATTTCTAATTGCACTGGAAAAACTGCCTGTAGTGCTTTTAATGTCTGTCCTTGTTTTTGTCTGCCATGTCTCTTCCTCAGTGAGCAATATAATTAGAATTCATAGTTGGGCACCAGGATTTTGATTATACAGTTAATTCTTCATTTAATCAGATTTGCCCAAGCTTGTGTCACCTACTTAAAAAACTACTTTAATTTTTTGTTCATTTGGAGTTTGGGCTTTCTGCTGTTTTTTCCCCCTCCACCTTGTGGTAATCAAAGCTTTTAAATCATCTTGTAATTCAGCATATACAAGTAAGTCTGGTCAATGGTCTTTAATTAATGACGTGCTTGCTAAGCACTTACAGAAAAATGACTCTTTGTGGCTATTGAAAATATCTAGTATATGCATTTATGTTGATTAAATCAGCATAAAAGATACCTGTATTGTATTTCAGGAAACCTTGTCTGCTAAAAATATGATCTTTAGCTTGTTTCCTCTGTTTTTTCTAATTCAGAGGACTGCAGTAATTACAAGTATGTAGTGTTGAGGATGGGAGAATACCACGCATCTTAAAGAGGTGAACATATTCATTCTCACAACTTGAACAGGTGAAAAGTAATTGCAAAACTATGCAGAGTTTGATCTTAAGTGTCTAAAAGAAACAAGATCAAATCAAATGTTGTATTATGCAGTAAAAGGTTTTATTTTATTTCCTTATGGGCTGATCTGTTGTTCATAGCATACAGAGGGCACACAAGAGTGGAGAAGTTACTCACTCCAGTACATCCAATCCTGCAACTGCTTGTTTCTTATTCCCTTAGTTTCAAGAAAGAAAATACTGAGTTAACCAAGATGGATTTGTATTCTTATGGGATGTATTTTTTTGTACATATATGTTAAAAAAAAAAAAAAAAAAANAAAAAAAAGGCATGGATTAAGGCAGTTAAACCTCCAGAGTTGGACTCAGAAAGATACAGGGTTACTCAAATTGTTTGCCCCTGCAGTCTTAAGTATCCTTTCATCTTATTGATGATATCTTACAGTCATTTCAAAACAAGAGCCTCTGGAGGGAAGGAGGGTGTTCAACCTACGATTTTTTCAATGTGTAGAACTTGAACTATGGTTGCTGAGTGAAGAGCCGTCGGATACTTTCCTCTGATTCACTGAGTGGCCTCACGCCTTGTCTGCCCTGTGTGGTGCAGCAGCAGAGAATGCTGTGTCATGGTCTAGCCGGGCTCCCTGTGGGTAGGGACCTCTTCTTAGGCTTGAAATCCTATTTAAAAAAGGAGTTCAACTTCAATCTCTTTCTGAGAAAACACCTTAAAGAACAGCTTATTATATAAGGAGGCATTATTAGCACCAGTATTCACAATGGTTCCTCAGAAAAGTGTCCCAGCTTTAGAGTCCAAGTTCACGGAAGAATATCCCTGCACTTGATGGAGGCCTAGGCACTTTCTTCCCAGCTGACTGTAGACATTTGCACGCAGAGCCTGCTCACTGATCTCATCTCTGTCAATGTTACTTAATTATCTACAGATATGATAACAGAATCCCAGAATGTTAGGGCTTGGAAGGGACCTCAAAAGATCATCTAGTCCCATCCCCCTGCCAGCGCAGGAGCACCTAGGTGAGGTTACACAGGAAGGCATCCAGGAGAGTTTTGAATGTCTCCAAAGGAGGAGACTCCACAACCTCCCTGGGCAGCCTGTTCCTGACACTCTTGCCACTTGATGCAGATTTGCTTGTGGGAACGAGAAGACTATTTGGTGCTTAATTCTCAGTTGTCTCTACCTTAGGCCTGTCAGCAAAGCCGGAGAACCTTGCCTGTTGCTGCACTTCCGTTCAGAGCCAAAAGCAGTGTCATGGTGCTGCAGCCTGACCCCGGTGGGCAGCTCAGCCCCACACAGCCACTCACTAACCCCTCCCCAGCAGGAGGGGAGGGAGAATCAGAAGGCTAAAAGTGCAAAAACTCATGGGTTGAGACAAAGTTTAATAAAGCAAAAGCTGTGTGTGCAAGCCAAGGAAAGTAAGGAATTCATTCACTGCTTCCCATGGGCAGGCAGGTGTTCAGCTGTCTCTGGAAAAGCTGGGCTCCATCGTGTGTAACAGTTGCTTGGGAAGACAAATGCCATCACTCCGAATGTCCCCCCTTCCTGGTCTGGAATATCCCTTTGGTCCGCTGGGGTCAGCTGTCCCAGCTGTGTCCCCTCACAACTTCTTGTGCACCCCCAGGCCACCCTCTGCTGGGGTGGTGTGAGGAGCAGAAAAGGCCTTGACTCTGTGTAAGCACAGCTCAGCAGTAACTAAAACAGCCCTGTGTTATCAACACAGTTTTCAGTACAAATCCAAAACATAGCCCCATACTGGCTACTGTGCAGAAATTTAACTCTGTGCCAGCCAAAAGCACTACAGTATGTTTTAAAAACTTAGTGAGTGATGACATAGAGTACATTTGATGCATTTTAAGCATTTGTTAAAGTTACATGTGCTGAAAAATTGTTCTTATTAATTTTGTTACCTGTAGTCTTATATTCCAGCTAATAAATCACTCCAGAAAAATGATGAGATGGTACATATAGTATGATTCCCTGAAGGGCTTTTATTCTTAATCATGACTCCGTTGCATTTCCGTCTGGCAGAAAACTGCTTAGGAAAATGTACAAATTTTCAAGCATGTCATGAGCTATAATAGGCATTTTAAATTTCTGAAATCTATATGCTTTGAATTAAGACTTCATTGCTCATATTGAAGTTGTCCACGTTGCAGTTTTTCCTCACTATTGTATTTCTGAGCCAACCCTTTGTTTTCAGCCCATCGTTTAGTGTTCTCGTTAAGATGTACTACTTCAGTATTTACAATGTCTTCGTCTGACTCTCTTTAAACAGGTCATGTACCTTCCATATTGTTCTTCATTGCTGATATTTGAAATTCAGATACAGCTTGTTTACCTAGTAGTACTGGGCACTCCTAATAAGTTCTGCCTTATTTGAAATAAGATTATTTTTTACAATCTTGGGCTATGGTGGCTTTAGTATCTTGCATCAACTGGAATAATAAGCTACAATTTTTATGCAAAATTTGAGAATGTGATTTTAGAAGTCAGGTTGTTTAAATTAATTTTGAAGATTGCATTTTTTTAATTTCCACCAAGTAGAAGAATGCAAGATTCAGGCAGGAAATCACACGATCATTCACCTTGAGAGAAATAAGGAAAGAAATAAAATATATGTATTGCATTGGGGAGGATAGATGGAGCTTGTCATATTATTATATTCTACCTTGCAATAATATTACAACAACGAAATAATATACTTTAGAAGATAAATGTATACATTATTATTTTAATGGATGGGATCTTGTTTTACATTACAGCAAAATTTCAGCTTTCCAGCAATGCAAAACATTGTCACCTATTGTTCAAAATAACTGATAGGCTATTGAGCATGCAGGAATAAGCTTTGTTCCTTTTTACCTGTTGGCAGAGAACTTTGCTAACCAGTGAGTGATATGTTACTTATGCTAAGTGTGCAGCATGATAAAGATGCTTTTCCTTTGGCAAACTATTCTTCAAGTCTTGTGTCTTTCACCCTATTGATATATTAAAAAAACCCGAACAACCAACGACAAGCTCCCCTCCAAATACAAGAAAACAAAACAAAAAAGCCAAAACCAATCAAGAAGTTTGCTCTAGTGTTACAATTTCATAACACAAAAAATCGAAATAAATTAGCTTGTGAAGGTAATTGTAAAGCGGTTTCTTGTGCTCCTATTAATGTTGTTGCTTTGTTTATTCTTTAAACTCTTTAAAGCAAGGAAGCGTAACTGAAGTGTGTCAAAGTACCTCCATTAGCAATGCTCTGTTGCTTGGCCCAGAGTGGTTTTGTCCAAGCAGCACAACTCAGTCAATACCTTTCTTCCCTGAGAGAGATGAGGGAGTCTCCAGGGCGAGCCAGCCTCCGCCTGCACTGTGTTCCAAGACTGTAAATTTTCCAAGACTGTTCCTGTGTTTAGTCAAATTCTATGCTTCTGACACTGGCTAGAACAAGAGCATTTAGTGTTGTTGTATCCTGGTAATTGTCTGCGTATTTTGGATTTGTACCGTGCTTGTGAATAAAGAAAATAATCTGAAAAGACAGTGTAAAACAAGACGACAAAAAACAAACAAAAGATGGCAAAAAACAAGTATAAGTGCTTGTTTGGGCTTTGGGGTGTTTTTTCCCCCTTTTTGCTTATGGAGATACAACTTGTTGCTTTTCCCCTTTATATAACACTTACTCAAAGCACTATGTTAATTTATGGTCAGTATTCCTTGTTTGATGTTTCTTCCAAATGTAGCATTGCCAAAGTTTATGTAAGAGGTCTAGAGTGCTGCATTAGAAAATTCTGTGGTGGGATCAGATATGTCTCTGCCTGTAAGTTCAACAAGAAGAGGCATACCATTAGCTGAAGATACCTACCAGACCCTCTAAAACTGTCACATTTCAGATCAGCTTTCTCTGAACAACAAACTGTTAGTCCCCTGAGTAATTTGATCATAATCTTTTCACGAACCACAGAATGTTAGGGATTGGAAGGAACCTCAAAAGATCACCCAGTCCAATCCCTCTGCTGGAGCAGGAACACCTAGATGAGGTTACACAGGAAGGCATCCAGGTGGGTTTTGAATGTCTCCAGGGAAGGAGACTCCACAACCTCCCTGGGCAGCCTGTTCCAGGGCTCTGTCACCCTCACTGAGAAGAA
>VWYH01000586.1:71163-87331 GCA_013399365.1 Pampusana beccarii
ATTTTTCCCTGCTCAACTCTCCAGCCTGTCCAGGTCTCTCTGGATGGCAGCACAGCCTTCTGGCGTGTCAGCCACTCCTCCAAGCTTGGTGTCATCAGCAAACTTGCTGACAGTGCACTCTATTCCCTCATCCAAGTCATTGATGAATATATTGAATAATGCTGGTCCCAGTACTGACCCTTGAGGCACTCCACTAGATACAGGCCTCCAACTGGACTCCACTCCATCGACCACGACTCTCTGGTTTCTTTCCTTCAGCCAGTTCGCAGTCCACCTCACTACCTGATCATCCAGACCACACTTCCTCAGTTTAGCTGTGGGAGACTGTGTCAGATGCTTTACTGAAGCCAAGTGGATGGATCTTCAGTGTCAATTTTGCAAGTCAGATCTGCGAGTAGAAACCTTCGGGTCTTGCTCAAGTGTGTCTACTGTGCTTTTGCTATGGCTTAACCTGACTGTGTCACTTGCAAAAGCACCGCAAATCATCCTCGGCATCTTAAGAAAAACTGAGTCTGATACAGTTTTGCCTTCATAATGTAAATCCAATAATAGGACATTTCATCTGTCACCTCACAGCAACTGGCTGGTTCACATGGGCCAGTGTGGGGAAAGAACTGCTGGTTCCTCCACTGTCAACCGAGATTCCTACGATGCCCTTTTCAGGCACTTGTCACTATTGCACGGTGAGGGCTAAGGTCTCTTTTAAAATACAGGTTCACCTTCTTTATGAAAAATGAATATTTTCTCCAGTTTTGCAACTTTTACTTTTTCTACAGAGAATGACTTGCAGGAAATTTGCTACTGTGATTATTAATTGTTCTGTGAGTTAATATTAATCGGGGAATAGCATATAATGCTTTTTTGTTTCAAGTAATGGTGACTAAAATTTTTTAAAGTGAATTTTTGAGCATATTTCATAGCAGTTTTGTGGTTTTATTCAAAATATGTAATAGTTTTATTTAAATGAAATTATTATATAAGCTAAAAGGAGCAGAGGTCAAAAACCTTAGCAATGTCATGATATTCAGGTAACTTAGTTGTCTCTTGCAGTCGTTTTTATGTAAGAAGTGGTTCTTTTTAAAATTATTTTTCTGGAAGATTTTTTTATGTATGGTAAATACGAACCAATATCACTAATAACAGTAATTGATACTTGCTTGTAAGAGCTCTTTCATAAGGCACTCAAGTCTTGAAGTGTAGGAGGAGGTTGAACATTTGTGTGGTACGTAGCTATGGGGGTTTTTTATTGTTTTTTTAAAAATCTCGGTGTTGAAAGCTGTGTATCTTCTCAAATTGATTTGCTGAACACAAGCCAAAATGATGCTGTTAGTGAACGGACATTATGTTGCAACTATAACTATACTATGTAAGTGAAATGTTTTATATAATACCACAGACTGAGGATTTTGTCTATGTTTCATGGATTCTGATACTTCTTAATTGAAGAGAGTTCATTTAATACGAAGTTTTCTGCAGTGTGGGTAACCCATTTTGTGGGGTAATGGTATTTGTTTTAGGTAGCTTTCTTTGTTGCTTTTTCAACATTTATTGAGCTGGCATACGATAGTCCATTTAGGATTTTTCAAAATTTATAGTAGGAACTATTGGATCTCTTCAGGAAATGTGGGAATCGGACTGAATCAAGGTTAATGCCTGTTAAGAGACAGTGAAGCCTCCAGGGTAATACAGAAGGTGAACAGGTCATATTGCTCATGAGCAGATCTACTTGATTTTCAATTAGAGTCTAGAAGTATAAGTTGTGCAACAAGGAATGAAACCCAGAGCTAGCTCTGTTTCATAACATTTGGCTGTTCAGATACTTTTGTTGTTGTTTTTACTAATAAAAGCTACACTAGCAAAGACATTGATACCCTGTACATCCACTATTAGAATTAGAAACAGTCATATTAAAATGGAATTTGTGGCTTCTACAGAGAAACCTCACGAGTTTGTTGGGTTTGTTCTGGCTGTATAAAATGTTGCATTGTGGTGAAAAGCAGTTGGTAAAGGGAGTTTATTGTTATTACTACTACTACTACTGCTTTTATTATTATCATCATTATTTAAAGCCTCCATGAGCATACGTTTGCACTAAAAGACCATTTCTGATCCAGAAGGCCTCTCATTTTACTTTTCTCGACAATTAGCCCAGAAATATTTTTAATGGGTTTCACAGCTCTTTAAATATTTTTTTTCCTTGAATTGAACTGGAGTCAGCATCCTGAGTAGATGCAAGTCTGCTGTGAAATTTATACTCTTTTTTTATTCCTTTTCTTATTTTATTTTATTTTTTTGACAGTTACTTCTTACGGGTCTGAACAATATAGTGCAACTGAATAATTTATATTTTAGTGCATAGAAGTTTGTCATGCTTAACTTATACTACTTACCTTTTCTTTTTTTCTTTCTCTACTGTAGGTATATACGAATTGTTGGGACCCACAACACAGTGAACAAAGTTTTTCATATTGTGGCATTTGAATGCATGTTCACGAACAAAAGCTTTACTCTTGAGAAAGGTCTGATAGGTAAGACATAAAACTCTCTTCATTTTACATGAACTGTTGCTTGCCTTTTAAGACTGGCTATCACTGCGCTCTTACTCTGCTTCTGTTTCCACACAGAAATCCCTGACTTGAGTTAAATGATGCTATAAGCATAGAATTAGTTGGCTGGTCCTGTGGATTAATTAGTGATGCTTCAGGAATGCTGAAGTTCAAATTAAATCAATTGCCGCTGACAAGGCCACTTGGTAATTGAGTAACTCTGTGCTGCTAATCTGATTTTTCTTTGCGTGTCTTAGTATGGTTGCTCTTGCCTCCTGCTAGGTTAGCCTGAATTCTGTAACGAGGATGGAGTAACCAGAGCTATTTATTGCAGTGGAGATGGATTGGGGCACTTAGGACCTCTTACACAGCCTAGTTTCAACTGCTGAAAGTAAACTCTCATGTTATGATTTTTCCCCAAAGTGTCATAGACACACCTAGCCTTGGCAGAACGTTATATTGGCTGCTATTATTCTCAGAACACCACGCTGACGGAGCTCTGTGCTTCGGGAGCTCCGGACGGCATTTATAATACTGATTGAAGTACCTCTGCATAGTACTGCATTACTTAAGGCAGAAATCCCCAACAGACCAAATACTGAATGATAAACTATGTCGAAGGAAGATTTAATACAGATTTTTAAATTTTTTTTTTAGTAACTCAAAAAAGGTGCTTTTTTCCATATAAACTCACACAAATGAGATCCTGAAATTCATTGGGAAGAGTTTAGTAGTTGACTAGGTTGGGATTTCCCAGTTTGTTACTTCTGGCATGAAATTGAAAATTTCAGCAAAATTCTCAGAGTTTGTGCTGGTCTTAAACATATAAATGTCTGCAGTAGATGGAGGGGAAAACAGTTTTTGAAAAAGAATGAGAAGGAAGATTTTATTAAGACATATTTCTTTAAAATTTTTTTCTGAGGAAGCTATAATATTTAGCTGTGAAAAACTGGGACCCAACTCCTTCAGCCTGTTCCCCAGACATTATACAAAGTCATTGCATGATTACACTGAATCTTAGGAGGTTTGCTGTGTAATTTCTTGATGGTTATTTTGAAGCTTAGAATAAGTAGCCTGACAAATCACACTTTACTACTTTTGATGTTGTGTAGCTCCGAAGTGTACAAGCTGTCCCATAATGCAAATAGAAAGTTTTCCCTTTGTTTTGTGGAGTTTTCAAGTAATACTGCAATTGCTACTCACAAGAAAATAGAATAAGCAGTAAGGAAGAACTGTGTTAAAAGAAAACATGTACCTTCAGTAAGTTAGTTAGGGGAGAATCAAAATATTTCAAGTTTGATGAAGTGTTTGAGCTAAATTTCGTATTTAGCACTGCCAGCTATGAACTTTTAAAAGCTTCATACAAAATCAGAGTTGCTGTGTGCAAATAAGTGATGCATGTATCTATATATATTGGATTTAAGATTATCACTCTTATTTAGCAAACACTTAATTTAAGGCTCAAATTTCACATTTGCTTTCCTTTTTTTTTTTGTATTAACTCAAAGATGGTTTGGTTGTTGCAGTAGGCAAGGTAGTGGCAGTGTGCTTGTGCCATGATCAACTTGTCTTTCAGATAGCCTATGATATTTTGTAGTTTAGTGAGCATCTTGGTGAGATGAACTATTTGATCCGTTTCAGTATTTCACTAGTTTCAAAGATAATCTCGAAGATGGAGACTTGATATAGCTTTACTAAAATTTATCTGTTTATAAACATTTTTTTGTAGTTACAGAATCTTACAGGTAAATAGAATTTGGACTACATAATAGTGAGCATGCGTTGTTGTTTGTTGTGATCAGTGTCACTATGCTGTCGTTCGGTGTCGGTAAATTAACCTGTTTTACATGCAAGTCATTTGAAGTGACCTACAATAAGCAAAGAGAGGCCTGTAGAGCTTTTTATGTTGAAGGGATGATAGTCAGTCAATTAATAGGAAATTAGAAGAGTAAGAATTCAGTGAGCAGTTAATTGAGAGGGGGATGTGAAGCAACTTCCACATTGTAAATGAGGCAGCAACAGCTGGAGACATGACCTTGCAGAATTTATGGTGAGAAAGGGGGCAGTCTCACTGTGAAATGGTGCAGAGTCAAAAAGCTGCTCCACCAGAATTTATGGCCATCAGCGTTACCTACTCAAAAATACTCTCAACAACTTTGATCCAGCAAAGTGACCTTATATCCATTTAGTGCTTTGTTTTACATACCTGTGATGGTTGCTGTCAGGTAGAATGTTGTCTGTCTCCCTTGATCAAGCAGACCGTCCCAGTTCCACTTATGTAGAACATCTGTGTGACTACCAATGGGGTAGTTGGCACAGTTTTATTTTATTGCTCTAGTGAGCATTTGTGATGTTGGGTTGTATTTCTGCAGTGACTGGATAGGGTAAAGTGAACTGAAAGCAGTCAGGAAAACTCTATGGAATGTATGAAAGTGCAATGACCAGAGTATGTTGCTTTTAAGCATGACTGAGCACAGAAGCTTTCATCCTCAACCCTTGAAAAGCAGCATTAGGTCATACTATTGGGTTCCTTGTTTATGCAGTATGATATTAAATATGGTACTAAATTAGGTTAGAACAAACACAGCTGCTGTTTCTATAACCTGTTTTATTAAGAAAATGAGATGTCGGTCAGCCCTTGAAGGCCATCCGGTTCTTTCAGAAAGACTTTTTGACTCTTACTTCTACCAAAACAACACTGAAGATAATATGCAAAGAGTTTGCCATTTGAAACCTCATTCCAAACAAATAAGGCCACTGAGGTATTTTTTTAGAGATCTTATGTGGATATTTAAGGGCATTTATTTATTTATTTTTCTTGAAATATAGTCAACTTGATCAGAAAGCTGTACATACAAATAGTGTAATTTATCTGATATATCAGTATGGATACATAGTATCTATGCAATGGCTGTCCGTGTAAAGCTGATTAGAAGGCTGGTAAACAAATAATAAAAATGAAGGGCTGTTTCATGATAATAGCCATTTTATGTTTTTGTGGTTTTTTGTGTACAAGGTTTTCATGACAAATTGTTAACTTGACGTATTACATTTAAAAGTTAATATGGAAGATGATTTATACAGTTACTTTATGCAATACTGGATGCAGTACTGACATGATCCGTTGGTAGTTGAGTAGCAATTTTGAAGTAAAGGTAGCAGGAAATTCTCTTTCTAGCACTCTCTGGTGTTTTAGTGTTGTTTTGAACTTGGTTATCTGGTGAAATGAAGTGACAGAAATCAATTCAATCGTATTAAATTATTCCCTAGTGCTGATGTTAGAGTTGAGATGTAATTTTTCTTTTGGCATGGTATTATCTCTAAATATGCAAGTTAACAGTTCAGCATATTAGAATCATGAGATTGACGTAACTGTTTCATTTAAAGGGGATGTAAATATTTTTTTTAAATCTCAAAAGCATGGGGTTTGCTTTGAATGAACTTCCACTTCTGAAATTTTAAACGCTCTTTAGTCATTAATATTTAATCTGGAATCCGAAACAAATGAAAATTTTCACAAGCAAGAGCGGTGCTTCTTCAGAGGCAGAAGCGGTACCTGCTATGATGGGAGGTTTTGCAAAGCTTCTGATCTGCTCAGGGCAAGAAGCTGCAGCATTGGGTAAGGGGCTGTGTCTCTGCAATGTCTCTTTTTTTTCCCCCACCTAAACATAAGAAGCAATTCCTCTTTTCTGCCTCAAAGGGAAAAAAAATTATAACCTTGCACAGTCCTTTAATGAGTACTCAGTGCTGAGGGGCAGTCGAGGACCATGCGCAGGCATGTGGGTCTGACCTACCACCATCCCATTTCGAACCTGGTTAAGGTCATAGGGAGTGCAATGTGGGAGGCTTTTATATGGAGCTGTGTTTATCTGTAGTCTGTCTCAGTCTGTCAGAATATCTTGTAACTTGTACGCTACACAAGAAAAGGAGAACAGTGAATAATGACTGAAGAGCAGGTGATGGATATAAAACACTGGAATGTCCTTGGTCACCCTCTGGGGAGTGCTGTTCAGTACTTATGAATCATTGTGAACCTTCATTTGTGCACTGTTCAATGCCTTAGGAGAACTTGTTTTAAAAGGGAAAAATTGAAATGAATTACTAATCATTCACTTGTCTTTTACTCACTGGCAGTTATTGGGAAAAAAAATGTATAACAGAGAGAAACCAGTCATATCAGTTTCCTAGTGGGTGGTTCAGCTTTGTAACAGATTGCTCTCTCTCTTGCTCTCTCCAAGGAAGCAGCAAGATGCTATTTTTGTGTCTAGTTTAATGTTGACTCCACAGAAAGCTATCATGTTTTGTTTCTTCCCTTTTTTTAAAGGTTAGCCTTCTTTCAAAAGCATGCAGGCTTACCCAGCAATGTAAGGCAGCTCTGCTGCAAGTATAGCCTTAGGAAATTATGAAAATTTGAAGACGGTGTAAATACTGCAGAGATTTTTTTTTTTTCTCCCCTCTTTGCACAGGAAGGACAGCCACATGGTTGGTTTAGTTACAGCAACCCATTCTTCAACAGAGATCTGTTCATATTGTTCCAGTTACTTTTTTTTTCCTTCCTGTTACCAGTGTTGCAATGAAGGATGCATACATGTGTACTTCCTAGGGCTCTCCTCAAACAATTGCTATTCCTGAAAGCCTTCTTCAGGCAGAACGTTTAATGAAGAAGCCCTACAGCCAGCCAAGTGGTTGGCAATTAAAAGTATGCCAGGTCTATTGATTTGAATGCTTTTGTTCTAATTTATTGGATCAAAAATCATGAGTTCTAGCAGATACCAACTGAAAAATCAACCTTCTCTGAAGTTATTCTAATCCAAACTGACAGCTGGACATGGACAAATATTAGTGGGATTTTCTTCTCCAGTTAATACAGCTTGCAAAAAGCTTTTCACTGAAACAGGCAGAAATGCTGTTGATATATGTTTGAAGTTGGTATTCCTTGCGTTCTTGATTGAAGATTCAGATGAAATGTAGCAATGTCATCAGCAAGTTTCAGCTCAAGAAAATAAGAAAGAGTATGTGGAAGGAGAGACAGGACTTTGCGGCTGTACTTTTAATTAACTGAAAGGTCTGTAGACTTAGTATTTTCTATTGTGTAACAAATAAACAAGTGCTAATTCATATAGTGAATAAAGATTAGACTTAAAATGAAATCTTCTGGCATGTGGAAAATAGTGAAAGCAAAATGTCAAACATCCTTTTAATTATTTAATACAGTAAAGTCAAACCCTGGAATAATAGTGGCATCCCTAATTCTGTTTTTTTAATTTGCTCTCAGCTTTCTTTTTTCTAACCATCACTTTCTAGTGAGGAAACTTTTGTCAGCTCGCTGGGTGTTCAGGTAGAATACAATTTTACCATTAAAATTACCATTAAACACTGAGAGATTGAAAGCTGAGCATTTAACAGCTGTCAACATGAAAGAAAAAAAAAATCACTTCCTTGTATCAACTAAAACAAAGATTTATTTCTTGCAGCATGATTTCTTGTTCGTAGTTTCCTCAGAGAGCCATGGGTTTGTGTCTTAAGAGAACTCAGTAAAATGAAGAGTTGTGTTGCAGTGATGACACTTTAGCTGAGAAGCTTTGACTGACTGTTGCCTAGAGTGAAGCGTAAATATATTAAACAGTCCATATTGCTTTACATTTCTGCCTCCCTATAAAATAAGACTGCTTAGTGGATCTGGTGTTTCTCTGTATGGGTGTTTTAGTAATTAAATTAAGGTTCATTAATGGCCGATTTCATGAACTGATGCAGGAACCCGCGCTGTTCTGTTCTTTCCTGTGTTGCAAAGAGTCGTTTGAGGATTTTCTGTCATCTTTCCCCTGTGTTAGCCAGTTGATTGCAGTGAAGTTATGGTGAATGGACAGAAAGCAAAATCTGACCTGGCAAGACTGGGAGATGAAAGGAAGTACTTTACACTCAGATATGGAAGCGAGTTAAAAACAGCTATGTTAATTTTTTTCTGAGTACTTCAGGGGAAAAAAAAATCCTATGGAAAATCAAGTAAAGGAAAAAAAAGCTTAAGGAGTGATAAATATGACTGAGGCTAGCACGTGCTCCTGGTACACTTTTCTCCTGGGGGATCTGTAAGGATAGTTGAATACCATCTGTCTTATCTTTAAATATAGCCAGTGTGGGTGGCCTTTAGGCCATGCCTTGAAAATGACAATCCTTTATAAAAATACTATTACTAGAATTAAATATACTGCCAAGATATTCATTGCTACATACTGCAGCAGAGACCAGGAGACAAGAAACTAAGTTTTAATAAATGTTTTGATGCTGCTGTCCTGTAACCTCAATCATCTTCTCCTTTTGTTTGCTTACAGAATGTGTTCGCTTTGCTAACACACATCTTTACTGCTCCATAAAAGCAAATCAGATTTGTCAGAGCAAAACTGCCGTACGAACACTGGAAAAAAAGCATTTCTGTATTTGTAATCCCTTCTTTTGTTTTCTCTTACAACATTGCTTACTGTAAAAGCTGGATAGCTGGTGGATTTAAAAAAAAAAAAAGAAAAAAGAAACAAGAGTGGTGGTTTGGCAGTATGTTTTTGTAAACAAGTGACCTCAATTGAAGCAGAAATTCTAATGGGAAAAAGGAAGAGAACCAGAAGACTTGAAAATACAGCACAGAGCAGAGTCCCCACCAGATGGTATTTTTAATAAATTTATCAAGCGGATATAAAAGATGATCATGAACATTCAAAATAGGGAGGGGCAGACCCCCCTAGAGAGAAGGAACAGTATGGTACCTTCTGCACACTGCAATTAGTTAGAATCACTTACTAATTAACCATTGTAGGGGAGACCACAGAATTCTATTAAAAGCGCACTGAGACAGTTTCTGTGCGGTTGTTAAGAAGTTTGACTGATCAGGGTAACATCATCTTAGGAGGTCACGGATTAGTGGCGAAATCTAAATGTGTGAAGGAGTCAGATGATGCTCAGAGGGTGTGCAGGTAAAATATTGGATGAACTGAGCTATCCTGTGTTCAGTTAATGTCTTATATGGTCCAGAGGGTGTCTGGAATATGCCATAGAGCCTCAACATGAACATGGATTTTCACACTTCTTCTTTTACTTGTTTTTGTTTTAACCTACGTGTCAGTATCTTGCTCTTCCTACAAAAAGCAGCAATGTGTCGCAGATACTTTAATGCCTATACAAAATGAATACTCAAAGAAGTTCCCTTACTGCTAGGGAAGAGAAGAAGGAAAAGAAGCCAAGGCAAACTTCATTTTGATGCCAGTCCTCTTAGTTTGCACTGTTAGTCTTTGCTTTATTCAGATTGTTCCCAGTGAAGCAGTTCTACTGTCTGCCACCTGCTCCCCCACAAGAATCTGGGAATTTCTGCATGTCTCTTTTCAGTAAGAGGGAACAGGGAGGTTTTTAGAATAATAACATGGTGTTTTTATTCATTTTTTATGAGCAAAGAAAGATGATAGTACATCTGATGCTGCAGTAGATTTTTCACAAACTGCCTTGAATTATTACTTGGCAATGAGCTCGCACTTTTTTCCCCCATGTGTTTTATGGTGTTTTGGTTGGTTGATGGTTTACATAACATCATGCTCCTGTCATCAATAGCACACTTAAAGCACAGAATCCTGGTTCTTTGTGGAAAATTATCTCTTTTTTGGGTGCTGGACACGCTCACAATTAGCTCTGAAATTTCACATAGCTATCTTTCCACCATTTTCAGATGTTATAATATTTTAAATACATATTTTACAGACAACTATTAAGAGTATGCAATTAAGTTATCAGTGGGCAGTGGCTTAAAATGGTACATTTACATCTGTCCCATCATTTGTTTTCTTGTGAAAACTGAAATAGTGTTGTATCTCTTCTGTATTTCTGATTTTTTGTGCTGTTCTTGTTTTGGCTTGTTTGTTCTTTTCTGTTATTTTCAAAAATATTGGTATGAGATATTGTAAATTTGGAAATTCTGTTGAATTAATCACTGTCATTCAGATAATTTGGGGTAACTTATTTCTTCCTCTCTCTTTTAAATGGCACTGCCGCACAGACTTGTTGTCCTTCGTCAGAGTAGACACACAAAATCTTAGCATTTTTTTAATATAGCCTGTGCTGAAATAATTTCTGTAATCATGTAGATAGAACAACCAGTACTTTTCACGTTTCCCCCCCAAAAAACCTGAAGACTTAACAGGCAACCTTGATTTTTACAAGTTCAGAGACCATCATTTTTCAGCCTTGTATACTGTTTTTTTAAATTGAGAGTGTAGAGAGAGACATATATATTCGAAAAGTTGAAGAGGTTAGCTAAATGCTGAGCTTTTTAGGAAAGTACTGGGCCTGACTCAGCATCTTGAATAGCTTTTTTTATGTTCTCCTGTCATCTGCTGGAAGATGGCATTCCAAAAGCTTGGGATTCTCTCTGAATTACAAATAGAAAGAAAGCACCATACCTGATTAAATGTTAGAAAGCGGAAATATTAGGAAATTCAAAAAATAAGTATTGAAACACTTGTAAAATAGTGCTAGAAAAGTACTTTATGCACAAGAGAATACACCTCCTTACAGCGTGCTCCCAGAGGAGCTGCTGTTACCTTGATCTTTGATAAAATTGCTGAAATTGTATCAAGCTTTAACTATACTATGAATTCTGTTTGATTTGAAAGGAAGGGATAACCTACTTGGTGTTGGATTTAAACCAGATTAAGCAGGACTAAATATGTACAAGAAGATAATTCCTCTCCTTGGAAGGTTTTCTGGAAACCAACACTAAATGTATGTTCTTTGCTCAAGAATAACTCCCAGTAATCCACTTTTATTATTGCCGAGTATGTTCCCCTGCTTCTAAAAATGACTAGTAGAGGGTTACATGATCTTTTATCTAATTCGGTTTATAACAGCAGTTTCCAAGCTGGGGTGTTTGGGTTTGGATGTATCAGGGGTGGGAAGAACTGAAGTCAGACAATGCTGACACACACGGACCGCAGGGTTGGATGTGGATGCTGATTGCAGGAGTGGTTCTGGAGGTGAAAGGAAAGGTTCATTATTCATATTGCAGCACAAGGTAGCAGTTAGCACTGGCCTGTGCAATTAGAACTGTAATCTATCATTTTTTAACTGAAACTCCCTCTTGTCGTGGTTTTCCCAGGAATGCTTTTACGAATTTGAAAGTTTTTCGAGTTCTTGTAATTTTCAAATAACTGCATCTTAGGTGAAGGAGGGAAGGCAAATTCAGTGTTCTGCAGTAATACCTTTGACTTTATTTGGCATAGCAGGCTACTGCATGCTGGCATTTTTAGTGGCTGCATATAAGATAGAAAAAAATAATTTTCCAGAAAATATCTTTGAAATCAAGGCGGGGGGTGCAGGGCAATGGTGAAGGGAGGAGAAGAACTGTGTAATGGCATCAGTATTTCCTGGAGGAAAATCATTGTCCTGTTTTTTTTGCCTTCCTTTTTTCAACAGGATGGGTTCTAAGTAGTTTATTTTCTTTTGCCATTGGGATATTGTAATTTCTTTTTTTGTGGCATTCAGTCAGACCTTTTTCCTGATTCTTGACTGAATGAGAAATACTTCTGCCCTTCCTGTTTGTGTGGCAGACCTATTGGTCTCTCCTTCCTACTTGTAGTTCAGTAGTTATATTGAAGGATTTTGTCAGTATTAAGCATTTTCATTTTCTAAATTCTGGAGTGCAATTTCTAATTACGGTCAGAGAGACTGTCAGAAGTACCAACAGGTACATGTTGAGAGTGGCCCCTGAGCTGTGAGATTTCAAGTCCTGGTTTCAAAGACTTGGAGTCCTGACTTTCCACAGTCCACATCAGTGCTTTAAACTATCTCTCACTTTTCTGTCTTTTTTTTATTGTGTGTGTGTGTAGGTTTCATCATGAAAACAGGAAAAAATTGTTTGAAAATTGTGTAAATTTTGCTGGACGAGAATTTTTTTTCTCAATGGTGTTAAAAGAGTGCTTTCGTATCACCAAGACAGAAATCCATTTATGTTAATTTACCAGGCTACCTGGGATCAATGCTATAAAAGTTATCTCCACCACTTGATTCTGCATCATAGCTCATGTTAAATAAGAGTTTTATTTATTTATGTTGATCATACATTCATCCTTTTTTCCTCTTTTTCCCAGTTCTTTGCCAGAAATAAGGACCATTGATATCTGAACTGTTTTCTGACTGTATGTTGTCGTCTTTGTGTTTTAATTCACAGTTCCCACTGAAAATGTTGCAACAATTGCAGACTGTGCCAGTGTGATTGAGGGTGTAAGTCGCAGTCGCAATGCCTTGTTGAATGGAGACACAAAAAACTACGACTGGGATTCTGGGTACACGTGCCATCAGCTTGGGAGCGGAGCTATTGTGGTCCAGCTAGCACAGCCCTACATGATTGGATCAATACGGTAAGAGGCCTTTGTTTTTGCAAAATTAAGGGCAACAGTGACACTTTTGCTGAGCACAGTTAATTTTCATTAGAATATATGACATCTGGAAGCAACAGTAATTAGGGGATTAGTTGTCATTTGGCTTCTTCAGTATAATGGGCATATGAAAAATTAAGTGTGTGAATTACATGTTGAGATACAGCAGCGCGATTCCAGAAAATGTTATATTTCAGAGGCATAATAATAGTAATAGTCAAATTGTAAGATTAAAGGTATATACTTACATTAAAATAGAAATTTAATTGCAGCCTCAGTTGTGGTCAAAGTAGGTGCAGTTCCTCATATCTACCTCATTGTGAAAACAGAAATATTTTATTGAAGGAAGCCATCATCTTGAGTCAGCCAGGTTTCCTTCTCACTACACAGGACCAATTCTTACTTAGACATGGAGTGTATAATAATGGTACAGTAACCTGAATATTGCTTTACAGTGTTGGATTAGTGAATGTGTTTAGATCTAGGTTGAAGTCCATTGTGCTATTTCTACAGTGAATGCCTGTATAGATATGAAGAACAAACTTTTGGCTAATGTAGACACTTTTGAAATAGATTGGAGAAGCAGGAGTGTTCACAGGTGAAGACAAAAAGATTCTTGCCAACTTCTCGTTCTCTGACTATAAATGGTTTTTTAGTTTCAGAAAATCAGACATGCAAAACCTTGTCTGAATGGCTTCCTGTTCTTTGTCATTTGGAATATGTTGTTAGGGACTTAATTTCTACATTTTGTGGCAAAGAAAAAAAGAGAAAGATTTCTTAAGTCAGAGTACCAGTGAGCAAAAGCTGAAACCCCAGGTGAGGTACTGACTCGCAGCACGGGCCGTGCACGTGGAGACGAATTGCCAGGAACCAGCTCGGTGCCGTCTGCCTGTTAAAGTTGCCTCTTCAAACTGTCTGATGAGCAAGTGAGACTTGAAGGCTCTTTATAACTACTGTTCCTGGTTTGTGTGTTTTGGTTGTGGTTTGTGGCATGGCTGTAAAACTTTGAAGATGAAGTTTAAAATCAGACATCCAGGCAATTCTCTAACCTAGCAAAATTACTGTTTTGTCTGTACACCAGCTACAGATGTTATGCATAATGCAAGTCCGGCATTCTTCTCACTGTGTGAAACAAGTTGAATAAGGATAGTTGGCAGCTTTCCACACTCAATGTTTTATGCTTTTGAGTCTGGTGTTTTTAATGTTCAATTAAGCATTGCATCTCAAGTAGAAAACCAGGAAGACACAGTACTCAGATTTCTTAAAAGAGGTAACTGAAAATGTAATTACATCATTTTCATGCCACTTTAAACTTACATTTAAGTAGCAACAGAAGCTTTGGCCACATGGAGGAGTGAGAGAGGAATATATTAACTAAAATGCAGTTTCTCCATCTTCCTCTTAGGGTTTTCTGCTATCTTTCAGTTGGCGAATCATACGATCTTTTAAAGTCAGTCCAAAAAATTGGCTTTCCTGTATTAAATACTATACTAGTGTTTATTCTTGGGCAGAATGTTTTCAAGTGTTATTATTAAATAGTGTGTTAGGTGAACTAGACTTTTGGTTGCCAAGAAATTATAATTGTATAATTGGCAAGTGTGTAGACGAAATAAAAAAAAAACAAACCAGCAAACACATAATTTAAAACTAATAGGCATTCAATGATTTTGTGTGTATTTCATTGTACAGATACAGGATCAGAATCTTATCTTTATCAGCTTTCCTGCGTGTATAGTACAAGCGAGGAATACCTTGCCTTAAAACCCAGCAATAACAAACATTGTCTAGGGTATCTTCTGACAGAGGAGACCAAATGCATTGCCTAGAGACAGCAATGCTGGTGCTGTATCATCTTTTTGGTTTTGTGTTCTGCCTAGAACAACAAGTGGTTTGGGTCGCAGCCGTGTCTGTTGTGGATCACAGGCAGCCGAGGGACAGATGCTTCTTGGAGTGGGCAAGAGAGGTTTCACTGTGTGGCAGCTCCAGCTTCGGCAAGGGTCTAGAATGTGTCCTGTACTGTGCAATGCTCAAGATGGTGACAACGGCCTCTTTATTTAGCACCAGGAAATCTGTGACTGGTACAGAAATCAGGTTACATATAAACACAGATTAGAGCAAAAAGTCTTAATATTTCATCTTAATGAAAGCAAGAGATTTTTTTGAACAGAATGTCTTCCACAAGTGATTGAACTGTATTCATTGCCTGTCTTCCTGCTGTTTGCTTGCTTGAAAACTCCCTTGATCTCACCCTCCCACCTAATAGAAAAAAAATTTCCAGGAGCATTTTCTTTAGGTAGCTATACACTGTAACTGCAGATTGACATGAATTGCTCTACCCTCAGAAACGGAGTCATTAGACCTCTGGGTTTGGATTCTAAATTAATAACTAGGAATTAGAATATATGTATTTTAAGTTTAGAGACATGAATATGCTATTGAATATATTTTTGTCAGAGAAAGTATATGAGCTTTTGAAAAATGGGTAGTGACTGCTTTTAGTCTATAGAAATCAGAATACCACTGGAGAGAGCCGCCAAGTCAGAGTGTGTTACCATGGCAACTACATTCTGAGTATGAAAAACGCAGAAGAACTCTTGATACTCAAATATGCATTAGAAATGCATGGAGAGCTTAATTTTTCAGGACTGTATCTTGAATGCGTGCTTTCTGCGGAAGTCATCCCTTAGTCTTAGAATCTTAGAACATTGGAACAGGCTGCCCAGGGAAGTGGTAGATGACGTTCTTAGGGACACGGTTTAGTGCTAGAGTTAGGTTAGGTTATGGTTGGATTCAGTGATCTTGAGGGTCTCTTCCAACTGAACTGATTCTTTGATTCTATTGAGGTTGGAAGGGAATTGAGGAAGACATGTATCTCAGCAGGGTTGGTACTGGGGCCAATATTATTCAATATATTCATTAACGATTTAGATGAGGGAATTGAGTGTACTGTCAGCAAGTTTGCAGATGACACTAAACTGGCAGGATTGGCTGACACGCCAGAAGGCTGTGCTGCCATCCAGAGAGACCTGGACAGGCTGGAGAGTTGGGCAGGGAATAACTTGATGAAGTACAACAAGGGAAAGTGTAGGGTCCTACATCTGGGCAGGAACAACCCCAGGTTCCAGTATAGGTTGGGGAGTGACCTATTAGAGAGCAGTGTAGGGGAAAGGGACCTGGGGGTCCTGGTGGACAGCAGGATGACCATGAGCCAGC
>VWYH01000586.1:87690-108162 GCA_013399365.1 Pampusana beccarii
GGTGATCTTTTGAGGTCCCTTCCAATCCCTAACATTCTGTGGTACTGTGATACTGTTCCTCAAAGGAGGGTCAGCTACTCAAGGCTTTCTGCCTTAAGGTCTTGAAAACCTCCAAGGAAGGAAATTCCACAGCTTCTCTGGGTAGCCTGTTCCAGTGTTTAACTGTCCTCACAGTGTACTTTTTTTCTTCCTTTTCATGAGGTTGCTGTTTTCCTATGCCTCTGGAACGTCCTCTTTCAATGTTTGACGATTGCCTTTTGTTTGTCCCGTTGTGCACCTCAGTAAAGAGCCTGGCTCAGTCTTTTTTGTACCCTTCTCTCAGGTGTTGAAAAATGCTGTTAAGTTTGTCCCCAGCCCCGAACCTTCTTAGGCTCCCTGTTGCACAGAGCATGCGCTCCAGTCTCCCAGCCGTCTTGATGGTTCTCTTCTGGAATTGCTCAGATCTGTCAGTGTTGTATTTGAGTCCAAAATGGGATGCAGTATGCCGGGTGTGATCTAACACACGGCAAGTGAAGGAGAATAACCTCTTCCTCTTGTTCTGCTGGCTCAGTTCCTGTTGCTGCAGCTCCATGTCCTGCCAGCCTTCGTTGCCGAGGGGGCAGACAGGCAGGTAATGACGTCTTCTGCTCAATATGACTCCCATGTCCTTTTTAGCACAGCCAGTCAGACTGTAGCATTTACTACTGCAGTGGATTACTCTGTATGAGGCACAGGATTTTGCTTTTGCTCTTGTTGAGTTTAATGAGATTCTTTTTTGCCCGTGCCCTTACTCTTCCCAGAGGCTGGCAACCAGTCCTCCTGAATGGCAACCGTACTCTGGAGTGTATCGATTACACCCCACAGTTTGCTGTCATCTTCAAGCTTGAGGAAGGCTCATTCCGTCTCCTTGTCCAGGTAGCTCATGAAGATACTAAACAGGATAAGTCCCAGAGTAAACTCTGGAAGAACTCCTCTTGCATCCAGCATCCAGGTGGATGATGAACTGTGAACCACTGCCTGGTGAACTAAACAATCTAGGTAATTTTTACCCATGTTGTAGCCAATCCATCTAAACTGTAGCATCCCAGTTTGGATACAGGGATGTTATGGGAGACCATGTTGAAACCTTGTTAATTAACATCAAATACTTTCCCAGGTGTTTGTATGTAAATTTGAAGCTCTTGACTTCCACATCGAAATTTACTCAGAAATTCTGAAGCAGATGTAATGATAGGCTGTGCTCAATAGTACTTTCTAATAGAAAAGACCTGGAAAACATGGGCATTGAACTAGGTGACCTTTAAAAGTCCCTTCAAACTCAAACTATTCTATGACTTTGTTTTAAAATAATTGTAACTAAATATTTATAATTATTTTTATATAGTTATAGAAATGAAAACATTGTGGGTTTGGTATTTTTGTGATTTTATTTGATTTTATTTTATTTAGGAGTTTTATTCTTTTCTTACTGTAGGAAGCTTTTCCAAATTGTTGTCTGTCTGGACAGAAAATAATCTTGCTATTTTTCCTCTCTGAAAAAGCCCTTATCAATGACAGAGAAATGACTATATTTAACTAGGAGCAGAAAGACAGCAATTGGTGTGTTTAACATAGTAAACATAATTTAACTTTTAAATGGCTAAATTTTAATATTGAAAACGCTGCCATATCACAACAGTTCTCTGTCTAACTCTCCTTGCATACATCTGGAATAGAAATGTGATGCTGTTATGATACAGTCTTTGGCTGATAACTTCATAGGGTTTTTTTTTCCTATGAATTTCCAATGGGAAAAAACCCAACCAACCAAAAACAACCCCCCAAAACCACAACAAACAAACCAACAAAAGATAGAGCAGGATTTGTAATAGTGTATGTGGTGGAGGGAGACAGAATTTTTCTGTCCTGTAATGGTTTTCATGTTAAAATAAATAGAAATATTTTGCATCTTTGCAAAAGTAGATTAACCACTTATCCCGGTTTAATCTGTTTGAAGAATATGTGATAGCCAACTGTTTTGCATTTCATATTTAAAGTAACTCTTAAATTAACAAATCACAGAACCACAGAACTATAACAATTAGTTTTAATGTGCTTTCTGTTTGCTTATACCATCATCATATACATCTCTTATGCTTGCTAATTTTCCATATGACTCTGCTTCTGAAGTTTTTCTTTCTCTGTTGCTCATTTTCTGTGCTTGCCTTTGCCTTTCACTTGAGAGTGAAAGTGTAACTCAGAATAAGTCATGGTATAAGCATATAGCAAATATGCAGGAATTTTGTCTCCTTTTTAGGATCTTGAAGAAAGATTGGTTTTCTGCAAAATACCTACTGAAACCTAAATATGCAGCAAATTAAAGGGAATTATAGACAACTGGAAGCAAAAATGTAAAGAGAATTGTATAAAAAAGTTCTTTCTATAGGGTTTTGCGTTTTCTTCCTTTTTCCTCATCTTTCAACAAGTGTCACTACCTCATGTTTTAATTTCTGTCTTTTGGGTTTCTGTAAGTATTCAAGTAGTTCATGAACACAATAGTATCAAATATTTATACCGTATGTGGTATCTAATGGCTTACAGTATTCAGGAAGCAGATATCATCCTGTCAGGTGCATGACTATTACTGTTTGGTATTCTGCTAACACCTTGAGTAGTAGTTATACAGCAGTCTGAACTAAACAGTGACACAGTGACTGAACAGTGACAATCTTTTTTTTTCGGAAATCTAGGAATACAAAGCAAGCAGAGACAGCACAGAATGCTTGTGTAAATGCAGAACAATCAATCATAGGGAAGCACGTGACATTTAGGGAAATACTGTTAAAAAAGATACTGCAGCATCTTTTCATGTAGCAGGTAGCCAATATAATCAGTTTCACCCACCTGAAATTTTATTTATATTTGAAAAATGTTTATTTTCTAAAATAAGACATTTTCAACATGTGATGTAAATAACAGTACCGTATTAAATGATTAACAGGCTTAGACTTTAGATACCCAAAGATGTGGCACATGAGAAATACATTTAAATCTCACGATATAGCAGGTAGTGAGCTGGATAAAGCTTTGTTCTGATTTTGCTTCTCAATCCTGAAGACAAGATTTACTAACAAGAGCTAATTTACATTTTTTTTCTAAAATGGAAAGCCCTTGGAACATGGGCATTTTCACTATAAATAAATGCATTTCCAATGAGTATAGTTCTGACTTTTTAAGTGCAATGTTCTCCTCCCTGTTATTTAATATCCATCTTAGCAATACATAGGTTCTCTACAAAAATTTAGCCTGGTAGTTTGCACGCAATGTGTTTCAAAGTTACTGTAATGGGCATAAAAAGTGGGCCCTTGTGCCCAGTGTGCTGTGGTGAATATTCATGTGATCACCTGAAAGTTATTCGCTGCTTATCGAGAAAGGCATTTCATGCAGAATAAATTCCATATTGGTTCTGTTGTCAGTCTCCCTCCCCAATATCTCCTAGGAAAGCTACTGTGGGGAGGTGAAGAAATACCTTCTTTTTTTTTTTTTCCCACAAGTCCCAAAGAAACAAAAATCTACATTTAGCATTCATGCTAAGTCACTTTGGGAAAGGTTCTGCCACCTTTAATTTACTCATTGTTTGGTTTGTAATAATTGTAAGCCATATGCTCTGTTAAAACCTGTTTAATTTGGGCTAGGTTGTTTTGGGAGAGAGTAATTATACACATTCTTAAAAGGAACACATATGTCCTGTTAGCCTTTTGCTCTAAAGCTGAGCCAGTTGTGTTTTAATTACAGTTTTATTAGTTGAAATTATGGTCACTAGTGTGCTTCTGATATTGAAACTCTTGATCATAGCTTTGAAAACATGGATCAAGGAAACAACACTGAGCCCCCATGATAAAAAGGATCCTACTGGAAAGCATTATTAGCTACATTTTAATAGCTTAAAAAAAAAAAAAGAAAGAAAAAGAAAAATGTACCTGCATTTTTGCTTTCCCTCTTTTTATCATCTAGAAGATTTGGTTTAAATATAGATGTTAAATCAATTCAGGATCTGTTTAGTATTAGTAGTTACCAAATCCAGGATTTAATCCGTAAACTTTTTATTTATGTATTTATTAGCAAAAAAACTTCATTCTGTCTCTTCAGTATTTGGAGACCTTCAAGATACCAAAAAGCAAAGTTCAGAGGATCTGATGAAGCAGGGGGAGAGTGGTTGGAGTCGGGTGGTTTTGTTTTGGGATATGGGGGTTTTCTTTATGTCTTTCATGATGCTAAAGGCAACAATTTTTATTTTTTGCTAAGTCAGCTCAGACTTTTAAAATTTGCAAATAGAGAGTATTAATATGAGAGAAATCCTTCTGTTAAAAGTGTTTTATTTTAGCTTCTTTTAGCAATTTTTGATAGCTTATTATTTTTGATAATATTAATCCACGGGGTTCATTGAGAGCATATAGGGAGTTTATTTTAAATCTGCTTGTCCAGTAGATCCAAATTCACTTTGAATGATGAGATTCCAAAACCTAAAAAAGGAGAGCTAAACTAGATTGTTTTGAAAAGAAGGTAATAAGGTGTTAGGGCGAAGATACAGACATATGTGTCCTTAATAATCAAATTCTGAGGACAGTCCAGCTCCTGCTTGGCACAGCCTCCCTCTGTAAAGGGATTCTGCTTTCAGCTGCCGGCCAGGTCATTTTCCCCATCTAGCAGTAATGGTTTTTTTAAATGTTAAAAGCGAGCAATAATTTTTGCAGTGATATTCCTCCCAGTAGAGGTAGCAGCTGGAAGCAAAAAAAGACTTTCTCAACTGGAAGAAAGGGATTTATAATATAAAACTTAGGTGCTCTTCTGAAAGATGATTAAAGAGAGGCAGCTTGAAACTCTGTTCTGGGAAAGTCTGTAGGATGACACAAGTTCCGTTTCTTTTTATGTATATCTCAGCTATTTTCATTGACAATCAATGGATCTCTTATCTATTGCACTTTGAAAAATGTGGATCTGTGGAAGTTCTTCTGCACAGCTGGATAAAGAACACGGGTTAACTGTATCACCTGGCTCGCACACTGCTCTGTTTATGTGTGCGGCTGTAGTTATAGCTGGTTTTGGATAGCTAGCTATGTTTTGGTTATTTGACTACAGCAGGTTCATTTGCTTCTATATCAAATAGATTTAAGCAGTAATTCTAGCAAGTGTTAGCTAACTGACAAGAATGTGAGGATCAAGAGACGGCAGCAGTTGGTAACAGCCAATATATTGCAGTACAGTATTTATTTTCCATTGGTGTATTCAGTGTGGGTTCAGAAAATAAAGAGTTTTAGCAAAATCAAAGTCAGGCAGACATCATTTTCCATGACAGACATAATGTGGACTGTTCGCTTAGAATCTTGCAATTCAAAACCTTTGGGTAGGTTGACAACAGAGCTTTAATTCAGAGAATAGTAAACACAGCATGCTTGGTTTGTGTCTAGTCATCTCTAACTCAAATAGAAAACATTTTTTGAGATTTTGGTTTTGATATCACATTTGCCATGGAGTTTATATGAAAACAGTAAGAACAGCAGTTAGTTTTTCTAAGGTGTAGCCTGTTAACGAGTGGAATGACACCAGCCAAGGGTTTTACGTAACATGTAGGCAAAACTATATCTATTAATCAAAATATGGACAACATTTAACTGCTTCTAAAGAAGAAAATGTAGACATGTCTGCATCTGTTCTGGCCAGTCCATTGCCCCTTTAAGTTGTATAAATAGCCTCTTGTTATTTGTGGATGCTTCACTGGGAAAAAGGGTGCTCTATGTTGGTTCGCAAACATGCTGTTTTTTGCTAAAGAAGGCATTCTATGCTGGGTGTTTTTCTTAAGTACATGTATTTCAATCCCATCCACCAAGGGGGAGAGGAGAGGAAGGGGAAGGTTCTCGGGTTTGCTTTAATTCATATCCTTAGAAATAAAATTAAAATTAGGAATGATGTTGAGCTTTCAAATATCTCTTAAAATAGGAGAATAGTCCCCATCTAAAGAGAAGAAGGAGAGAGGATACAACATCTGCTTGATGTGTTTTTTGAGAATGAGAAACTTAAGTTAAATCACATCCCTGATGCTTTAGATCTTCCTCTCTGTGAGACAAGTGTGGAAATTGAAGGCTGTTCAATATGTCATTTAGTGCCCTTCCTGAAGAGCTGCATGTTCATTAGAATGAGTATGGAACGAGTCCGGGATACCTCTATTTTTTTCCTTTTTCTTCTGATATATTAAAAGAAAACAAGGGACAATACAGTTAAGAAGACAGTGTAGTATTTTTTAGTCACCAGAACCTTTTCTCTTTCTCTACTTGAACTGGCCTTTCCAAACAGATCTTTGATTCAGGCTTAAAGCAGGCAATGTTATGTTACATGCCAAATAAATTAATCCATTTATTGGCTTTCAAATAAATTAAAAGCAGTTGAATGAATGTAGTAATGTTAGTAAGATGGTTATTATAGACCTGTAGGTCTATTGCTTGCGTTAGGAAAATAAGAATAAAGAAGCACAAGTTTGAGATGACAGAAACAGTGAAGACCTTGTTGAGTGTTAGAGGCACATTCCAACAGCTAAATTTATAAAGGACTGAGAGGAGGAAATAAAAAACTGGAAAACCTAAGCAGCTTGGTTTAATGTTTATTTTACTTATCACTCAACTTCTTCATACTTAGGTTGCTACTTTGGGACTGCGATGATCGGAGCTACAGCTACTACATTGAGGTTTCAACGAATCAGCAGCAGTGGACTATGGTGGCTGATTGCACAAAAATTTCCTGCAAGTGAGTTTATTTTTTTTTTCCAATTATTTGCACAAAGTCCAAACTGGGAAACTGGTGGCTTTTATGCTTTTATTCAGTACTTACATAGGTGACTTTTTGACCGTGAAAGGAATAATCATTACATAACTTGTAGATTTCTAACTCAAGACCCTTGTAAATAGAGCTTTAGAAGGTGACAGTGTCTGGTTCTGTTGAATATCTGGATTTTCAAACCAAAATCAAGTTCTTCAGATCCACATCCGTACTGGATCTCCAAACAGTTTGACTGATCATTCTCAGAAACAGTCTGCCTTACCATACTCTTGGGTTTGTGATCACTAGAAGTTAAACCATGTTTCTCCGGAGTTCATGTGTTTATGGTGACCCTGGTGTCAAATCACCCCTCCTCTAGAAATGTGGTAGGAGAGGAAAAGAGAGTTTGGTAAAGGATTTTCTTAATCAAATGCATTTCTTCCTTATCAAAGCGTATAATTGTATTGTATGATATTTGGAGGGTGCGGGGAGAGCAAGGGTAGAGACCAAACCAGGGCAGATCAACCAGTTACCTAAGCTTGACCGTGTTCCTGATCCGAAGCAGAGTGCCCGGCCCGTATGCACTGACCATGCTGGTTTTGAACAGGACCCTTCCATAAAAAACACGTGTCTTAAAAAGCAATGAAAAAGAGAGAAAAACTGTTTCATTTTCATTTTTGTACTAAAATGGAGAGAAATGGGGCATGAATACTCTCCACATGTATACTTTCCATTGGCTTTTCTGTAATTATTTGGGCTGCTGATAAAACCCATTCTTCTAGTAGGGAAGAGTAATTCAATGCTGATACACTCTTAAGCTTTCTAATTCTAAGAATGACCCAGATACTTGTCATGGGGCTGCAAATTTATACATTACATATCCTGAAGCCAGGTAAACTCAGTTTTTAGTGGATGTTGATAGAATATAATCTCGTGGCTGATCCCCAGGGAAACTCAGACTTACAAATGTTTTATTTCTCTCCTTTTCTCTAAGTCAGTTTACCAAAAGATCTGCTTTCTTTCCTGGGACAAAACTGAAGTCATCAGCTCACTTGGGGACAGCCCCAACCCATCTTGTATTTGTGCCAAACAAAACAAAATGGATTTTACAAATTCAGCGATGTATCTTGGTTTGTCACATAGGGTAAGAGAGTTATTCGGTCCTTTCTGGCAACACTGCTGATACACATTTTCTAAGCTTTATTTCATCTCTTAACAAATAGTGCAATTCAAATGTGCACTACAATGTAGTCTAGACATGTTGGTGAAGGAGAATTGGACACATCCTTTCACTGTCTGTAAAGAACAGGGAACTGATGAGCAGAAAGCCTGGATTCTGCCAGCGGGTCTGGAAAAAGAGTAAAGGGGATTTAATGATTCTCAGAGGCATCTCAGCATAATAGATAAAATCCATCTTTTTGTCTGTCTCCAGCAGCGGGAGCACAAAAAGGCTGAAACTGGAAACAGGAAAGAGAGGGAGAGTCAGAACTGGAATATTTTTGCACTTTTTCCTTGTACATTTTGATACTAACAGTCTCTAACAGTCAAAAGGAGCACTTGCTTAAGTATGCACAGTGCAGGTGGAATTGCTGGTTCACTGCCCAGTTCAAGTATCTACTCACCATGTTCAAACAACACGTTTTTTTAAAGCCTTAACTTGGGACAAGTATAGATGCATCCCTGAAATAAAGGTAGCTTCTTCCTCTACTTCAAGATCATGATTCAAAATGTAGGTGTTCTGGAGGTTCTCAAAGCCATGGCCACAGGAGCCATTTTCACATGGATTAGAGAATTGTATTTTTTTTTCCTAGCCTCTGCAGTTACATTTAAATACCGTATCATCTGTAACTGAGGTAAGTTGAGAGGTTTGTGGCCTCCCACATGCCCCCATTAATTTTCAAGTGATATCTTTGCATTTGACAGCATTTTTTCCTATTACATTTAAATCTCTTGGCCTTTATGAGCAGCAAATTGGACTTTCTCAATCGCCCCACCACAGAAAAGAAAACCCTTTAAATATGTTTAATTTTATTTTCAAGTGGGATTTGCAGAAATGCTTAAGTGCCTTCAGCTCAAAAATTACTTTCATTATAATGAAAAGTTGAAAACTCCAAATACTAGACTAATAAGTGGATGTATAATATAGAAAATAAATATATGTATGTATTTATAAGTTATATATTAAACTGTTTAATATATTAATGTATAAAACAAATATATAAAATACTGTAAAAATGACAAATGCTATTAATGTTAGGACTGTTTTTGTGAAGTAGAGACTATCATCGCTACACACAGTCAGAGCTGGACCACTTTCATTTTACTGAGAATTATTGAAATGTGGTAGTGTGACCATAAAAAACCGTATTCTTAGTGCTCAGAAATAGCTGAATGTAGAGATGGAAGAGATATCATGCCCTGAATGAAGTCCCTCACTTAAAAATCTTTGGGCCGGATCTCAGTATGGTGAAGGAGACATCTTAATGAATAAGAGAAAATTGAACCACTCACTGGTAGGAATGTGAAGAACTGACTTTTCAGTTTAATTTCTGTAAAATAAAAAAAAAACCTTTAAAAAAGACATCTTGAACCAAATTGAAAACATATGGATTTTTTTTTCTCAGAGAAAAACAAACAAGTTATTTTAACTGCATGTAATTTTAACAACAAAAACAAATAGAAGAAGAGTTGGATTTTAACCAGAATTAACAGATGCTGTAGTAAAGCAGAGGTGATGCAGTTTACCTGGTTTACTATCATAGTGTAATGGTAAAGATACTCCTGCTAGATGCAAAAAATGTTTTTGTTTTTCCCGTCTCTGTGCTTCCCCTTACCATTAATACCTTGGTATTTTGTGCAAAAAGCTCCGACAGAGAGAAATCTGCTTCTAAATGCCTATTGGTCGAGTGATTCAGGCACTCCCCGAGAAAAAGCAAGAATCAAACTCATGCCATGTGCCTGGGTTTGACTCACCATCAGGCTTGGGCAGACAAGATTCCTGCATTCAGGAATTTGCCTTAACCAGGTTACAGCACAACAGGGTGGAGGCAACAGCCACCTCGTCTCTTCCTTCTCCTCATGTTTCTGAGTGCCACATTCCCTCTTTCACCTGGAAGAAACAAAACAAATCTTTCGCTAATGTGGTCAAAGTTTACAACTGTTTTTTGTCTCAGCCACATCCTAATTTTCTTGCTGAATACATAGACATGCCAGCCCAAAAAGGACTAATCTTACATTGCCGTAAAAATTGTCATCACTTTGCCTTATGTACCTTTGTTTAAAGAAAATGAGAGGTGGGTATGTTCTTGCCTCAGACCAGGATTGCCTGTTTGACTACAAGCATCTCTCAGAGCAACAGCCAGCTAAGAATCATTATACACTTATTTGTGCGAGGCTGAAATAAGAGTTCTTTCCAAAAACTATACTCCAAAATATGTCTTCTTCTATTCTAAATTTTGAAGATATGAGTGTAGTCTAGGTGGTTGATAAGGTCTTAAAATCCTGCATTTGCCAATTCTGGCATTAGTTCTGTGTTTAATATACTGCAGTTGACTCCAGAAAAATGAGTGGTTTGCTTTTCTGTGTGGGATATGCTGCTGTAGCAAATGAAAGTGGCTGGAGTTAAAACTCAGGAGAATTTCACGGAGGCCTACATTTGAAGAGACAGAATACCTGCAATGCTTTGCTTTTCTAGTAATGTTCTCTATTCACTTTCCTCTCTTCGAAGAGCTGTGGATAGGAGTTGTTTCCTTTGCCGGTTGCTGCCTGGCTTTCTGTCTCCGCGCGCTTTCAGTGGAGTTACAATCCTTTGTGAAAGTCATCAGTGTCTTGTCTTGCAAGTCTCCTGTGAGGTCTCTGAGTCGTTTTGCTGATTCTCTGGAACAAGGGCATAAAGATGGGCCAAAAAGGTAGCAAACACAGACCTCAACAGACACCTTTGGTGATCAGTAAGTGGCAAACAAAACTATGAGAAAGAAAATTAAATTATTTTTAAATAGCATATATTGGTTTTGGCCGTCTACCGAAGCATGAACTTCCCCTTTAAACCATCAGTATGCTGCTTTGGGTTGTTTTAATGGTATTTTTAATGTAGCATTTTGTATAAATTAGTAATTCAGTGCTTAAAGCCAGAAACTGACAGGCTACTCTGAACCTCCTCTTCTCCCAGATTCAAAAGGCTGAAGACAGAAACTGAATATCTGTTATCTTCACGGAGGAAGCTTGCTTACCTTCCCTAAGTGAGAGCCAATTAATGCATACTGGTTGTGTAATTGTCAATTTTCAAGTGCTCTATGGAAGCTATTTTTTTTTCTTCTCCACAATAAGCTGTTTTTCTCTACACAGTATGACAGTAATGAAAAACAGTCGTGTTCCATCCTGTTTTTTAAAACATTGATGATAAGTGGGCTTGAGCGTGTTAGTGTCGAACAATAGGGACCTGCACTTGTTAGAAGAATTCGCTGACAAGGAGTCTGAAAGTCAAACGAAAAACAGAAGATACCAAAGGCCAGTAGGAGCCGGACCTCAGAGTTAATGGCACTTTTGATAAAATAAGCCCCGTGAAGACAAATATGAAGCAGGCTATCGTGACAGTTATCAACTCAGTATCGTTATTTAAAGTTCTCTTGTGTAGTTATTATGAAATGGACCTAATCCATTGGCAGCGGACATACCATGTTCAATTCCCCAGTAGGAAAAAAGCAGTCTGAAACTCTGATAGAATTTGGGAGACAATGAATATTGTTTATTGATGGGCATTTCTAAGGTAGTTGGTATCAACTGTCTATATAACTGATTCGGGGCAGTTTTATGATTTTCTTGTGGAGTGCACAGCTTCATTTTCAGAAGGATTATATTGGATCTTTTTTTTTTTTCCCCTGCTGGGTTCATTGTTTCTTATTCAGAGTACAAGGCTGTTATGATAAATGTTTAAACACTTCCAAACTTAATTTCATGTTTCCATTGCTTATTATCTTTTTATTATGTAATAGCTATTTCAAACCCTAAATTCTCAGCTCAGTTCCCCTCAGGTTTTTTTCCTATAGTTTTTGTATTAATGTAATTAGTACTTTCACATGAAAAGCCCTTTGGGATGTGGATGTGAGATTCATTAACGAAATTTATTAACCGTCTTCTGATTGATTTTTCAAGAATAGTTTTCAACTTTGAGGCTTACTGCTCTTGTCCAGTGTTTCATATTTCTATCCTATGATGTACTATGTGCATTTGCAGTTTTCAGGCACTGCTGTGTTTCCTTTGCTAATAAATCACAGGTAAAGAACACCTAGAGAGATCTAGGTCATGCACTTAACAGTTCTAAAACACTTTTCAGATGTACGCAAGAGTGTTTTCGATGTTGTCTAAGGATATCAAGTGAGAAAATATACGACATTAGTGGCAAACTTAATTTTGGATTTCTGCTTTTTTTGGGTATATTTTTGTGAAACAGGGTAATCTCTATCATGAGATTATATCTTTTGATATAAAGATAATATATGAAGTGTGTGAATACCTTTCCTCCTAAATGCATGTGGCACGTTACATACTCATATGTAGTTCACTCTATGATCCTATCTCCAGAATTCCCTCACGTCCATTTTCATCCATCGTTCTTTTCCTTAACCACCTTCTAGGACTGTTTTATCTCATAATAAAATATCTTGAACGTTTCTCAGCTCTCTTGCCTTTCCAGCTGCCTGTATGCTCACATTGCTTTCTCTGATGCTTCCTATCAGTATTGCATGCATCTGGTGTCCTGTCATACCTAGAATGACAAAAATAACATTTTTCCTAATTTTTGTATAATCTTTAATTCTGTCTCATGCCTGAGCTCCCAAGTGGTGGGGTGGAACAGGATAAAAGGAACTGCTCTTGTACCTGCAATGTCAAACAAGGTATTTTGACCACACTTCATCCTGTTTTACATGAAGTTAATTTCACAGCAAAACTGTTCTTATAGCCCTTCTGTCAAACAGTGTATTTCAACCACGCTTCATCCTATTTTACGTGAAGCAAATTTCACAGCAACTCTGTGAATGCCTCTTCCAGAGTTGCCAATCTCAGTGTGGCTGTATTCATACAATACAAAGATGAAATATATTCAAGCAAGATGTCTGGGAAATTGCTACATAGTTAAGCTCAATTTCAAGTCTCACTTGACAAAAGTAAACTGAGGGTTCTTATTAATCTGTTCATTATGCCGCTTGTAATGCCTGCTGGAGCAAGTCAGACAGATATAAAGGGTCATTTTGTGTAATTATTGAGCTTAAAAGCCCTGAACGACAGAGGCATTGAAGTACATATTTTTTCTTGTGTTTGTATGTCCACATTTTGAAAGATTCTAATAAAGCAAAAGAAGAAAGAGGCTCCAGCTTCACAGGCTTGCCTTATTAAGCACGAAGAATTAAGATTTCACAGAGAGAAACCAGAGTTGTATTCCATTACAGAGCGTTAGGAGCCTCTCAGAAGTGTGGAAACTCCATCTAACATTTCATTTGCGAGGGGTTTTTTTTAACTGAGTCTGGTTTGATTGAAGAAAGTTCTAGCTTCTTTTAAGCCATGTTTCATAACTGTGATTCAGGATCACAGAAAGGTTTTCAAATTCTTAATTTGTCTTTTCTTTCTTTCCCCTTCTACCTTTGGTTCCTTGTGGTTGCTTTTGAGCTGCAAAAACACATGGATCTTTCAAACGAGCCTTGAATAGAGCAGCAAGGACTTGCAAACTGCAGTGTCTTAGCGTCCCTTGGATGTTTTGTCGTACACTATTTCCACATGCATTGCAGCTTTGCTTTGCTCCATTTTGCCGTGTGGCTGGCATTTTCTTAGCTCCTCTTCGTGCACGTTACTGAGAGGAGAGGGAAGAAAACGTCTCAGTAACTCTGACGTCAATTTGGATGTTAGCTTATTTCTGCCTCAGAGAAAATTAGCAATACCAAATAATACCCATCGTATCAGTACTTGTTTCTTTTAGGTATTGGATTTTCCTCCCGTGCCATTGAAGATTTGAATGTCTCTTTGGAGGCCAGTAAAAATTGCCAAGCTGACTATATAAATAGATACATGTATTGTTACTTCATAGTATATAATCTAGAAAACATAGTAGAAGAAAAAAAATAAAGTTTTCAGAACTCTGCTCAATGTAACAGAAATGCTAATTTTCTTACTAGGAGGAGAATACTACTCTTCCCTTGCATCTTGTTAAGGAAAGTCTTTTTTCCAGTCAGCACAGGAACAAATTTGCAGCGTCTGAGTAAGAACTTAACAATGCAGATTGATGCTTTTGTATTAATAGAAGGATCCTATGGCAGTACACTGGATTACCTTCACCGAGTTGTTCTCTCTTTCGAAAATGTCTGTGCAAGCACATAACCACATGCGTTACCCACACACATGCACACTCTCAGCACCTCTATAAATAAATATTACTACAAAAAGGTTATCCAATTTATAGATGTCTTCTGTGAAACTGGCCCATTTATCTGCCTGACATAAGAAAGGAATGTCTAATACTTGAACTGTTGTTTTGCCATTATATTTGTTTAGTTTGGAATTCATTGTTGCATAAGTTCATCTAATAACTCAACAAACAGGAGATGCCCAAATGTTCATTAACTAGATGGTAAGTTACTATTTTATCTGTAGGCCTTTCTTACAGGCAAAGCCATAGCAAATGTTGACATCTTGTATGGTCAGGAGGCCAAATAGATGTTAACACATCAAATCTAGAGATTTTCCATTATTAGATTGTTGATATTCAGGATCTAATTTCATTAAAACACTCAAAAGTAGAGATTTGCTTATGCTGGCCAAAACAGATATGGTCTTCCGTGTTACAAGTGTCCTGCATTGAGATATATCATAGAATCATTTTAGTTGGAAAAGACCCTCAAGATCAAGTCCAACCATAACCTAACTCTGACACTAAACCATGTCCCTAAGAACCTCATCTATACAACTTTTAAACACATCCAGGAATGGTGACTCAACTACTTCCCTGGGCAGCCTGTTCCAGTGCAGTATTAAGCCACTGATTTATTTATAGTAATGTTTTTACCAGGGCAGATTATATCCATAAATCACAAAATGGAATAATTATTTTATCTTTAGCTTCATCCTTTGGGGATTTCTGCACTATGTGGTATGTGGTATAATTTTTTAGAATAATGCTCTGTCTGTTTGTTTCATATACTTACAGGGATGGTGCTTCCATTGTGTTCTTTGCTTTTCTATCACACTGAGTTCCCACAATAAGCATTTTTTCTTGATGCCAGTACTGAACATCATATTACCCAATTTCATTCCATTATTTGTCTTGTATCCCTGTAAACCTATTTTTCTTTCTTAAAGGATTTCAGATACTTCAACTACATATTTATAGTCATTCTGCCTTTTTTCTCTTACCTCGGTTGTTACTTACACAAGTTTTGCCGGACTGTATTTTGTGCTCTTTCATCACAAGTCAACTTTCCTCTGTTTTTAAAATTATATTTGTGAATTTTACACAGGTCTTTTTGTATAAATTCTTAAGGTACAGAGTTATGAATTAAATACTAAAATTTAGTTTAGCAGAAAGTATTGGGAGAGGAGCTACGTTTTTTCTGTTCTATAAATGGTAACGGAAGCAGAAGTTGTATTTATTATTTTTGTCTTAGTTCACTTTAGTCTTATGTCTAAAATTACTGCAGTTATGGATGTGAGTTTAGGTTTTTTGCTACTCGAGTTTCAGTCTGAGGTCACAAGGCTTTGTTTTCTGACCTTGAGGTTAATAGATAGTTCAATGTGGTAGAAATAGAAAGGGTTACAGTTTTGCTCCCTTCCATTAACAAACCTCAGTCTGCTTGTATTGCTGTTATGAGGAAGCACATGCTGATTTACTTTTTTTTCACTTATTCTTTTTGGAGGCTGTGGTTCAATTTACTCTATTCCTTGGAGGTTTGACATGTCAATTAGATGATATCGACAGTAATAGAAGGGCGGTTGCTGTAAATGTGAAGTTTTTATGAGTGGGCCATGAAATCACACCCAAGGGAATGTAAGAGAGAAGTGCGATAAATACGGTGATAGTCTACATGCTACAAAGGACCTGATTAATAGGGAGCGTAGCTCTTTCTCATATCTCTAAAAATATTGTTTATATATATAATTTGCTAGTAATCAACTGTTCCTTTGGTATGAAAAGTTATGTAATAAAAATAGCTTACAATCTGTTGTAGGATTACAGGGGGGAGAAGTCTTCAAAGTTAAGAGCATCCCACTAATTGTAGTATTGGGTGTGCTAATGTGTTGTGTGGCTTTTCATATCTTTTCTATCTACGTGAACATCAGGACCAATAACTATTGGTAATGAGTAAGCACAACAAAACCAATTCAACCTCTAGGATTGTGCGAATCTCTGGTCTGCATATGTGCTCTGGTATACACAAAGGTAGGGAAGATGAACTCGCAGGTCAAGTTACTCAAGTTCACAGCCACCACTGCCGTCCCCCAAAGATGTGTGCATAGATGCCACATGCAAAATTCTTGCTATGGCATAGAAATTTGGCCTATGGCGTTCTGCCAGACAGTCGTCAGCAAAACGATAATAATCTTTTTTTTCTGTAAGATTTTTAAATACGAACTATATTTCTGGAAGTACAGAAAGACAACCTGTTGAAATTTAAAAAATGAGTGAGCAAGCTAAATTATATGAGTACACAGCTTATGCAGTATGAAGATGCTACTGGTTGCCTACATTGGCATGCAAATATATTTGAAAATTGATTGCTACATTTATTTAGATAAATAATTACTGCATGCAGTTTTACCATTGCTCAGTTTTAATATATTTTAACATTTCCTTTATGTAATATTTTTTCTGAAGCAGCAAATATCAGCACTGAAGCTGTCGAAGTAGGGGTTACTCTAAGGAGTCTTTTACATTAGAAGCTTTCTAGAGATGTCAGAAATTTGATACAGACTTCATTAAGCCTATTTCATGACAGATTTTTTATTCTAATAGGTCTCCTTTGTCAAGCCCACATTTGGTTTCTACAATAAATCATATGCAATAAAATGTTTATAGCAGTTTAGTAAAGTGTTCTTATGGAGGAAAGATATTTTCTTTGGGTTGGTGGGAGGGACCAATCTTAGGGCAGAATTAACTACAAATTTTGTCCAGATGCTTTCAGAACTGTGTGTTCCTTATAGGAAGTATATTTAGAATAAACACTTGTGAGGAGAGTTTTCCCAAAAGGTGGGAATACGGATCTTTACACGTCAAGACATAAAGCCATTATGTAACAAATACTGTGGCAGGTGATTTTAGTATTTATTATTCTAACATTTATTCTAGACTCTCATATTTCTCTTCACCATTTTTATTACCTCTGTCATTAGTACTTCAAATCCTTTTTGTTTTGTTTTTTTTTTCCTTGATACACTGGATAAATTAAACTTCCTATCTCATCAATGGACTATAGCATAAATATAACCAAGATTAGGTGAGTTTTGCCTCTGAGAGCTGTGGAGAGAAGGCTGGTACTTGTAGCTTGCACCTCCCTACCTTCCTTCTTTAGATGGACCACGTTTGATGGGCCACCCTTTGCAAGAGTGCCATCCTGGGAACAGCACAATAGATGGACATTCCGTTTTAGGTCGCAGTTTTTAGTTGAGGTAGACCAAGGACGGAACTGTACTTAATTTGTCTTTAATTTAAAAATCGAAATGTGGATGAGCTTTGATTTCTTACAGTATTTTGTTTCTCATGCTTTGTCTCCCCCTCAGTGGCTTAGGAGGTTGGATGGAGAGGGGGTAGCTGAGCCAGCTGCCCAGTCTGACTTCTGTGCTTCATGGGCCTGGCACTCTGAATTAGTACATTAAACTACAGCTTTAGCAGGAGAGGGAGCATTTATTCACTGTGTTGTTTAGTACTGTTATGCTGGAAACCATGTTTTTTATAGGCAATGTATTAGATAGCTGTAGACCTTTTTGGTAGTTTATAAAGAAAAATGTCTGTATAACAAAAACTTATAGCATTTTTAATGCACATTTCTATATTTGTTTTGTAGCTACTCCATAGCAGAGGTTAGTATGGCATTCACTAATAAAGCGAGGTGTGTAACATGTATGCAGGACATAACTACAGTACTTCTCGAGTCTCATTTGACTTGCTTATGTGTGCGTGCAATTTTTTGACAATATCACATGCTAGATACTTGCTGTCTTGTTTACATCAGTACAATCATCAGACTGACGTATGGAAAGACAGCACAACTCTCCTTTCCTTTTCCTGTCATCTCTTTTACAAATACCTCCTTGCTATTCTGTCATAATGAATGCTGTATCTTATTAAAAAAAAAAACAACGTAGTCACAGTTGAGAAAGTCCACATCCAAATAAGCCAGGAAGTTTTGTCCCGCTTGATATAGAAGGGGGCATATGTGAACAAGCATTAGAAAGCAAAATAGAGGTCACTTGCTGGTAATTGATGTTTTTTAGGATGTGTTGTTCATTTCCACATTTGTTCCCAACTTGGCTTTGCTTTTCTTCTTGGAGCAAGGAGCAAAACATGAAGGTTGCACATCACCTTGGCAAGTGAGGAGATACAACATGCACACACAAAATGTACATGCTTAGCCAAAAGCAAGTCGTGATATGAATACAATATGGTTATTAAAGCTTGATGAACATTAGTTATATGTAACAGTTTTCTCTTTCATCCTACATTTTTGGCCTGAATGTGGTTTTAGCTGTAATCAGTGCTGCTCTGGTGATCCCACAGCGTGGTAGCTTTTTGTAGTGCCACTGGCTCATTAGAAAATCTTAATAAAAGATAAGCTTCCACTTCTTTCTTAATTTCTTCTTTCTAGAAGAGAAGGAAATAATGGGGAAAGGTCACTATTTATATCCTATCATATGTATTAAATCTTCAGAAAGATAGCAGCTTTTCATAGAAATAACTAAGCCAGGATTCCAAATACTGAGAAAAGCCATTAAATTCTTTAAGAGGTGAATTGCTGTTTTGGAGCTATAGATAGCTTAAGCAATAGCAAGCTATCGTTATAATTTACCTGGTCATCAGTATTTCCTGCATTCTTCTTGCAATAGCCTAATAAAGAAAAAGATGGGAAGAAACAGGGAAGTGGAGGGGTTTCTAATTATTTTCTTCTTCCTCTGAATAGAACATCGTGAAGAGATTGCGGGATGCACAAAAGCCATTGAGTTGTCAGTGACAGCTGTTGCTATCAGAGAGATGAAAGCACTTGGCCCAAGAGTCTGTTTATACGTTTGAGCAGCAAAAGTGATTTTTATTGCAAGGAGCTCCAAGTGAGACAGGCAGAGTCAGAGAATAAGAGAGCAAAAGATAATTATCTAAATTATGTTCAGGCTATTATAGAAGACGAATATAGTTAAAATGTAATTAAATATGACAGGCTCACAGGATGCAAGCATGGCTTTGGAATGCTAATCATCAATTACTGCATCTCCTTAGGGGTGCCAGGCAGAACAAGAGAGTTAGAAGTTGGGTGACTGAGGTGAGATGTAGAGTGTTAAATAAAACAGTGTAGGACTGTAACAAGGCTAATTTCTTTTGGAAAATGGAGCTGTGGTATCAGGGGACCTTTGCTAGCCAAACAACTTGTAGTGCTGCATTTCAGCTTGAGGACCCTGGTGTAAATCTGAGTAGACTGCTAGTCTTGAGTCTTCTCTTAGAGATGTAAACCTCAGCTTGAGGTAGTGATTATTAATATTTCTGTTGTAAAAGTGGGGACTGGGACTGCTGCACATTGAGCAGCAAATCTAAAATGAATCAACCAGCAAGACAAGTGTGAAAGCAGAAAAAAGAACACTTCCTATTTGGAAAAGCCGAAGCCTGAAAAATCACTTTGTTACAAGTTGACTAATGAGGAGTACAGAGATACAGAAAGGCCAAAGACAGCGATGTCGGTTTATGGGAGAAGTAAGTTATGACAGATTCTTCATGACCGGATCCTAAGTAAAGAAGGTGGACGCATTGCCATCAGCTTGAAAGATTTGTTTGCCTGGCATATGGGGAGTGAAGGTGAAGAGGTGACATCTATTACACAGAAGTATCTAATCCCAGACCAAAAATGAGGTGCTTTTGATATGTTTTAATGCTCCTATTCCTGGAATACAGTGACTTGTGTATGAATCAATACCAAAGCTATGGAGGAAATTTTTGAAAAGACCATCAAAAGTGATTTTGAAGTTAGAAAATCTAGCTCTTGTGAGGAAAGTATAAAATAAGTATATGGCACAAGTACACAAATGGCATGACTAAAAAATAATTTGAAAAGTAAAATTTCTACAGAGAAACTGAAATGAAGACATAACCAGGTGGTTATGAAGACACATATATGAAGACATAACCAGGTGGATAGATGATAGTAAAGCAGTGGATGTGGTCTATCTTGAGTTCAGTAAAGCATTTGACACAGTCTCGCACAGTATCCTCGCTGCTAAACTGAGGAAGTGTGGTTTGAACAATCGGGTAATGAGGTGGACTGTGAACTGGCTGAAGGAGAGAAGGCAGACAGTCGTGGCCAATGGGGCAGAGTCTAGCTGGAGGCCTGTATCTAGTGGAATGCCTCAAGGGTCAGTACTGGGACCAGTATTGTTCAATATGTTCATCAATGACTTGGATGAGGGAATAGAGTGCACTGTCAGCAAGTTTGCTGATGACACCAAGCTGGGAGGAGTGGCTGA